>OY979691.1:1215000-1540000 GCA_963855955.1 Luperina nickerlii | reverse complement strand
TCCATCCATCCATCCATCCATCCATCCATCCATCCATCCATCCATCCATCCATCCATCCATCCATCCATCCATCCATCCATCCATCCATCCATCCATCCATCCATCCATCCATCCATCCATCCATCCATCCATCCATCCATCCATCCATCCATCCATCCATCCATCCATCCATCCATCCATCCATCCATCCATCCATCCATCCATCCATCCATCCATCCATCCATCCATCCATCCATCCATCCATCCATCCATCCATCCATCCATCCATCCATCCATCCATCCATCCATCCATCCATCCATCCATCCATCCATCCATCCATCCATCCATCCATCCATCCATCCATCCATCCATCCATCCATCCATCCATCCATCCATCCATCCATCCATCCATCCATCCATCCATCCATCCATCCATCCATCCATCCATCCATCCATCCATCCATCCATCCATCCATCCATCCATCCATCCATCCATCCATCCATCCATCCATCCATCCATCCATCCATCCATCCATCCATCCATCCATCCATCCATCCATCCATCCATCCATCCATCCATCCATCCATCCATCCATCCATCCATCCATCCATCCATCCATCCATCCATCCATCCATCCATCCATCCATCCATCCATCCATCCATCCATCCATCCATCCATCCATCCATCCATCCATCCATCCATCCATCCATCCATCCATCCATCCATCCATCCATCCATCCATCCATCCATCCATCCATCCATCCATCCATCCATCCATCCATCCATCCATCCATCCATCCATCCATCCATCCATCCATCCATCCATCCATCCATCCATCCATCCATCCATCCATCCATCCATCCATCCATCCATCCATCCATCCATCCATCCATCCATCCATCCATCCATCCATCCATCCATCCATCCATCCATCCATCCATCCATCCATCCATTATTTATATTTTTTATTACTATTTTATAATAATGTAAGAAGTGAATTAAAATTAAAAAAAAACATGCATTTTCCCTATTTGTGCGATAACGGAGATATCTCTCTCTCTCTCTTGCAAAAAAGGATTTGAATGTCTATGAAACACGAAATTCAGCCCACTTTGCGGCATCGCGTCTCGCAATACTTACGTTACTTATCGAGGTGTGAGCGGGTTGCGGGGCGCGCGTGCCCGGTTTTGGAATTATTGTTTAACAATGCGTCGCCTTAAATTCATATTATAACAATTGCTAATAGTTTACCAAATTGTTGTTTTTTTCGTACGTATTGATGGTACTCTTACACGTTGTTCATTTTTATTTTTGAACTAAAACTTCTTTATGCGCGTTTGGCATTTTTTGAGATGGGGAAAAAACCATTGAACTCGCGCCACTGTTATCGTAAGCGACACCGCGCGTGTTTTGTTTATAAGACGATTAAAAAAATACCCGCTTCGGATGTGTTCGGCTGTCCTCGGGATGTGTATATCCGATATGTCAGTGAGTGATGGCAAAGTATTCTGTTTGTGTTTTGTTTTCACTTCTGTCGGCACTCCCGGAGTGCCACTGTTTTTTTTAATATAGTTTGTGCCCAGTAGGTGGCCACGTTGATTGCAGCATCAGTGGCATTATTTAGGTCATCCGAGGCGCAGGTGAACGGGCACTTAGGACACTCCAGCAAGTGGGGCATGGTCTGGTCAGAAGCACCGCACTCGCTTTGGGTCACAGAGTACTTTTATAATTAGGTATCTATCGTTGGGTGTTGGATGGGTCTCGCCACTCGCCCACTTCCACAAATTGTGTCGGCAGCGTCCTACTTGGGTAATCGATTGAAGGCCACTGCAGATCACGCCCGGGAGGCAAATGCTCCGGCAAATGTTCAGTTTATCAAATGATTAAATGGAAAAAAATATTTGATTGCCGAAAGACTGATAGTTAAGAGCCTTTGCGATTGGCGTGTTGAAAATCTGGCAATACACATTTTTTATTATTTTTAACCGATTTCTAAAAAGCAGGAGGTTCTCAATTCGGATGTTTCTATTTTTTAGGGTTCCGTACCGCAAAAGGAAAAACAGAACCCTTATAGGGTAACTTTGTCATGTATGTGAATTTAGCAAATCCGTATAGGTAGGTACACGGATTTGCAAAATTCTTTTTTTGTTCGAAAGAGGTTTAT
Organism: Luperina nickerlii; assembly: GCA_963855955.1. Classification (NCBI taxonomy): domain Eukaryota; kingdom Metazoa; phylum Arthropoda; class Insecta; order Lepidoptera; family Noctuidae; genus Luperina; species Luperina nickerlii. Next base: position 1,537,852 of record OY979691.1, on the reverse strand, counting down.
TGCGAAATAGTCCCATTTAAATTTCGTAAAGATCGGGGCCTAAAATGGCCACTTTGGTATAATCATAAAAGGATAACATTATGAATAATAATGGACAGTTAACTGTTAAGTTAATCGTATCAAATCCCATTGGTGAAGGATTTTTCAGTTATTTTTTTGTCTGTGCTACCAACCAATCAATCCAATCCCAATCTCTTTGGTTATACCTACGTAGTGCAACGAAAAGAAGAAAAACACGGGCTGTCTTCGCCATATTATGATTCATAATGTTATCCTTTTCTGATTCTGCCAAAATGCCCTTTTTAGGCCCCCTGATAGTTTCGGAGACTGACAACAGAATTCTTCAATAAATGCCAGCAAATCAACCGCGATTGCTGCTATAGCATATTTTATCTATGCATTGTTTACGCAATCACACAACATAAAATCACGCCTGTACCGTTTAAGAGGGTTGATCCGTTAGAGCCACGCTGGAGTCAAAATTGATGATTTCCGACGGACAATAAAACCATAATCTGTTTAATTTATAGATAAGATATTGACGTCATATTAATGGGAATTTCATAATCTAGTGCATGGCTGAAAAACATTTTCATTTATTCGTACAGTTTTCTCATTAGAACAGTTTTTATGCAAGCCTTTTTTTAAACTAGCGATCGACGGTCTACGCAAATGTAAGGTATTAGTAAAACCATATACGACAAACTTATAACAACGTTGCTTTATAAATAATAATAGCATTTATTAGTGCATGGCTGAAAAAAAAAAACGATTACTGTGAGTTTTCATTCAAGAAAAGTATATTCAAAAGTGTCAATTTTAGCCACTTTTCGATATTTTAAACGCGTTAGTTTAGGATGAAATCTGAAATATTTATATGTTATTTTAGGCCTAGTAAACGAAGACATTTACGTTCTAAAACATGGTACAAATATTTTTTTAATAACTTATTTTTTTATTTTACTATGAATTATTTAGTGCAGCTATATAATCGGCGCGGAATCACGCCAGCGCTCAGTGCCGGCCGAGGCCTTTCAGAGGTAGGACGTGTGTCGCTCCCGTAGCCGCGAGTCGCGTAAAATATTATCGTACTTTCGCGAGTTTTTAGCGCGACTAGGACATGTTGATACGTTTTATTATAATATATTTTTATTATATTACAAAACTTTGGTGAGTACATATTTTAATGTAATGGTGTTCTATTAACTTAGGAAAGATTAAATTAGACTTCTTTATGTATGTTTTCATTTTACTTTTTTTTTCAGATATGGCTAACAAAAGGCGCTATATGGGAACAAAAAAAAAAACGAAAATTTGGCCAAGGCTAATGAAGCTAAAAGGTATGTTACCGAGGTTCTCTACTTATAAAAAATATATTTTTATTAGGTGTAATAAGAAACAATATACTTACTACTTTTTGAAGTAATTTTTTTTTTTATTACTTTTTGTTTGGATATTTTTATGAAACACAGTAGTAATAAGATAAAGTTAATATCCAATTCGTTGTTATAGGCAGAAAAGAGAAGTTCAAATACTTCAAAACCAGGACTTAAATAAAAATGCTGTTGTAAGTTTTATTTTTTTACTTTATATTTTACTAGCTGCGGCAGACACGTGTTTCCTTGGTTTTGATTGAGCAGTTGTTAAACCAAAACTAAATAAGACCTTTCTTCATTATTTATTTATCTCAAGCCGACAATCGATCGCCTGTCATGGTGCTTACTTTTTGTGTCACTATATTATACCCTACATATTATTTTCAGAATCAAGAAAATGAAAAAGACAGTGAAAAAACACTGGAAATTCTGGAAAACTTGCAGGCATTAGAAACGGCTCCAATTCAAGATCCTGACGCAGGGAATCTTGTAAGAATTACTTGGTCATTTGAGCATATTTTTCAATTTGTGTCAAGTACGTTTTTTGCTTGTCCCTAGGGTTTAACTTAATTTTATTCGTAAACCCATAAACTATTCGAGCTTTTAAACATACTGGATCAAAGAAAATACATTTAATTTATATTTAATTATATAATTTTCTGCTTAATTATTAATGATTTTGTTTAACCAGCATTTAAATAAACAGGAGTTGGCTATTTTTACCTGTCCCCATCTGAATTTGTATGATTGGATCACGAATATTGAGAGATTTTTCCAAGGACGATGTACTTTTTTTATCGGATTTAGTTTCTAAATATCATCATTAAATAATATTCATCAATTAATTTTTAATAATCTGGATTAGTTACATAAAAAACCATATAAAATTACGATGTTGAAATTTTGATCCACCCGGAACATTCAGTATTGTGACCGCATTTTAAAGTACTTTTAACCACTTTTTTTGGGAAATAATACTTTAAAACAAGCAACACGTCAACGTATTCCTGCTCAGGAAGTCATTTTGGACTTAGTGTCAAAACGATTTTGAGTAACGTAGACGTCTTGTTGATGGCTCGGTACAAGAACGGAATTTATGTTCAGGTGTGTGTTTGAATTTTACTACAGCGTAACCAAATATTAGGATCGCTGTTTATTTCTAAAAACTGCCATTTCTTTCAAGTTACTGTTTAAAATGACATCAAATGGAAAAGAACCACGAATAATAATTTATTTAATTATTTAAATCGGCAAGTAAGAAAATGTGACTTCCGTTTTGTGACCATATCTGTGGACACGTACGGGCTGAGCTTAAAGTCACAACATGACTGAACCTATAAAGTTAAGTTCACGTGGATACAATGATGTTGTTTCAGAAAGTCAGAATAATAGTTTTATGCGGGAATCGATTTTCAAGAAATATAATATTGTGAGTACAGGTAAGGCCTAATTTTTGTTATTGTAAAAGGTTTCGTAATTAATTAATTGTTTATCATTATTAAATATTTCATACAGAAACTCCTGTTTTTTTATCGAATACACAGGGTGTAACAGAATACCTTAGACACCAGAATTTGATCCTTATTAGCAACACTATCGAATGGTGTTACAATACAGGCTGTGTTTTTTTTCAAAATCAGCTGGTTCGATTCCTGGCCAGCTTTATTGATTTTTCTAAAATCCAATGATGCAGTTTTAGTTTTCGTCAAAATCGGCCTCGAGACCCCTTTCAATGTTTTTCAATATTCCTCATAGCTTCAGATTTAGCCATTCACGCCTAGTTGAAAATTCATTCTGTATAATAATATAGATAATTAGCCGCCTTTTAACTATTGATAAATGTAAGAGATATTTCTGCAAGACTGATTCATTTAGGTAAAAAACAAAGCTTAGATAAGTATATTCGTGCTTCGATTTGAGACTGTTTATTATTACGATTACTGTTTTAGATATTAATTCGTTATGTTATAAGTTTTAAAGAAGAAGCTTGTTAGTAACTTAATTCGATTTTAATAGGTACTTATTAAATTTTTATCTTATTATTTTATTCATGTTAACAATAGTTATGTAAACGAGGTACAATATTTTTTGTTATTATTGACTCCACTATTGAAAAGATATAGTATTTTTTAATTATTATTAAATGTTCGTCTGGAATATTACATATTATGAATAGTCTGATAATAGCGTCCATGTAGACGAAGCTTTACCTTATTAAGACGTTCAGTTGTGTGACTGTCCCTATTTTTTATTTGAAACAAAAAAATATTTAATATTCTTTATAACATACTGTTATTTTGTGTTTTCACTCGGTGGACAGGAATTTAATTTTGATTCATAATTAGGGATCCCTGTGGAAATATATTTGTATTACAACTAAATATTTATAAAAAATATATCCGATGTGGATCAAAAGTCACATAACTGAAATTGAAGCGTGATTTTTGTTATAGAATGTTCAAAGAATTATCGTGTTTTGTGTTTTTTCCTTTTGACAAAGTTGTTTTTTTTAATAAGTAATAAAAATATAAATAATATTTTGTGTAGTTTTTTGTTAATATCATACTTAATATAGTCACATTCTGGAAGTGATCACACAGCTTCTTCCACTATGTATTGGGATATTTTTTATTCTAGCTATAATTTTGGCGTTCTTAATTGCTTTTCGTTAATTTCAATCTATACACTATTTTAAAATAAACAATAGTTGTCATAAATTAACATTTTTTAAAAAAACGAAGTTGCTCACAGGTTGACACAAATAAAAAAATATGCTCATTTGTATACATATTTTAGCACAAAAAAAAACATTGTTAGTTATGTGCTATCTTAAGCCGACAATCGATCGCCTGTCATGGTGCATACGGTTTGTGTCACTATATATTATACTCTACATATTATTTTCAGACTCAAGAAAATGAAAAAGACAGTGATAAAACACTGGAAATTCAGGAAAACTTGCAGGCATTAGAAACGGCTTCAATTCAAGATCCTGACGCAGGGAATCTTGTAAGAATGACTTGGTCTTTATAAACATATTTTAGGACAAATAAAACAAGAACCTTCAAGAACAAGTGCGTATTTACAGTATACTTTCATAAGTTCAGATACATGTTGTACATTGTTTCTGATAATATTAGACTTAAAAATATATTTCCAAATTTTATGTTATAGGTAAATAGTAGACAAGAAGTTGAAAGGGATACTGTACTTCAGACAGAGAGTGCACTTTGGCTAGAGCTACGACGTTGTTTATTGACAGCCTCTTCATTCTGTAAAGTGTGCAAACGGCGATCGACTATTAGCCCAGCCCCTTTGGTTAAACAATTTCTTTACTCATATTCCTTGGACCATATCCCTAGTATTCAACATGGGAAAGTAAACGAAAAAGTGGCCATAGAACAGTTGCAGGTACAAGTTTAGATTTTTCTAACAAACAATTTATTTTTATATTCTTAAATTCTATTAAAAAGAAGTAATTAGAGTATTGAGTTTCAAATTATTATGATTACAGGTGCTTCGCCGGATGGACTAATCGACGATGATGGCATCACCGAAATTAAATGTCCTAGTTCGGCATTTGGATTAGAGGCAGATTTTGCTATTAGCCAAAAAAAAATTGAATTCTGGAAAATAGATGGATCTGTGAATCGACGCCATGACTGGTTTTATCAGATACAGGGGCAGCTGCATATAACTAACAGAAATTACTGTCTGTTTGCTGTGTGGACAGGCAAAGATTTTAAATTGAAGACTGAAAACATAATCAGGGACGATAAATTTTGGAGCGAAAATATGGAACATCGGCTAGTCAGCTTTTACAATAAATGCCTGATACCCGAAATTGTTGATCCCCGAAAAGCTAGGTCCATGAAACTTAGAGACAACAAATATTAAGATTTTATTTTACACGAAATTGTTTTTATTTACTTTAACCTAACTAATAATAATTTAATTGCTCATTTATTACAATAAACAAAAAACTGAATCCCCGCTTACGGAAAACGAAAACATTCCCTACTAACTAAAAACTGGCTAAGTATCAAGATGATTCTAAGCGGTGTATGATACGCGCTCCAACACAGACGGCTGTGTGTGCGTTTAACTGTATAGCTGTGTGAGTAAATTTACCTAAACACGAGGCGCGCCGCTCTGGAGTAACGCTCTTAAGGGCCTAGTCTTCTATTGCACAATTTAAGAATCGCGTGCGGCGAGTCCACGCGCCGTGCGTCTGCACCCGGGCTCCCTGCAGTCCCCGCATTCATCCTACCTAGCGATATTTGACACGGTCGGAAAGTTGCTCTACTAAGTAATAATCAATATTTATTTATATTTGAATGGTACTTTGGCGGGGGTTGCTCTTCCTTCGCGCCTCCGGTTTTTATATAAATTCGTTCATGCTAGATAGTAATACAGAAAAACAAGTTACGACCGATGAAGATTTTCAGATGACAAAAAAATAACTCCTTAAATAAACGGAACCTTCTGACCAAAAAAGAGATGAACTACAGAAACAGACGATAGACCAAAGTTTCGATCACATATATTATGGTAGAGATAATGGACAAAAAGCATTATCTCTGCAGGAAAAAGTCACAATTGCCAGCTGCGGTCTTTATATTAAACAAACAGTCCAATATTTAGGAGCCAGTCCCGATGGTATTTATAAACACAAAGATGGAAAAACAGGACTGGTAGAAGTAAAATGCCCACTTTCTGCAAAAAATATGCAATCTGAAGAAACGATAAAAGAAAAAAAATGGAAATGTAACATTTGGAGAAATACGTTTGCGATTGACAAAAACCACGTCTATTATTTCCATACTCAGAGCCAATTAAACATTACGGAGATGGATATGTGCTTATATGCCGTATGGGCTGGAGTGGACTACTCAATGAAAGTCGAATAATATAAAAAGAGACCCTACGTTCTGGCACTACAAAATGGTAGGCCCATTGACAAAATTTTATTTGCATTGTCTGCTCCCTGAGCTAATTGATTCCCGCCTTAAAAGACCCGCCATAAATATAATTCAACCTATTGAGAAAAAAGTAAAAAGAAATAAGAACCACGTCCTTTACCGCACACTTTGTGAAATGACAACACCCACAAGACCACGAGAATTATCAGAAATCTACCCCAATATAACCGTCGAGAGATGGTTGTATTCAAAATTGAAAAATTCCCTCAACGGAAGAAAAAAAACAATGCGCTAGTCCCAAAGAACGCCATGAAATCGCTCACACAGACACTACACATCACATCAGACACAACACAACACAGACACCAACACATGCTCATCGCAGACTTATATTTTATCGCCTTCAAAGTATGCTTCTTCAGAAACGATAAACTTACGCCAACGAATAATCCAATCATCAAAACATTTTTTTTTAATTTGGAATTGGTTTGCTTTTGACTCTAGTCTAGCTCAGAGGTGACAGAGACAAAGTCGACGATGGAGTGAGCTTACCCAGAAGAAGCCTATTCACTCTCTCTTTGAAGAGATTCAGCTTGTATGCGCTCGGTAACACATTTTTAAACGCTTTTTCCGGAATTGAGTTTAGTTCTCGCCGCGAATATTCCTTTGTCTTACCGAATGAAAACGGTGCCACGAAGTGGTAATTTGAGGTTAGGAAAAAGAAAGAAGTCGGCTAGAGCCATATCTGGTGAATAAGGTGGTTGCTCGATAATCACGAATCATGTATTTGTTGAGCTTTTGGTCAAAAATTTGTTTACAAAGATGGCCTTGTGCGCAGGCGCATTATTGTGGTGCAAAATCCAACAATTTTCTTTCCACAAATCTGGCCTTTTTCTTCGAATTTGCTCTCTTAAATGCCGCATAACGCCCAAATAATATACTTTATTTTTTTCGATATACTTTATTTATTTCGAGCTTCTGACAAGTTGGTAACATCTGAAAAAGGTTGCCGAGAGCCAGCAGTGGACCTGTGAAAATAAAAAAGTCATAAATTATTAACAGAGTTTTCAGAAGTACCTATTAGTAAAAAATCATCGCACTAAAAGATATCCGACTTTGGTCTAAATAGCCCTAAAGTATAGTAGACTAGCGATCTAATACATACATAAACACCAAAAACACAACCCACCCCATACATTCCCCTCACACACTCACCCCCCCATACACACACCCCCACACACTCACTCCCCATACCTCATACAGATACATCTATCAACACATAATCACGCCCTCCCCACATACACTCACGCCCCCCACACACGTTTAGATATCGATACCCAACACTTTTGCGGAGTTTCGCTATCTAATTTAATTTGACCCTGTATACGATATTATCTAAACACGACGAAATACAAAAAATAAAGATTTGATGATTTTTTTGGGGCCAATGACCGCTGGTAGTATTGTTACTTGAAGTGTGAGTTGATAAAATCTGTTTCATCGTGTTGAGATATCAATATCCATCACGTTTGTGGAGTCTCGCTAGCTAATTTAATTTGACCTAGTAGTTAGGCCCTAAACATGAATACTGTAAACAGATCTACATACCTTTGGATTCTATTTCTCTTCATCAATTCTACGTTTGAGGCCAATTTTCTTTTTCTTGTACAGGCATATTTTTTTTACGTTTACGATCCATTTTGAAGTCAAATATTTACAAAACTATTACTGATACACAAATATATATACAAAAAATAATAAAGTAGAGCAACTTTAGATACACAACAATGCGCATCCTATGTTAGAGCAGGAGCAAAGTTAGAGCGAGAGGGAACAGTTAAAATTCGTCGTGGACCACACGTCTGAACGCTCCGACCGTGCAGTGGCCACTAAGAAATTTCTCTCTCAATTCTTGTTTATAAACTAGCGATGTTCAAATCCGCTATAAACTGTAAACATGTTATAAACTATAAACTATATTCATATAGTCTGTTATTTTATACGCTATAATTATAGCGCGCTATTTCAAAACTCGGGCGCAGTCTGAACGCGGAGGCGCTATCATTTAGCAACACGCTATCACGCTAAACGGACTTGGTGAATTGATGATGCGCGGTAGATGTTATTTCGCAACGCGCTATACATTATTGAATAAAGAATATAATAATATTTCGTGGAAGCGTTAAAGATCAATGAACTTTCCTTCATACTTTCCAGGCTTAGGACTGTCTATAGTAAAATTGATTCAATGTTATTATAAAAGTTTTGTGAAACAATTATTATAATTATAGGCGTATTTAAAAGTTCATTGATTGTATTTACAAAAAATCAACTATATACAAATGAATTTGTTAAAACCCTTTTTAATTTTGTTTTTAATTTTTTTTTTTTTTTTTTTTTTTAGTTTATGTACATTTCTTTCCAGTTTCAATCATATTTTATTTACATTAAGGAACATTATCTGGGCTACTTTTGTCGTAGACAGCCGTGTTCTACGATCGTTAACTATGTACCCCGACTTGGAGAAGATTCGTTCGCAAGGAACTGAGGTTACCATTATATTGCAATGTTTAATAAATAAATTGTACAATTCCGGGTAAATAAATTTGTGTTCTCGCCAATATTTAAATGGACATTCCGTTCTTTTTATTAAGTTGTCGGCCAAATATTTTGTCAACTCTTCTGCCGCTTTGACTTCTGGTGATTTTGCGACGAAATCTTTATTGGCTTCAGCATCAAATTCGCACCATAAGCTGTATGTGGGCATGTCGCTGTCGCATTCTAAAATGTGGGATGGAATAAGACCTGCTGCTGATGTTGATGGTACAGGTTCTTCATTTCGTGATGTTTCAATTTTATTACTTATTTCGTCTGTCATTTTCTTTTTCAATGTGTTAATGAGATGTTCAATTTGATTTTTATTTTTTATGGCTTTTAACTTAAATCTAGGATCTAGAACTGTGCTTAGACTTATTGACTCATTTTTTTCTATGTCTCCTAGTCTGTTTTCCATACCATCTTTTAACTTCTGTGCTAGTTTTTTGACTGGCGTAAAAAGTTCTTGCAGTCTACTATAGTTCTCACAGATGTTAATGAGGCTTGCTGTGAGAACTATTGCCTTACTTGCAACTAAATAGTTCTCGGCACTCATTTCCACCGTGGCTTCGTAAAAAGGCTTAAGAATTTTACAAACTTGCTCAAAACACTTCCACTCTTCCATAGTTATAATTGGAAGATCAGTTTCCAAATTTGGTATAGTGGCTCGCAAAGCTTCTCCTAACTCTACGAACCTTACCAGCATTAAATACACGGAGTTCCACCGTGTAGGGACTGACTTAATTACCATTTTAGGGGTAACGTTCTGTTGGTTATTTTGATATTTTAAGAGCCTCTCTTTGGCTATGTTACTTTTTCTAAAATGATTTACGATTCTTTGTACCTTGGCCAAAATGTCTTTTATTTCGCCTATTGCATCTTGAACCACCAGATTTAATTTATGGGCAAAACATCCGAAATGGGTCCAGCCATCCATCTCGAGGTATCTTGCTGCACTCTCCATATTGGATGCGTTGTCGGTTACAAAAAAGTTAACTTTATTATATATGCCCCAGACTTCTAAAATTTTTTTAATTTCTCTGTACATTTTCAAACCAGTATGGTGACCTTCAAACTCGGCACATTGGATCAAAACCGATTTCAGTGCGATGGGTTCCTCCGTCATAAAATGCGCCGTCATTCCCATGTAGCTGTCCATATTGCGAGAACTCCAACTGTCCACCGTAATGCAAACTGATTTGGCATTAAGCTGAACAAATGTTTTCATTTCTTCAAGCCTTTTTTCAAAAAATTTTGGTAGAAGATTTACTGACAAAGTTTTTCGGTCCGGTATTTCATAATTAGGATTAAGTGAATTTGTGTACGCACGAAACCCTACGTCATTAACTATTGAAAATGGTTGAAAATCGTATACGATCATTTTTAAAAGACTTAAGTCGATATGAGCTTTTTCTTCTGGTTTGAGTTTTTTACGCAAATATGTCTGCATTACCCGCTGTACTTTTTTTGGTGGTTCATTAGTATTAGCAGCATTCCTAGTGTGCCTCCCTGTCTCGCCACCACTACTACATTCTGTTGCGAATTCGGAATTTTTACTTCCACCAGTACAACCACCACCACTACCAGTAAAACCGCCAACACCACTTACACCACCCGAATACTCCTCATGCAAACCTTCGTTTTCACAGGGAATGCTATTATTACTCACCACAGGCACTGACACTAGAGTCTTGGCGTAATTTAAAAGATTATTATATGCCGAAATGTGTTTTTGCTTCAAATGAACTTTCAAATTAGTTACCGTCGATTTAAATGATAACTCTCGGCGACAATAATTGCACACCGCTATTTTATTGCCGTCACTGGACTTCTCAAAAAAGTTCCAAATTGGTAAATCACTACCGCGAGGCATTTTCTATGGTTAAATAATATATAACGGGGTAAATAAGGATGCAGGGGCAAATCCAGGACCCACAAATCACACTGTCACTCTATCACACAGTCAATAAAGTCTTGTCCTCTCAATTTACACTTCTTGAAAACGAACACACAGGTATTTACAATAGAACACGACAAACGTACAAAACATGATTATTATTATATTTACAACAGTACTGTAGTACAAATTACACTTCCACGAAACAAAAGTATAATTATTTACAAAAAAAAAAACAACTAAAGAAGATCGCGAATCGCAAATATTCTAATTGATGTGTTTACAAACAACATAGCGCGGGTACGCGGGCCGACCGACTGTCGTGTTCGTGTTACTTACTTGCTAAGTTGCTAGTTGCTATAGTCGCTAGTCTCTAACGCTATCTTGCTATCTCGTTCGGCCCCGCTGTGCGCGTTTGAACTTTTATTCGTTGAGTAGGTTGAGGCGCTATAATTATAGCGCGAAGTCAGAGCCGCTATAGCACACGCTATACGCTATTTACACATAGTCTGTTATATTTTGGCGCTATACATTTTATTAACCTCCACTATTATAAACCCCTTTTTTGTAGGTCTTTTGAAAATATTACTATTGTAAGGGTAAGGTGATTTAGGTGCTATTTTTTTTTTGTATTTGCTTATTGAACTCTTGGCATTAAAATAATCTAATTAATACATACATACGATGTATAGTTATTATGAAAAAAACCGTTTATTAAGAGATAAAAACAGAGAATTTTGATGAAATTGTGACGTCTAAATTAAGAAAATGGAATATAATTAGAAAAAACTAATTAGCACATTTTGAAGACGAGAATGTTGAGATAAATATGTGCTGAACAGATTTCCAAATTAATTCTTCATTGCCCTAAACTAAGCGCCCAAACAGAACTCGAAATGATGTTGGGCGCGAAAGAGCTGTATTTAACGCTTGATTTACCTAACTTATCCCATCTAAATGAACTTAAAAAAAATAACTAGCTATTACTTATATTGTGGTTATTTATGTGCAATAATAAAATTTCATGTTATTCCATTGCATTGTTTAAAAAAGAAATACAAAGTTGCGCAAATAATTCGCCGCGAGTGAATTTTGCAAGACTGCAGCCTTAAGAGCCTATAACCTACCTCAAATGGCTTAGCATGATCTTCCGTTATATCGAAATACCGCAGCATTAATTTTGAAATAAATATATGGTATAGTTGAGGATTAATGTTAAGTAGGTACTATATGTTAGACGAAAACACGATTCCATAAAATTTTCCCAAAAGAAAAAAATTCAAAGTCACCTCCAAACCGAACAATAAACCGCTGGTATTAAAAAAATACTTCAAATTAGATCATGAAACTTTGCATACTAAATGAACTAACTATAAAGCAGGTCTTATGTTTTTTAATTTTTTTGAATTACCTTTATTTTCACCGTAAAAAGCAAATATCTAAACTATTGGCGAAGCCTTCCGCCCAGCACCGCACTCTCTCGCTCTCACACAGTCCGCGAGCAGTATCGTGCAAGCGAGATAAAGAGTGATCTTTAGCTGAGGTAGTAAAGGCAGATGTGTTCAATAGCTTCCTGTCACTGATATTCACATAGCAAGTACTGTTATAATTATGAATTTGTGTGGGGTAGGTAGTCAAATATTTCCCTTTATTATATTCGTCGACTGTGTCGAAGCCTAAAGGAAAAATACCTAAATAACAACAACTCAGTGACACACCGCGGTGATTAACTTTTTAAGAACGCATGTTCGAGTTGTTTTATAAGGAAAAAACACAGAATGGTCCTCTATTTTAGATAAAATTTTAAATACTTTCGTTATAACTGAGTTAGCAACTTAGCATTACTCATAAGCTACTTAATCAACTTTGGTTTCTTAAGAAAGCAGTGAACGGTCACATAGCGTTTCCCTAGAGAGCATTTTTGACACTGTAAAGATATAAATCCCGCGAGATATTGTCCTCACTAGTCACGCAAAAATGTGACCATACTGAGACGAGCGAACTCACACATTATATTATTACCTGACCCGACAGACGTTGTCCTGTTTTTGACTCGAAACACATGTGGCGCCATCTATTATCATAATAACGTTATTGCTGTTTTCCTCGCGAACAGCATTTTTTCGGCATGAAAGGTACCCTATGTCCGTTTCTGTATACCTGACAACGTATATGCAAAATTTCAGGATGATCGGTTCAGTGGTTTAGGCGTGAAATGGTAACAAACAAACTTACTTTCGCATTTATATTATTAGTTAGGATTATGGATACCTAGCGTTTCCATGACAATCAAATCACTGCGTCATTGTGTTTCGGAGCTGTCAAAACAAAACAGAAACGGGAATATCCTTTGACGCGGTATATCGCGGGCGTATCTAGCGATTTAGGGTTGGACCACATCTGGCAGCACGGAATCGCATTTGTTCCGCCTGTGCTACCACGTGCTGCAGTATGTATGCTGCCGCATGCGACCGCACGCTGTCGCATTCCGCAGACAAAAAAGGCAAGCGAAAAATAATAAAAAGCAAGCAAAAAGCAAGTGATCGGCGGTGAAAGGATGCGTTAGATGCTATCGCGCGCTTCAGCGTTCCGGAGTCTCCCTGTCGACCATTGCATTTTGTCCGTGATGCCGATCGCCTCGAGGATTCCGCCGCGTGCTATCGCATTATGCTTTCTGTCTCGGTCTAGCAAATGGCAGTTCTAAGCGACAGAAAGAGAAAGGGCGACGGAAAAATGCGATTCCGTGCTGCCAGATGTGGTCCAACCCTTAAACCTTTGCCGCTGTCATAATTTTCATGACATCCGCCACTGAGGCTGTTGTGTGCGGTTGCCGCTTTTTTATGACACCGCAGCTTCGTCGGTTGCGGTAACAGTGTCGCGAGTTCAATGGTTTTTTCCCATCTCAAAAAATGCCCGACGCGCCTAAAGAAGTCTTCACTTCAAAATTCAGCTTCATACAGAAGTGCAATTTGTAAATGGTCAAAATGTAATCGAAATCGCGAAAAAATAATCCCCCGTCCCACACATTAGGGTCGAAAGTACAGTGCGTGCCACGTAAGAAGAGACTTGACACACCACGTGGTCTGACATGCGCAGAACACGATTTTAGGTATCTTTAGCGGTATGAGGTCTGAGTGCGGGACGGGACCGGACGTCATAGGGGCGGCGAAAAGAGGCGGGGGAGGCGGGGTCAAGTCTCTTCTTACGTGGCACGCACTGTATTGAAGTTTTGTATGGGACAGTTGATAATTTTTTCGCGTAAACGATGTTGGCCCATGGAAAGAGTTGTTCAGTTACATGGTCTGTAGTGGCACACATAAATATGACCATACCCTTCTGATAAATGCTTTATTAGAACCCCAGTGCCGGATTAAGCCAGCGCGGGGCCTGTAGCAAATTTTATTTCATCTTGGGGAAAATATAGTAGAACTTAGTTTATGGTTCTAAGGTTTACAAGATAAAACAAAACATTTTCATAATAGTTTTAGTTGTGTAGTGATTTTCCACTAGTCAATCAATGTTTCATAAGGCGAAAGCGCTAGGGTAGCACGCGAAAATCATTATTTTTTACGTTTTTTGCAATTTGCTGGTCAGTAGTAAAGGTGTAGTTAGTATTGACAGAATTATAATAATTAAAGTCATCAACACAACTCTCTAAAACCAAGTAATCCCACAGAATGACTATTTCATGAAATCTTGACATTTTGGCATTATACTAACCTAACAAGTTGTATTACTGATTCTAATGATTATGATTCTGTAAATACATATTTGTTACGGCCGCGAATCATATTTTGATCGACGTACAACTTAATACTGACCAGCAAATTGCAAAAAACGTAAGAAAATTTGAATTTCGCGGGCTACCTCAAATACGTTATTTTCAGTTGAAGTAGATACTTGAGCCAAATTACTTTCTTTATACAATGCTCAGTCAGTAAAGTAGGTAGGTAGGTATTTTTGTAAAAACCTACGTACAGTCACGAGCATAAGTATGTATACATTTGGCTTTATTCAAAGACGATTTTCTCCTTTAGTTTTGAATGAAATTTTATGTTATTACGAACAAAGTATTTTCGAACCCATACGTTTGTGTCGTATTTCAACGTTGCATTCATTATTTCACGAAAAAATCGCAGTTGAAAGTTGCCAAGTGCTGACATTTAGTGCTCGTGACAGTAGGTACTTGCAAGTTCTGAGAGAACCTTGTATTTATATGCAAGAGCGAGCGAAGTGAGTCCGAAAGTTTGTAGCATCCCATCTCGGAGAGCTTAGGTTTCTTTTGACCATTTATTTATTTATTTAAGCTTTTCGCATAAAAAGGTACAAAGGCGGTACCATTCTTCCCTAATAATTCAATAAACCTAATGGTATAAGGGTACCATGACTTCTTTTTTGTACGTCCAAGCCTTCGATCAATATATTGATCGAAGGCCCAAGCGCGGGCCCCCAGAGCGCGGAGCCTGTAGCATTTGCTACACCTGCTACGTCCCTAATCCGGCACTGATTACAACTAGGTAGCCACTGAGTGTTAATAGTATGACACAGTGTTTACAAATATATCAATTAAGTTATACACACTCATTACTCAGTGGTTTTTCCCTTCGCTAGTCGCGTGTCGAGTTACGGAATTCTCATGCATTTACAAGGCACATGACATACATGCCTATGTGATTAATGAGGCATTACCTGTGATGTTACCTATATCGGGTTATTGCAAAAATACCAACAACCTCTTAAAAGGTCATTGTACTCATTATTATGAACAACTTTTACTATGGGAACAAACCTGAAATCGCAAAAAAAATCAGCTGTTCCCTATGTTCATATAACTCGTCAAAATGTAAGGAACAGCTGATTTTTTCACAATACAATGTGCAATGCTCAATATTGTACCTAATAATTTCATATATGGCCGCCGCTCCAAGATGGCGGATTACATATTTTTTCTCAACCCCCTTAATATGGGTATCAAAACAAAGGACTTGAAGAGTAGAAAACGATAAGGTTAATAACATCACACTAAATTCAATATGGCCGCCGCTCCAAGATGGCGGATTATTTTTTTTTCAACCCCTGTAATATGGGTATCAAATGAAAGGGCTTGAAGAGTAGAAAACGATAAAGTTAGTAACATTATACTAAATTCAATATGGCCGCCGCTCCAAGATGGCGGATTACACTTTTTTACAATCCCCTTAATTTGGGTATTAAACGAAAGGGCTTGAAGAGTAGGTAGTAAACTAGAAATTTAGTAACATCACACTAAATTCAATATGGCCACCGCTTCAAGATGGCGGGTTAATTTTTTTTTCAACCTCCATAATAGATACGGGTATTTTTTTTTTTTGGATGGGAAATCATCAAATGTCCTCCCGCTCTCCCACCCGTGTTCCTTCCTTCGCCCTTTATGTTCCGGGCCAGCGGTAACCCTTTCGGACAATCCCGTTGATCCGATAATATGGGTATCAAATGTGAACAATCAAAACGATTAATTAAATTAAAATCTAAAACAAACAGGTGGTAATATTTATAGCAACTAAATAACATCAGTGGTATAAATAAAGTAAATAGTGTCAATAATGTAAATAGAGTAAATAATGTTCTTAGTCTAAATAATGTCAATGATGTAAATCATTATTATAATGTACCTAAATAAATAAATAATGGTTCAAAAATGTTAATAATACATTTTTAAGACTAAAAAGTAAATAATAAAATGAAAATAAAAAAAAATATTTATAAAAACAAGCTTTTATTTAAATAAAAACGTAACCAAAAAAGAAAGAATACTTAACGCGAACTAAAAATAGTGTAATTTTAAAATATACAGTGTTATTGGTAAAACTTTAACAACCTCTTAGCAGGACATTGTATTCATCATTATGAACAACTTTTAGTATGGGACCAAACACGAAATCGCGAATAAAAAGTCAGCAGTTCCCTACATTTATGTTCGTATAACTCGTCAAAATGTAGGGAACAGCTGATTTTTTCCACGATTTCAGAAGGCCAATTCTCGTAATATAAAACGTTCAAAATCTAGTCGCAGTCTCATCTCAGCGACAAAGAAATGTCAAAAACTTGTCAAAATGTAGGGAAATTTGAAGTATTTTTTGACAGATTGAGACTGAGATCAGACTGTGAACGTTGTTAAAATTAGTAGAATTGTCCCTCAGATTTGTTCTCATAGTAAAAGTTGTTTATATAGGTAATGATGATTACAATAACATCTTAAGAGGTTGTTAATGTTTTACCAATAACCCTGTATATAAATAAAAAAAAAACTTACACATCCACAATATCGGACTTTGAACTAAAACACCAACCACTTACGGTACATAATTACTCGACAATTAATTCTGCGGTTTTTCTCGTGTTTGTTTTTTTTTATACATAATGTTCTAAAAATAACGTGCTTATTTTTCTTGTGGCAATAAACAATAATATAAAAAGTCATTTATATTCTGATCGCAGTTTGATATATATGTTAGTAGGTACAGACGCCAGCACATAAAGGTACTACATTCTGTCAAATTTCTTTAATAGATTTTCAACTTTATCGTTAAAGTATAAGGTTCAAAGTTGATTGGACTTTTACAGTTTCGGGTAGCTTGATGTGCTGGCGTCTGTACGTAATTGTAATACATGAGGGGCCCGTGGCTAAATAAAAACAGCCGCACAGTTCGATCGATCAGGTTAAGCTACACTTGCCGCGGTTGGTCTGTGGATGGGTGGGTGGTGGGTGGTCTGTGGATCTTTACATACCGTGAACCCTCCGTGCCTCGGAAAGCACGTTAAGCCGTCGGTTGGTCCCGGCTGTCATTCGTGGATCTTTGACAGTCGTTCGTTACGGGTAGTCAGAAGCCCGAAACTCTGACAACCAGTCTTACCAAGGGGTATCGTATTACCCAGTAACTGGATTGTGGAGGTCAGATAGGCAGTCGCTCCATGTAAAATACTGGTATTCAGCTGCATTCGGTGAAACTGGAAGCCGACCCCCATTGATCACTACAAAACCGATCACAAAGGACGTATTTTTTGCTTAGAACCAAAACAGTGCAGAAATGTTGTATGAAATCTCATGGTTGCACAGTTTTTCATTAATGCACTGTTTTTTTTTTTTATTTAGAGATAAAACCACAGAGGTTTAATGTCTCCCATTTTTAATATAAAATGTAAGTATGCGCTCGATGAAAAAGATACTGGCTGAAAATAAAAATCGGTTGAATAAAACCAAAACGCAGGCAGATGAAGGACATAATTAATTGTATACTTACATGTATTACTAAGTACTGGGTGGTTCATTGTCCAAAGAACGACTTAGCGTGGTCACGTGAAGTGTCGATCAGCCGAAGAAGACCCCATGACCCGAGCGTTACCTCTTAATATTACACCCTCACTAATAAACGTATTATATCAGATGAATAGTTACACACCGATTTCTATCTTTCAGTCGTCAGTAATTTGACTTTCGAAAGAAGACAAAGCATTGTGTATCTGGTCAGCGGGATTGTCCGAAAGGGTTACCGCTGGCCCGGAACATAAAGGGCTAAGGAAGGAACACGGGTGGGTTTTAGTCAGTAAGAGTCTGACACTCCCTTCCGCTCCAACCAGAGCGGGAGGGGTCATTTGATGATTTCCCATCCTGAAAAAAAGTATTGTGTAACTGTACAGACGCTTTACAAAGTTGTTGATTAGTAAAGGGGTACAATGCGTGCCACGAAAGATGAGACTTGACACACCACGTGGTTTGACATGCGCAGTACACGATTTTAGGTATCTTTAGCGGTATGAGGACTTAGTGCGGGACGGGACCGGACGTCATAGGGGCGGCGGAAAGAGCGGGGGAGGCGGGGTCAAGTCTCATCTTTCGTGGCACGCATTGTACGTATAGATAATCTTGTAAGCAGTAGAAATCTTTCTGAAGCTCGTGGGGGAAGTACGTACGACCACTTAGTCACCCACAATACCTATTTCTAATTTACCTGACCACTCAAGACTTGAACGACATAAATACTTGTATATTAAATACTTATTTTATATGTAAATAAGATAAAATCATTGTTTATATTAAAATCCTCCGTAATATATCGGAAGCGTGCCAACTGGTTTCTTGATCGTTTAAAAGGTCAGATTGAGTCTGCGGCCGTCTGCAGGGTCATTTTGACATACCTTTTTTAACCGACTTCAAAAATGGAGGAGGTTCTCAATTCGCATGTTTATATTTTTTTTAATGTACATATGTTTGGGCATACCTCCCTCATGTATAGACGGATTTGCAAAAATTTTTTTGTTCGAAAGAGGTTCATTCCGAAATAGTCCCATTTAAATTTCGTAAAGATCTGGTGATGAGTTTCGGAGACAGACAACGGAACTCTTCAATAAATGCCAGCAAATCAACCGCGATTGCTGCTATAGCATATGTATGTGTTGTTTACGCAATCACACAACATAACGTCACGCCTGTACCCTTTAAAGGGGTAGGCAGATGTGTTAGCTCCCTGTCACTGATATTCTCATAGCAAGTAGTGTTATCTGAATTTGTTTGGGGTAGGTTGAAAAATAAAAACTTAAAAAAAAAACATCCGACTTCCAAAAAAAAAACACTACAAAGTCAAAAATAACTTTTAATTTCGAAAGTCGGTGTCAAAAAACGAAATACAGAATCAACGACACCGACTTCCGAAATTTAAGTTATTTTTCACTTTGTACCTAGTATTTTTTTTTGGAAGTCGGTTTTTTTTTACTTTTTACATGCATACTCACGGCTACATTCCATGGGGGTAGGTAGAAACTATAGAACGTCACCAGCTATGATCCTTACTTTACTTCTTTTACCTCGTTTACGTTCATACATCTGGTCATACAATCACGCCGGTTGCGAGTACCTACTACGCACCTGAACTTTCTGATGAACACCACCAATAAGTTCTCAATAATATGGCATCGTAGGCTATCTATCTTTCGAGAGTATTTGTACGAATGTACGATAAATCTAAATGCGACACCCAGATTACACGGAGTCCTGCCATTCTTCTTTCATTGAAATCAGTTCAACCGTTAAAGGTCATAAGTACACGAAAGGGATCGGCACCGTATCAACTCGAGCCGTTTAGTATTGTTTGTATGAAACTCCCTACTGCAACGCACACTAATCGGAATCGTAACGTAATCGCCTCGCCTCGGGACAAGCTCACGAACCGCGGTGCGGTCCGTTACGGCTCGTCGTTCCCGCGCTTACGTCTCTCCGTACCCGAGCTTACGTCTCCACCCTTGCCCCTACCTGCTGCACTATCAACCAGCGGTCGGCGACGTAGCTGTGTCGACGTACCGGAGCTTCTGATCCGCTTTGGTTACGTTAGGTTGACGCCTGTTCTGTTTGACGGCAAGGCGAAAGGCAATACGGTACCGATTCCTTTCCGATTTGATACAGGCGTAAAAGTGTAACAGGGTGGATTGTGGAGGTCAGATAGGCAGTCACTCCACGTATAACGTAGTCAGCGCTTCTCCTCCACATTTAATAGCCCCACGACTAAACTGTGGAACTCTCTGCCAGCGTCTGTGTTGATTTCACGTATAATCTGTCAGCCTTCAAAGCAAGAGTGGACAGGCATCTCCTAGGCACGCTCGTTCCATCATAGACCTCGTCCATCCTTTTCCACCACGCGAGATCGAAGTCAAGAGCAGAACTATTTGGCACAAAAAAAAGTTAAATACTGGTATTCAGCTGCATCCGGTTAGACTGGAAGCCGAATTCGACATTTTGGGAAAATTCTAGGCAGATCATAATGGTAGATACCGTTCAAACCTACCTACTTTCAGATCCAATATGAGAATAAATACATTCATTCACCAATACAAAATAAACAATTATCTTTTCTATATTCAATTCACAGTTAGGTACTTATTAAAAACGGTAATAGCTGAACTGTCTCTGAACGGTATTGCGACCCACATATTATGTCTAATTTTCGGACGATAATAAATACAAATAATCAATAACTACTGTCTGGCAATCGGTAAAACTTTTTTACAAAAAAGAAACAACTGACTTCAAAAAAAAAAAACACTACAAAGTGATAAATAACTTTAATTTCGGATGTCGGTGTTGTTGGTCCGGCATTTTCGTTTTTAACCGACTTCCAAAAAGGAGGAGGTTATATATGTTCGACTTTATGTATGTTTTTTTTTAAGTATGTTCACCGATTTCTCCGTCAATTAGTGGACCTATTTTAAAAATTCTTTTTTCGTTTGAAAGGGTGTGGTCTCAAGGTGGTCCTATTGTCGCCAAGTCAGAATCTGATGAGGGAATCCCATGGAAATCGGGGGGAAACCTTAAATTTTATAGGCACACCTATAGCGATTTGGGTATTTTTCATAGTAACAGTTCAAAGACCACAGATGGCCATCGGAACTACCCAATAATAAGTATTTCACGGGTTGCGGCAATGTATTCTCGTTACAATGCGTATGGTGAAGTGAAGCTGATGGTGACTTCTCAATCAGCTCCAGTTCTTCTGGTTCTTACTAGGAGAACTCTTCAACAATTAACGTCCCTGCGTCGGGATAAGCAATATTTTGTAAAAGGTGATGAGCAGTTGACATTAGGCTATTGTAACTTAGATAAATTACAAACTGAACCACTAAAAAGTGAAAAATAAAAACTTTTTTACCAAAAAAAAACAAAACAGCCGATTTCCAAAAAACACTACAAAGTGAAAAATAACTAATTTCGGAAGTCGGTGGCAAAATACTAAAATACAGATACAAAGACAACGACTTCCGAAATTAAAATTATTTTTCACTTTGTAGTGTTTTTTGGAAGTCGGTTGTT
Source organism: Luperina nickerlii (assembly GCA_963855955.1). Lineage (NCBI taxonomy): Eukaryota > Metazoa > Arthropoda > Insecta > Lepidoptera > Noctuidae > Luperina > Luperina nickerlii. Next base: position 1,516,225 of record OY979691.1, on the reverse strand, counting down.
TTTGTTTGCAAAAAAGTTTTTTATGACATCGACTTCCGAAATTAAAGTTATAACGATACGATTTTTCAAATTATTATAAGTACCAACTTTTAAAGTTATGAGGGAACAGATGAACATACTCGTACATACATAAGTTCTATATTTAACAATATTTTGTTTGTTACAGAGAAGAATGCGATCATGGGGGCCAGCTGCGCTCTCACCACCCTGCTGGTGCTCACCGTGATCACACTCACCAGGGGACAGACACAATACTTCGGTAATTATAATACAACTATTAAGGGGCTTACAGAACCTAAACGCAAAAAAACGCAAGTCTTAGAAACAATAAAAGTATGATCGACTACAGTAAACAAAATCAGAAAAATATATGATATTCTTCCAGATGGGTAGGTGTGTGTTGAAAACACAATACAACTAATTTGATACGCTAGAAAAAATCATGAAGATACCTCTAAAAACTTTCTTAGAAGTATCTTCATGATTTTTTTCTATCGTATCAAAGTTTTTAAGTCATTTAAATTAGATATTATATAGTGTTTTCAACACACTACCTAATCTACGAGTACCTAGCATATATCCTGAAGAATTATAAGAATTATAAAGAAAGAAATTAGGGTGAGTGGGGGGAAGATAGAAAACGGGGTAACACAAAAAGTTGTCCATAACGTCAGACTTAATGCAGTTTTTGCAGTGATGGCAACATTGTTAAGATCGCCATTTTGTTACGTCGCACATCTCAATCAGCGTTTACCGCTTTGAGTGAATGGTTGTGTGAAAAATGCAAATTTCTGCGCAGTGACTTTTACGCAAATTAATCGAGTGTTTTAATCTTACCCCGTGTCCTGTAACTTTACTTACGAGGTGGGTACGAATGTTTTATTGGAATATCTACTCATTATTTTTAATTCTTAGTTGTGTTATTACATCCAAATATGGCTATTTTTCGTATTTTAGGATTTATTTCAATTTTCCATCTTTACCCACCAATATTTGACGGGGTAAGAAGAACATTTAAAAGTTTCGACCTTACCCCGTTTTCAAAAGTCATACAAATAGTCAGATGTTCTCAAACTGTTCATGATAAGATAAGTATACAAAATAAATTAATCGGTACCTACCCTTTTATGATGTTCTTATAGAATATCGTTTATGCAAAGTTTGAATGAATTAATTTTGTGTATAATTGATTAGTGATTACAAATATTATTATTATAAATACCAACTTAGGACTACCGAATGACTATTCAATAATAATTGCATTTTGTCAATTCAGAATCACCATGCCACGTAACTACGTCCGGACATCTCTACGCGCAACTTCCTACACCCATGACGATATTGCTAACGCCATAGAGAAAGTAAAACGGAAGGAATCTTTATAATATAATACGTCATAGTGTGAAAGAACAAGACATCCCGAAAAATCCGTGCCGAAGTCGAGATTATTATGTTAAGAATTAAGGTACAACTTCGTAGCTAACTGCAAGCAGCAGGCGACGTGTCGCCACGACACTACTGGTTTCTATGTGTTTCTATGAAATACCTTCCGTAGCTAGCGACACGTTGTTTTCATAGAAATACATAGACCCCAGTAGTGTCGCAGCGACACGTCGTATGCTGCTGCTGTCTGCAGTCGACTACGAACTCGTACCTTTAGATGTAATAAAGATTAAAATTGAATCTTTAAAGATATTGATCCTAAATATGGCAAATTAATGTAAGATAAGTGATTTGTTATTGCTTTTTTGCCTTTGAAGAGTCTTTTTATGTTTTTGTTATGGGCATGAAGCCATACATTTTTTATTTTTCTTAGATGTTGCTTGGATAACTATTTAATTTTCGAATATTTTATCTTTATGTCACTTTTATTTGTTACGTATTGCGCTACATTTGTAGACTCAGATGAAAGAAAAATGCAAACTCTCTGTTTTCTAATATCTCGGTAAGTATTAGGATAAAGTAAAATTAAAGGATATAATTTGATTGATAGCAATGTTTTATTTTCAGTATAACCTTAAGCAATTAAAGTGGAAAGTTTGAGAACCTCTTTGTCAATCTTCCCCCGGTGGGGTAAGATTGAAATATATAAAAATATAAAAACGTTATATCTTTCTAAACTAAAGGAATTTTGACACTTCAGTCAGTTCTCAGTTTTTAGGGCACTTCAAACTATAGACTAGTGACCACCAACAGCGTCTGACAATCATTTAAACGATTTTAGAAACTATTTCGATCTTTCCCCATCACCCTTTCATCTTTCCCCTGGTTCATTTTCGTGATAAAAACATTTAATTTAATTTTTTTTATGCTTTGGAGCAGATTTAACAGGATGTTATCAATATGATAGAAAAATATACTCTTTGCTCTTTACTCAAACAAATAATTTTTTAGCATAAGCTCATATGTACTGTTCTACAAGACTTCAAATACAACACTGCTCATCTCATCAAAAAACCGTTCGATCTTGCCCCCACTCACCCTATATTATATTTTTTTGATTTTGTTTACTGTAGTCGATCATATACTTTTATTTTTTTCTAAATTTGCGTTTTTTGTGTTTAGGTCCTATAAGTAGTAGCGAAATAGCTTGCAGAGTAAGCAAACTCAAGAGGCAGTGGACTGGCCATGTTTGTCGAAAGACCGATGGCCGGTGGAGCAGACGAGTCCTGGAGTGGAGACCGCGTATCGGCGAGCGTAGTGTGGGACGCCCCCCAGCTAGATCGACAGACGACCTAAAGAAAGTGGCTGGAACTCAAAATCAAAGCATTTATTTCAATTAAACCAATTACAGGCACTTTTGAATTGTCAAGAAGTCAGTCAGTCAGAAAGATGAAGCTAGTTACCCATTCCAAAGCGTAGGCACCTATGGAGAAGAACGGGCAAGAAACTCCATGGACACTCTTTTAAATCAAAATAATAAGGTTATAAAGTCTTGTTTACATCATTCATGTTAAAAATTATGCATGCGAGAACGATGCAGAACGTTAAAAGCGTCCGTAATGAAAGACGAAAAAACAGTCAAATATTAAATTAAATTTAAATAAGCCATGGCAGCAAAGAGATGACCAGTCCCTACTGACGGCGCCCGTTCACCAACATCACGGGATGATTGGATGCGGAAGGCGGAGGACAGGGTATTGTGACGCAGCCTGGGAGATGCCTAAGGCCAGTAGTGGACTGCGATAGGCCGCGTTGCTTGATTTGAAGGAGTAGTGGTGGACCAGTGGTAGCGGCCCTAACTTACTACCTAATTGTAAGTCGTGTGTTCGTACCCAGGTAGACGCTTTACAGTACGCGGCGATAAATATTGCACATCATCGACCTTTGGAAAGAGACAATCGGCTAATTTCGGCTTGTGGGCTGGCAATGCGATGGGGTGGGTCGGGGGACCATAAATTTCACGTATAATGTAGTTGCGTGCAGAAGCTAGTACTAGGTATAAAAGGAAAAGCTTCTTTCCAGGCATGGAGGGGTCTTCTTTTCAAAGGTCGATGTGCAATATTTATCGCCGGGTACTGTACGTTGTCTATTTTATTCCATCACCACTGCTCTCAAAACGGCGAAGGAAAACATCGTGAGGAAACCGGCATGTCCTAGAACCAAAAAATTCTAAGGCATGTCACATCTACCCGCACTGGGACCGCGTAGTGGATTACATCAGCCGACTGCCTCTGTGGGAGGAGGCCTGTGTTCCAGTAGTGGCAACCTTATAAGCTGATTATAATGTGTCTCATCTTCTGTCGCCTTAAGTCTCCCACAGACAGGCGCAACGCGACTTTGCGACGCGATTCTGTTAAGGCTCCGACAGACAGGCGCAACGCGACGTTGCGACGCGATTCTGTTAAGGGTCCCACAGACAGGCGCAACGCGACGTTGCGACGCGATTCTGTTAAGGGTCCCACAGACAGGCGCAACGCGACGTTGCGACGCGATTCTGTTAAGGCTCCCACAGACAGGCGCAACGTGACGTTGCGACGCGATTCTGTTAAGTCTCCCACAGACAGGCGCAACGCGACGTTGCGACGCGATTCTGTTAAGGCTCCCACAGACAGGCGCAACGCGACGTTGCGACGCGATTCTGTTAAGGCTCCCACAGACAGGCGCAACGCGACGTTGCGACGCGATTCTGTTAAGGCTCCCACAGACAGGCGCAACGCGACGTTGCGACGCGATTCTGTTAAGGCTCCCACAGACAGGCGCAACGCGACGTTGCGACGCGATTCTGTTAAGGCTCCCACAGACAGGCGCAACGCGACGTTGCGGCGCGATTCTGGTAGAACAATTTTCATGAAGTTTTTCTAGAAATTGTGCTACCTATTACGAGTTGCGTTGCGCTGTCGCGTCGCGCTTATTTGCAGGAGCCTTTTTATGCGACACCCACTTGCAAATAAGCTCGCCTTTTTATGACGATGATACCATATATCTTCACTAGCAGCGCCCCGGTTTCTCCCGCATAAGTGTCGATCCTGCAGGAATATCGGGATAAAAAGTAGCCTATATGTTAACCCAGGGTCTCAGCTACCTCCATACGAAATTTTATCAAAATTGGTCCAGCCGTTTGTGGGTGAAGAAGTAACAAACATACAAACACATTCACAAACTTTCGCCTTTATAATACGAAGTGTGATTCCAAATCAATCAATTATATTATTTATTAGGTATCATGCAATAAATACCTAATAAAGTATATGTAAACAAATAAATTATGATTTCGCCTTTTTTGCGATTAGATGATAAATAGATACTAGTAGGTACTAGTGATGTAACGAATGTTGGATTTTTCACATTCGCGAATGCGAATGCGAATATTTATCTTCAACATTCGCGAATGCGAATGCGAATATTTTAAAATTTCAAAAAAGGGCGCGTAAAATGCTTGACAGGTTTGACGTTTCGTGTCGGCCATGTTTAAATTGAACATAGCCGAGCCGATATTGGTTAATTGAATGAATTTAGTCACAGAAAGTTCATTCTAAAAGTTTTGTTTTGTTTTGAGGTTAGTTTTATGTTGTTTATCAAATTTAACTGATATTTAAGGGACAAAGTGGCATAAAAACATGAGTAAAGCACACATCAGCGAAGTTTGGATTTATTTTACAATATGTGATGCTGAAAATGTTAATTGCAAGTTGTGTGATAAAAAGTACTCGCGCAAAGGCAGGACCACTAGTGCTATGAGAAATCACCTGAAAGCTAAACACAAAAATGAATATGAAGAATTGAAAAAAAGAGAACATGAAAAGCAAGATGCTACTACAATTAATTCTTTGGCGTCCTCTTCGCGACAATGTACCAAAACTGACCTTAAGCAAATGTCTTTGAGTGACTTATATATCATTATTTTTATACATAGATAAATAACTTGCAATTGAAACCAAATGTTAACATAACAAGTATTAGAAGTTTACTTTAGTTTAAAATAAAAATAATTATAATTTTGTTTTTGCAAAAAGGTTTATTTACAAATAGTTAAGTATTCGTTGTTTTGTTTTTTAAGTTTATATTGCATTCATTATAAATATATTTACTTCCTCAGATATATAAAGTGGAATGAAAAAATATACATTTAAAGTCAAAGGTTATAAATACTTAATAATTTAAAGTTTAATAATTTTGTTTCAAGTAATTGTTTAGTTTTTTAGTAAATAGAAACTGTAAACTTTATTTAAAAATGGTAGTAAAGTAATAATATACTACTAAATAAATGCATCCAACTGCGCAGAGGAGTGAGACAGGGGGATGTCATATCCCCGAAACTGTTCACGAGCGCATTGGAAGATATGTTTAAGACGCTGGACTGGAAAGGTAAGGGCATTAACATAAACGGCGATTACATCTCACACCTGCGATTCGCTGATGACATAGTCTTGATGGCGGAGTCGCTGGAGGAGCTAACCCAGATGCTGGAAGGCCTAGCTTCAGCCTCGCGACACATCGGTCTCGGCATGAATTTGGATAAAACCAAAGTCATGATCAATGGCCTCATTGATCCGGGACCGGTCGTCGTGCACGGCCAACCTCTCGAAATTGTTTCCGAATACACTTACCTCGGGCAAATTCTGCAGTTAGGTAAAAACAATTTTGAGAGGGAGGCCAAGAGAAGGATCCAGCTAGGCTGGGCAGCGTTTGGGAAACTACGTCGAGTCTTCTCGTCATCTATACCGCAGTGCTTGAAAACGAAAGTTTTCAATCAGTGCGTCCTACCCGTCATGACCTACGGGGCTGAAACGTGGACACTCACGATAGGGCTGGTCCACCGGTTCAAAGTCGCTCAGCGAGCTATGGAAAGAGCTATGCTCGGAGTCTCTCTGAAGGATAGGATCCGTAACGAATACATCCGACAGAGAACGAAAGTTATCGACATAGCTCAAAGAATTAGCAAGCTGAAGTGGCAGTGGGCCGGCCATATCTCGCGAAGAACCGACAACCGCTGGGGTAAACGAGTTCTTGAGTGGAGACCGCGACTCGGCAAACGTAGTGTAGGACGCCCTCCGGCCAGGTGGGATGACGATCTGCGAAAGACTGCAGGCAGATGCTGGATGCGTCAAGCTGAAGACAGGGCGCTATGGCGCTCATTAGGGGAGGCCTACGTCCAGCAGTGGACTGCTATAGGCTGATGATGATGATGATGATGAAATAAATGCAAACCTTACATAGTTGTAACAAGGCTGATTAATGTTAGATTTGATCAGATCTCTGAAGTTCTTTTTTCATAAATGAGACTTTAATTTAGAATGTAGAAGTATGATTTAATAAAAATATCTAAGTGTTATCTATTGTATTATTATTTCACATGCATGCATATAATAATTTCCTTTTTGATTATTAAAAACATTCGCTAAATATTCGCATAATTTTTGCGAATGCGAATGCGAATATTGAAAAATATGCGGATATTCGCGAATGCGAATGCGAATGCGAATATCCGTTACATCACTAGTAGGTACATATATGGGAATATGAGAAACTGGTTATATTCAATAACAACCTCAAGTTTATAATGATCCTTTTGTTATCGTAATGTTAAAGGTGAATTCATAAAAACACATCAGCGGTGCTATTCTGTAAAAATCTCACCGTGAAAACTTACGTGAAGTGAGCGTGGACTGAGCTGTCAAGTGTCAATTCCTAGCAAAAACAAACTCGCTACACCTAACTTCTCACGGTGAGATTTTTAGAGAATCGACCGGCAGGTCCAGTTGAAAACCAGCGTCATTTGCTGAACTGGACCTTTTTGGCGCAGCCGTGAGGCACACTTTCCTGCTAATTTCTTACATCGGACTTTGCAATTTTTATTTTTGTCTTAGTTTTTATCTGATGTACGACTATTATCTATCTGGTGTATTGTGTGTCTCTTAGTCTGTGCTAAATAAATGTATTTTCTTTCTTTCTTTTCTTTCTTTTCTGTCTTTTCTTTCTTTCTTTCTTTTCTTTCTTTTCTTTCTTTTCTTTCTTTTCTTTCTTTTCTTTCTTTTCTTTCTTTTCTTTCTTTCTTTTCTTTCTTTCTTTTCTTTCTTTCTTTCTTTTTTCGTCGGGGGTTAAAAATACTGGTATTCATCAATACATTCTTTTCATTTATTTTTTATTTTTATTCATTAATACTGGTACTTACTGGCATCGTTAGACTGGAAGCCGACCCCAATATAGTTGGGAAAAGGCTAGGCAGATGAAAATATGAGATAATTAATTACATATCTTCATTATTATTATTTTCATGATTTTTTTCTGCTATTCGAGGCGGAGACAAATCCAATAAAACAAAGATCATAAGAATCGGTCCAGCCGTTCCTGAGTTATAAATGGTGTGCCTACCTAACCCGACTTTAGGTTAAACCATGTTAAAATCCTCGGGCCTTGGGTTTCGAGTGCTCATGGCTTCGGCTGGTTGACTCTTCCCGTGACCCAAGGGCTGGCTTTTACCTTACCTAGAAGCTAGCCATTGCTTGGCTTGGCATTACCATACAATGCTGCAACGTGGTACAGGCAGTCTCTTGAGTACATTACCACTATAAATTTCGTGTAGATCGCGATGCGGATGAATGTTTCGATGGTTTATTTTAGTTTGTGAATAGTTTTATTTATTTTGGGATATAATTTTGTTATTTTTGTTAATTAATTAGGTATAAGTTGTTATTTACTTACGTATAAATAAGTATAATTTTAATTTTCAATAAACAAACATATTACAGATACTTAGTAAATATAAAAAGTTTTTATTGTAACAAAGAAATACGGAACAAAACATGAGTGACGGAATTCAAACAAGAATCAGTTAAATTTATTGGAACTGTAGTTTTACCTACAGTCTAGAAAAATGTTTTAAATCTTTTTACTGTCCTACTCAGACAGGATATTTTGGCATTTAGGTATAAGTTGTTATTGTAGACGAGTTTTTATTATTGCGAAGACACCCATCAGAGGCCGTAATGATTTGTAGTCTTAAAACGATAAGGATCAGTTTCTTCCACATTGTACAGACGCCAGCACATCAAGCTACTACAATCTGTCAAATTTCTTTAATAGGTTTTCGACTTTACCGCTAAAAGCATAAGGTTCAAAGTTGATTGGGAAAATTTGACAGTTTCGGGTAGCTTGATGTGCTGGCGTCAGTACTTATTTAAAACTAGCTTCTCTCCGCGATTTCGCCTATACGTGAATGTTGTAAATTACCTCACGGGATTAGCCTGTTACTCTTTATAACATCAGAAGCTTATCTCAGCGACAATCCATGTCAAAAACTTGTCACATAATATGCGATGCAGGATACAAAGGTCTAAAAAGTTAGTTAAGAACATTTTCGAAAAATGGTATTACAAATAAATTAGACCAATTTTAAATTTTCCATAGAAACAGAGATTTCCAGTTAACTTTTTTTTTTAAGTAAGACATTTTGAAAATGTTATTTACTAACTTTTTAGACCTTTGTATCCTGCTTATGCGTATGAAGTTTCATTGAAATCGGTCCATTCATTTCGAAAAACAAGGGCTTGAAAGTTTGTATGAAATGACGTACGTCGTAAACGCTCTTAATACACGACCTCAAACAAACAGGATTCCACACAAAGCAACCTAGAACAATGAGGCACTCAACACTTATGAAAACCAATATGTCTATTTAAAAATATATCATACATACATGAGTAAACAAATATGAGTTTATGGAAAAATAACTTTAAATCCTACGCCATAAAGTTCAGTTTACGCTACTACTTTAAACATTCTTATAACTTTTTCAATAGTTCTAGTCCCTCTGACCTTACTATTAAAAACTATTAGCATATTTTTAAAATGGCTTGTTAATTTGTGTCCTATTTTTTTTTAAGAATTTATTTTATACTTTTTGTTGTGCCCTACAGGGTCCATACCACCGTTGTGTTACAATAACTTAAAGCTAACTTTAAGTTATTGTAACACAACAACACCTCTACAACATTATGAAATGCAAATAAATACATGAATATGAATAAAATAAAGTTGGTATTGTTTAACTTGAAATAATATTCATTTGAAACATAAGTTTGAATAGGCTTTACATAAACTCAAGCCGTCTTCCCATGGGGTAGGTAGAAACTACAGAACGCCACCTGCTACGATCCATACATGCTGCTTTAGCCTCGTTTATAATAATTATGTTAATACATCTCGTCATACGCCGGTTGCGAGTACTACGCATCTCACCTTTTTGAAGAACATCACCAGTAAAGTCTCTAGATGTCGTATTAGGGTGTCCCCTCAAAGCGTTTCCACTTACATCTGCCTTGAAAATACCAGTTGTTAGTCGCCTTTCATTCATTCTCCCAATATGACCAAACCATCTAAGCATACTCTTTTAAATTTATGTCACCACATCTTCTTATAAACCTCACCGCTGCCTGATCACATCATTCCTAAGTTTATTCATAGTTACACCAAAAATATATCATCTGTTTCTTGTTTCAGACGTACTCCAAGGACTTCAACAGTTATTCCAGCCATATCAGGATAATGGAAACTCAAACTTATACACTGGGAGCACAAGGGCCCCACACAAACAGACGAACAGACAAGGAAGCATGAAGAAAACTGTCGAGAACAGACATCAGACGGAACACAGGCGAACAAAGAGACCCCCCACGAATCAATATGAGTATGTCTTTGCTACAACAGAGAAACCAGCTCACAAAACGACAAAATCTAGTCATGACAATAATTCTAGGAGTTTCAACAATAAAAATGAATATAGCAACATACTTGCTGGAGAATATTACAACACTCATGAAACCACAACTAAAGTTAATAGAGGTAGAACTACAACAACAACTGAAGCTAGTTACTTAAATTTTAATGGCAATAGAGGAACGACACAGAATGTTTTCGGTAGCAATTTTAATGTCGCTAGACCGGTTACTGAGAATGTCAATCAAAGAGAGAATTTTGCTGCCAATAACCAACCAAGACCTACCAATTTGATCAACAATGGAGCCAGTCTCAACAACAATAACAATTTTCCTGGAATTGTTAGCAATGTTAATAATAGAGGGACACAAAACACTGATTACAATATAAATTTCCCGAGCTTACCGGAAAACAACAGGAACATTAATGGTTTTAATAACTTTGGTAATACAGGAATCGATTTCAATAATAGAGGAACTACTAATAATAATAATAACAGAAGAAATTCTAACTTTAACAACAATAGACCTACCAACAGTTTCAACCAAGGAAATAACTTTGGGGGCTTTAACTACCCAGACACTGCTCTAACCAACCGCCCAGGGGTACAACCATCCCCAGTGGACGTTGGTCTACCACCCATCACCAACAGACCAGCATCCAACAATAATAACTTTGGGGGCTTCAATAGACCTTCAGATCCAAGTTCGGTGACGTTCACTGATCAATCTGAACGGGAACCAGAGATTTTGATTGGCCCTGATGAAGATGATATGACTGAACGGCAGAAGAAAAATTATGCAAAGAAGGCGGAGAGGAGTGAGTATTGTTTTCTCTTTCTTTGTTTTAATGACGGTCTGAGTTGTTTACAGGCCTACCCAAGCCTTAAGAGCGTTTACGCCGTAAGGCATTTCATACAAACTTTCAAGCCCTTGTTTTTCGAGATGAATGAACCGATTTTAACAAAACTTCATACTCATAAGCAGGATACAAAGGTCTTACGAACACTTTCGAAATGTCTTATTTAAAAAAAGATAACTGGAAATCTCTGTTTCTATCAAAATTTAAAATCGGTCTAATTTGGTTGTAACACTACTGTTCGAAAATGTTCAAAATCAATCAGGACTATCTAAAAAAAATAAATTGACAGCCCTGATGGTTTCTTTTTTATGTTTTTTGAAGTGAAAACTTCTTTAGCGGCGCTGTGTACTTTTTTTGGAATGGGTAAAAACTTCTAAATTCGCGTCAGGTCACGTGACCCTGATCGTAAGATTCGTAAGACGTAAAACGAAAGACGCGCGTTGTTGAGGACAGCGCCATCTATGCACATCGGGAAGAACTACGAGGGCCTCGCGTACTAACTACGTAGTTCATCCAACAACGACGAGATGGCGCTGAACCACGGATATATAACTGACGACGAGCTCCATGGGCTTGCTTCTCTTACCACTGCCGCGACCAACACCACGAACTGAAGTCTATCCTGTGTGCTTATTTGTAAATCTGAATAAATTCCTTTCACGAGAAGAATAAACCAGTCACTTTGGTCATCATACCTGATTTGCAAAAAACCCTATAAAATAAGGAACACACCTTAACACGCGTGTTTTGTTTATAAGACGATTCACAAAATACACTCGTAATTGTTCAAGTTTTCACTTCTGTCGGCACTACCGGAGTGCCAGTTTTTTTTTCTTTGAACACTATGCGAAGTTATTGAAAAAACATAACTTTTGAACCGTAAAAAAATTCATCGACATTCTCAGGGTTAAAAAGTTTGGAAATGACCTTGTCCACGCCCCTATTCGATTTGATCCATACTTCCAGGGAGGTGTCCCTGGAAGTATACAGGGTGCTGTATTGACCTGGAAGGCCTCAACTTCCATAAGCGCCGAACGTTAAATAAAATAAAAACATACTCTTTCATTGTTTTTTGGGATTCCGTACCCAAAGTGTAAAAACGGGACCCTCCACTGTCCGTCTGTCTGTCACCAGGCTGTATCTCATGAACCATGATAGCTAGACAGTTGAAATTTTTCACAGATGAAGTATTTCTGTTGCCGCTATAACAACAAATACTAAAAACAGAATAAAATAAATATTCAAGGGGGGCTCCCATACAACAAACGTGTTTTTTTTTAGGGTTTTTGCCTTGAACCCTTCGTCTGCGAGTCCAACTCGCACTTGGCTGGCTTTTTTCTCATCTTCTATCTCTCTAATTCTCTTTCAAACTCTTTTTTTCCAGTGTGTGAGTACTACAAGTCCCTCACCATGAAGAAAGTGGTGGCTTTACCTCTGCTGCCGTCGCCGGACCCCGTTGAAATCAAAGTGTCTGACTGTGTACCTATCAACGTACCTCTGGTCATCGGCGGAACAGTTGCGTCTATCCGAGATTTCCCACACATGGCTCTCGTTGGCTGGATGAAAGCTAGAGTAAGTCCTACACATCTGCCTAATCTTTTCCCGAAAGCTAGAGTAAGTTTAAATACTTCATCATCTATCTGCCTGCCTTTTCCCAACTATGTTGGGGTCGGCTTCCAGTCTAACCGGATGCAGCTGAATACCATTATTTTACATGGAGCGACTGCCTATCTGATTCATCTTACACATCCATACTGATATTATTTAAATTCGAAAGTAACTCTGTCTGTCTGTCTGTATGTTACCGTTTCACGCCTAAACCACTGAACGGATTTCGATAAAATTTGGCAGAGAGACAGATTGCATCCCGGGGAAGGACATAGGATAGTTTTTAAAAACCCGCGGTGAAACCGCGGGGCGCTACTAGTCTATATATAAAAACGTGAGGGGCCCGTGGCTAAATGATAATAGCTGAGGTTAAGCTACGCTTTCCGCGGTTGGTCTGTGGATGGGTGACCATCTATACATACCGACTAACCCTCCGTGCCTCGGAAAGCACGTTAAGCCGTTACTCCGGGCTGTCATTCGTGGATCTTTGACTGTCGTTACTACTTCTCTTATTACCAAGAGGTATCGTATTACCCAGAAACTGGATTGCGGAGGTCAGATAGGCAGTCGCTCCATGTAAAATACTGGTATTCAGCTGCATTCGGTTAGACGGGTAGAGGTCAAGATAGTTGGGAAAAGGCTAGGCAGATGATGACATCTATATATAAAAACGTGTGCGATCGGAAGACCCCCGTTAACCGATACACACACACTCTTACATATGAGACAGAAAGAGAGAAAATGTGAATTTAATACGCGTTTTTAATACAAAACCATCTAGTATAGGTTTTTGGAAGCTTCATTTTGATCATGCTTTTCATTTTGACGTCGTTATCGGCTTTACTTCCTCATGGATGTCGTTTTCATGGTTTTTGAGGGTGTCAAAAACCATGAAAACGACACCCATGAGGAAGTAGCGAAAGTTTTCGCAACCGCCATCTTGGATTTTTATTTTTCTAGCCCTTTTGTTGAATGTTATGTGCTTAACAATGTATGATGATGTTTCTAGAACGACGGCTACTCCTGGAAGTGTGGGGGCTCCCTGATCAGCGACCGCTATGTCCTCACTGCCGGGCATTGCACCTATCAGGACAAAGACGCCAATGTTGTCAGGTATACAATATACATATTTCACATATTTGCTGTTGCTATTACGTATACTCTATCTATAAAGTTGTTTGTTTTTTTTGGTTGTTTGTTTAAACGCGCTAATCTCTGGAACTGCCAGTCTGATTTTAATAAATCTTTCTGCGTTTGATAGCCCAATTCTTGAGGAAGGCGATACGCTATTTAACATCACGCCAGGAGCCTTAAGGGGATTACAGGACCATAACGCAAAAAAATTAAGTTTTAAGAAACAATAAATTATAATTTGATAGACTACAGTAAACAAAATCAGAACGCCAGCACATCAAGCTACCCGAAACTGTCAAATTTTCCCAATCAACTTTGAACCTTATGCTTTAGCGATAAAGTTGAAAATCTATTAAAGGAATTTGACAGATTGTAGTAGGTTGATGTGCTGGCGTCTGTACATAATTATATTAGTATGGTTTTAATTGTAAAAAGAAAGTTTGTAGAGGTACCTTCATGATTTTGAAGTGAAAACTTCTTTAGCGACGTTGTACACTTTTTATGTAATGGGTAAAAAATGTTAAACTCGCGTCAGGACACGTGACCTGATCGAAAATTCGTAAGACGGATGGCCGTAGCCGGTACCGCGCGTGTTTTGTTTATAAGACAATTTACAAAATACACACGTATTTGTTCAAGTTTTCACTTCTGTCGGCACTCCCGGAGTGCCACTGTTTTTTTCTATCGTATCAAATTAGTTGTATTATATTTCCAACACACTATCTACCTAGCATATATCCTGAAGAATATCATCTATTTTTCTGATTTTGTTTACTGTAGTCGATCAAATTATACTTTATTGTTTCTAAAACTTGCGTTTTTTTTTGCGTTTAAGTCCTGTAATCCTCTTAACTTCACCTATCACAAAGCCCAGACCCATCAATCGCCATTACCTCATATTAATTCATCAATTTTACTGAAACCAGTAACTATACAATATTTACAGTGGACCACCACACGCTGTACAACTCGGCTCCTCATACCTGGACGATCGTGGCGCTCTCGTCGTAAAGATATCAGCTGTCATACGCCATCCGAAGTACAAGCAGAGAAGGTCATACCATGATGTGGCACTCATCAAGCTGGTTTCAAAAGTCAAGTGAGTAAAATTATGTTAAGTATCGTGTTTAAAATCAAATGTCATGTATTCAAATTAGGCTGAGAATCAGCACTTTTTACACGACTGCGGCGAAGCCCAAAAGGGGGGTTATGTGTTTGATTGAACATCAGAATAACATAAGACAGTCGTACAAACCGCCCGCCCTTCACCACTTCTTAGTGTTTTAGTTGAGAAGAAGAAGTGGCGCAACAAACTCCCCAGCAGCAGAGCTGTCTGTTCAGTTAAAAACTTTCAACCAAAAAAAAAAAACAACCGACTTCCAAAAAAACACTACCTACAAAGTGAAAAATAACTTTAATTTCGGAAGTCGGTTTCGTTGGTTCTGTATTTTCGTTTTTAGACACCGACTTTCGAAATTAGTTATTTTTCACTTTGTAGTGTTTTTTTTGGAAGTCGGTTGTTTTTTTTTTTGTAAAAAAGTTTTTATTTTTCACTTTTCAGTTGTACCTACCTACCCCAAACAAATTCATATAACACTACTTGCTATGTGAATATCAGTGACAGGAAGCTATTGAACACATCTGCCTACCACTTTAAAGGGTACAGGCGTGATGTTATGTTGTGTGATTGCGTAAAAAATGCATACATATGCTATAGCAGCAATCGCGGTTGATTTGCTGGCATTTATTGAAGAGATCCGTTGTCTGTCTCAGAAACTCATCATCAGATCTTTACGAATTTTAAATGGGACCATTTCGGAATAAACCTCATTCGAACAAAAACACAATTTTGCAAATCCGTATATACTATGTGAGGGAGTTATGCCCGAACATACATAAAAAAATATATACATATATTTATGTATAAACATTCGAATTGAGAACCTCCTTCTTTTTTGAATAAGTCGGTTAAAATTAACTTGAACTAAAACTAATAGCTACGAAAGAAATACAAAACATTTTATTATTATTTGCCACATATTAGCTACTGCTAACACGTCAGTATGTTACCCAGTACATAACTGAGCTGTGGAGGTCAGCTAGGCAGTCGCTCCATTCAAAATACTCGTATTCAGCTGGATCCGGTTAGACTGGAAGCTGACCACAACATATGTAGTTGGGAAAAGAATAGGCAGGTGATGAAAGGTAAGAAAACGAGCATGTGGAAGTCGTCACCGTCAACCGGCACACATAACCTTAAAATATAAACTAGACGAAGTGGAGTCCTAGGGTACATAATGCTCAATGGCATGCAGACTCAAAAAAATTTATGCATCGATGAATAATTCATTTGATTCTCTTTCATTTGTGTTCCATAAACGTAGGGCTGCCATATCCTAAATTACGAACCCCGGATAAAAACCTCAGAAACCCCGGAAATTTGAGTGAAATAAAGGCTTTTCCGGGGCCAAAAAAAAAGTCGTTGAAGTTACACGGGGTATACGTGTACGAATTTTTAACTATGATTTATGCTTTAATTTATTGCAAATCATTTAAAGTCAGATTTGCCTTATCATAGAAAGTGTCCGGGTAAAACCCGGGCACTATATAAAACCCCGCCCGGACGCTCCCCGGACGCCCTTTAAACTAGGACAAATCCGGGAAAACCCGGACGGATGGCAGCCCTACATAAACGGATCTATGTGTAGCTACAATATGTGTGCGAGGGTGTGTGTATAAAGCTCATTGTCCGATCAGGACCAGGCCCGTGCCGGACAAGCGTACGTGTTCCACGCGCGCCTCAAAGAGATGTCAGCATCATGTGAAGGGGCCCGTTAGGGCCGAAGCCTGCGGGTCAGCGGGATTGTCAGAAAGGGTTACTGCTAGCCCGGAACATAAAGGGCTAAGGAACGAACACGGGTGGGTTTTAGTCAGTAAGAGTCTGACACTCCCTTCCGCTCCACCCAGAGCGGGAGGGGTCATTGGATGATTTGCCATCCGCAAAAAAAAGGGTGTGTGTATGTCTGTGAGGGTGTCTATGTGTGTAGGAGGTGTAATTTGTTTGTGTCTCTTGTCTTTACTGTAAAATAATGAATATCAGACATAAGAGTAGGTATTTATAATTAACTCGGTAATGCTTATATTTCCAGGTTCTCGGAGGCGATTCGTCCAGCGTGTTTGGGAGTGCCGCCACCAACGGGCAGGAGCATTATCGCCACTGGATGGGGGAGGACTGAGTTCGGTGAGTTTCTTTGTTTAAATAATGATTGAAAACAATCTTGTTTTTCGTGTTATGGTTTTATGTCTATTCTTCTTTAGAATTTAAAAAAATAATAGAAGAGAAATTAGATCTGAAAATAAGCTTTAAAACAAAAGATGACATTGAATCTGCAGCTAAATACCTGACAAATACTATACAGACTGCGTGCTGGCAATCAACTCCAGAGATCTTGAACATACATTCTCAACCTACTATCCCCGGGCAAATTAGAATGAAAATCAAGGAAAAGCGACGTCTGCGACGAGTTTGGCATACGTCCAGGGCCAGAGAAGACAAGACTGCTCTGAACAAAGCTATTGTAGACCTTAAATACGCTATTGTCGAAGCTGAGAATGTAACCTTAAAAGCAAAATTAGAGTCCCTGACACTTACTACGAACTGCTTGAATCTTACCTCTCCGACAGAACTTTTCAAGTTAAGGAAAGAGATGTTACCTCATCTTTCCATAAAATAACTGCAGGAGTACCCCAGGGCTCTGTGCTGGGACCGGTGTTGTACACTATATACACAGCAGATCTGCCACATACTACGGATACTACGTCAGCAACTTACGCAGATGACACAGCCGTTTTGGCTAGCCACAAAGATCCTGAAGTTGCATCTAAAATACTTCAGAGTAGTCTAGATGACATAAATAAATGGCTAAAGAGGTGGCGAATAAAAGCAAGTGCATCCAAATCAGCCCACGTGACCTTCAGTCTGAGACAAGGTATATGTCCACCTGTGAGACTAGGCGATCACGAACTTCCACATAAGGACTCTGTGAAGTACCTGGGCATGCACCTTGACCGCAAGCTTACATGGAGAACACATATTCAAGCCAAGCGAAATCAACTCAATATCAAATACCGGAACCTATACTGGCTCCTTGGAAGAAATTCTATCCTGTCAATAGACAATAAACTACTGGTGTATAACACCATCTTAAAGCCAATTTGGACATATGGCATCCAACTATGGGGAACTGCTAGTGTCTCTAATATTAACATGCTCCAAAGATTCCAAAATGTCATCCTCAAAAACATCACAAATGCACCATGGTTTACAAGAAACTGCGAGGTGCATGAATATCTTAACCAAAACACAGTGCATCAGGAAGTAAAAAACTGGGCAGAACGCTACAGAGCACGCCTACAGAATCATCCAAATCCTTTGGCGAAAGCGCTCACTAAGCCGGATCATAAAAGGCGGCTGAAAAGGTTAGCTGTGGTGGACCTTGCCAATGCCAACTAGGACATGCTGCCAGGAAATATTATGAGGGAAATCTCGCTGGAGAAACCACTCTGCACCATCAACCCAACAACAAATCTGCTCATAGTCCAGGGACTGATTGCAGAAAAACATAAGAAAAAAAAAAAAAAAAAAAAAAAATTCTTCTTTAGAATAGATAGAAGTAGTTGTGTTACTCGTGTGATGAAATAATATCCAATTTTTCCTTAAGAGCCCATACGACCTCAGCTAAAATTCACTCTTTATCTCTCTCGCTCGCACGATACTGCTCGTGGACTGTGTGAGAGCGAGACAGAGTGCGGTGCTGGGCGGAAGGCAGTGCCAATAGTTTAGGTATTTACTTTTTACGGTGAAAATAATGGTAATTCAAAAAAAAAAAAATCATATGACCTGCTTTATATTTAGTTCAGTTGTTATGCAAAGTTTCATGTTCTAATTTGAAGTATTTTTGAATACCAGCGGTTTATTGTTCGGTTTGGAGGTAACTTTGGAATTTTTTTCTATCGAGAAAATTATATGGAATCGTGTTTTCAAAGCGCCAGGGTAGTCCGCGAAATTCATTTTTTTTTAGGTTTTTTGCAATTTGCTGGTGAGTATTAAGTTGTACGTTGATTAATATATGATTCGCGGCCGTAACAAATATGTATTTACAGAATTATAATCATTAAAGTCATCAACACAACTCTCTAAGACCACGTAACCCCAAAGAATAACTGTTTCATGAAATCGTCATTCTTTGGGGTTACGTGGTCTTAGAGAGTTGTGTTGATGACTTTAATGATTATAATTCTGTAAACACATAGGTATTTCTTACGGCCGCGAGTCATATTAAAAACAACGTACAACTTAATACTGACCAGCAAATTGCAAAAAAACCTAAAAAAAATGAATTTCGCGGGCTACCCTGGCGCTTCGCCTTAAAGTAACTTATATTCAAATCTAACAAGCCCCTCATTATCAATTCAAGGAGGTGATCACTCCGTACAGCTCCGCAGCGTCTCCCTGGACGTGTGGGACATACAGGAGTGTAGGGATATCTGGGGCACATCCCTGAAGCTCCCCAGTGGAGTCACCTCCGACAGCCACATGTGTGCGGGCGACAGGGGGGGCGGACACGATACTTGCCAGGTAAGAAATTCAACAGCTTTTTACTCGACTGCCCAAAAAAAGGAGTGTTATGTTTTAGGGTTCATGTATGTTTGTGAGTTTCTTTGTTCCAGCATAACTTCTAAACTGCTTAACAGATATCAATGTATATGTTATCGTTAGCAGGGTTGCGTTATCCTGGGTAACATAGGCTGGTGAAAATTTAAAAAAATATAAAACCAATCTTCTCATTGCAGTCAGGGGACAGTTCCTTGGAACAGTTCCTTACAGCAGGCCTACCAAGAGCTCTTAACGCGATCCATTTTAGGACCTAAACTGAACTGTTCTTCTTATGCTCGGTTCCTATGAACAAAAACGATGGTTTTGCTTACCAATAGTAGCATTCTCTTGTTGCCAAACTGGGAATATAAATAGATCCGTAAGCTAATTGTACCTGTGACAGCTGCTTCCATAGTTATGGGTCTACTATGCAAAGCTCTGAGGTCTTTGTTTCATTATTGGTAAAGATAAAAGAGTCTTTAATTTTAACCTTTAACAGTCCGTATGTTATAGGAATCGGCCATAAATCATACCGTGACGTCAGTTTAACGATTAAATTTAGGCGATGCCATCTGACAGCGATTGTCCCAAACTGAGTCGCAAGTTTTGGTTTCATTCATTTCATTTTGTATTTGTTTGGTACCATGACGTCCATAGAGCAGCTCAACTGTTAAAATAAGCGATTCAATAAAAGTTACTATTTCTCTAACATAAACTGAAACGTTTGGTGAATTATTATTAACGAAAATAAAGTGTTTTAGTGCTATTTTAGTGGAATTTTACAAAAACCAATGTAAGTGTACTTTAATCTTTCTTTTAAATTCTAACACATTATTTTACATGCCTTTTTTAACCGCATTTGTTTTTCTTGGTACGTTCGAAACATAAACATAATTTGTTTTATTACGTCGAAATAAAAAAACAAATCTTATAAGGTAGGTATCTAAATGAATACCTATCTACTTTGAAACAAGAATTATTTTAACAATAGTTACCATATTAACGTTGAATCTTAAAAACAATTGTTGAGTGTCTTTTTTACTTTAAAGTAATGACACTGATTTAAGAACAAAAAAATTATTGTACTTGCTTCTGAACGTGTCTGACACTAAAATGTGCGCAAAACAAACTTATTAGATAATAATAGTGTCGTCTCTTTTTCACCAAAAACGTTTCAATCGTGGTTCAGCCACAAATTGCGATATTTCATTCACTTTTAACGATCCAAATGTCGCTGAGCGTATTGGACGTCATGGTACGACTTTGATGCGATGCAGTTTAGGAACCTAAACTGAAATGTCTTGCTTTTGAATCGTTTTTAATTAGATCATGGTAGGCCACCAGGTGGTAGGTCACTGAAAACCAATCTGAAAAGATTGGTTTTCAGTTTTCCACTTTTGGGCACAATGGCGGTTTAATTGCACAGTAAATACCTATTATAATCTATTTAGTTCTTACTTATCTTGTGCCCATTCAACACTAAAATCATTTAGCTTGTTTTTAAGTTTTTAGTTCAATTTTTTAATTCACTTAATGACATGCAGGCGTGTTTTTTTATTACTAAATAGGTACATACAAAAGTGAGTACCTACGGTACATAAACAAACACCATTTTTAAAATTTTTGTTTGCCTGTTTGTTTGTTCCGGATCTTCGAAACGCCTGGACCGATTTTGATGACATTTGGTATGGGGATACTTTAAACCCTGGCAAAGGACATTTTGTTTTTCAATAACTTTATTTTCTTTCTTTCTTTTTATCGACATACCACGAAGGCGAAGCCGCCGGCGGCAGCTAGTAGTATTTATATGTATGTTAGTATAGAACGCTTACTTCATTTAGCAAAGTCAAAGTGCGATTGTGAATCTTGCCAATTTTTTTTGACGAAGTTAAATCATCAAATGACTCCTCCCGCTCTGGGTGGAGCGGAAGGGAGTGTCAGACTACTGACTAAAACCCACCCGTGTTCCTTCCTTAGCCCTTTATGTTCCGGGCCAGCGGTAACCCTTTCGGGCAATCCCGCTGCCCCGGTGGAACTTGCCCCGCGTTGTGAAATTACCCGAAACTGTCAAATTTACCCAATCAACTTTGAATGTTATGCTTTAGCGATAAAGTAGAAAATCTATTAAGAGCGTTTACGCCGTACGGCATTTCATACAAACTCTCAAGCCCTTGTTTTTCGAAATGAATGAACCGATTTTAATCATCTAAAAATTTTGTAAAGAACATTTTCGAAATTTCTTATTTGAAAAAGATAACTGGAAATCTCTGTTTCTATGGAAAATTTAAAATCGGTCTAATTTGGCTGTAACACTATTTTTCGGAAATCTTCTTAAGTAACTTTTTAGACCTTTGTATCTTACGTATGCGTATGAAGTTTCATTAAAATCGGTTCATTCATTTCGGAAAACAAGGGCTTGAATGTTTGTATGAAATGCCGTACGTCGTAAACGCTCTGACAGATTGTAGCAGCTTGATGTGCTGGCATCTGTACATGGTTCGATCGATTTAGAGGTCGGTCTGTGGATGGGAGGCTATCCATTACATACTGAGACCCCTGCGGGTCTCAAAAAAAGCATCTTTATTCATCAGTCCTGGCTGTCATTCGCAGATCTTTGACAATCGTTACGGGTAGTCAGAAGCCTGAAAGTCTGACACACAGTCTTACCGCCAGGATAAAGTTTCACCTGGTAACTGGGTTGTGTAGGTCAGATAGGCAGTCACCCCATGTAAAATACTAGTATTCAGCTACGTCCAGTTAGACTGGAAGCCGACTACAACATAGTTGGGAAAAAGTTAGATGATGATGATTCGTGGACATTTTACTTTCCACAGGGTGATTCTGGTGGTCCCGCGCAGATACAAGATGGCTGCCTTTGGCGCGTGGTCGCTGTGACGTCATACGGTCGGTCCTGCGGCGCCCCGGATACGCCTGCGCTGTACGCCGTCATTCCGCACGCATTTGTAGCTGCTCAGGTGTTTGATGAGAGTTCATGACAATAAAATAACTATTTAAGGAATTGAGTGCATTTTTATTTAAAAAAGGAAGACCATCATTTTCCACTAATTTACAAAGTGGGTCAACATGGTCCACATGGTTCGTCGTGGTCCATCACGACCCATTATGGTCCATCGTGGTACATCGCGACCCAGCTTGGTTCAATGCATTCCATCACGACTCATTGACCCATGACAATTCTCATTGTTTTGTGAAATATATTACCTATTGAAAATTCAAGTTGGCGGCGTTAGTTCCGATTTTGGCCACGCGCCAAAACATTCTTGTAGCGCTATACATATCGAAGCGATGCATACACTCACCTGTATTATACAAGTAGGGGAAGGTGAGGTATAATGATCCCCTTAAGGGAAAAACTTAACTGTGGCTAAAGTTGAAGGCAAAATTGCAAGGTTTCTATTGTTAGAGGTAATGAATTTACTTAACTGTGTAACTCCATACTTATTTTTGATTATATGTATGTAGTTTTTTTGTATTAGAGGTTTTTGTTATAGTTTAGTAAAGGATCATTTTATACACACCTATGTACAAAATGATCCCTGGGGTAGGGGTAAAATAATCCCAGGGATTTTATACCATAAGTTAATAAATATCAGTGAAATAAAACACTCGGCTGCTTATTTTAGTCATATGTATTGTTCATAACAATTTAAGTATGTAAGCAAGTTATACAAAACTTTTGCAGTCTTCTAGTTTTATTAGAGATTTTTTTTTATAATTATCTACTACTTAATCAACAAAACTAAATATTAAACATCGCAACAAACTTTTAAAAGGTTTGCAATATTAACAATATACCTAGTCAGGCAATAGGTAAACAAATAAACTCTTCTTCTAAATAAAAAAATCACAAATAATACTCATCCCTATCACAGGTTTTTTATCAATGTCAAAATGCAATAGAAAAAACAACTCTTCATTTAAAAAATAATAATTTTCTTATCAGGAACCAACCAACCACATACCATCTTTGACGGCATCTAATGCCTTTTGCATTTGTTCTTCAGACAATTTTGACGATTAGTTTTACGTATATAAATTCTCGGCATGATCTGAAAAAACAACAAAAATACTAATGGGGTAAAATGATTCCAGGGATCATTTTAAACACAAAGAAAGGGATCATTTCGCCCCAAAAACGAAATTCCAAGATATCGATCAAAACATAACCTTCAAATACCGCGTGCGGTGATCGAACGTTGCTTAAATATTAGCTAACTGCTATTAATACCCGCAAATAAAACAACATTTCAATAAACACGAACATGTAAAAAGCAATGAAAGTCCAAAAACAGGTTTACCTTAGATCAGAGCCACACTTTTTGATTATTTTTTAATAAAATCACGCCAAGCGCTCGTACCGCCATGACACTTGGACAGGCAACTGGCAGGGGTGCGGGGAACATGTTTCATGCACATTTGGATAGTGTGCACTAGTTGTCTCTGATTTACGGCGGGGGATCATTTGACCTACAGGGATCGTATTACCTCACCTTCCCCTACGTATGATAGAGGTCAGTGGATGCATATATCAGTTCATCAAATTCAAAAGGGGCTCATGGCTTAATAATAACAGCCGCACGGGCTGATCGACTTGCTGCGGTCGGTTCATGGATGGTGACCCATTCATTACATATCGAGACCCCTCCGTGTCTCGAAAACACAGATCACTCCCTCGGAAAGCACGTTAAGTCGTTGGTTCCGGCTGTTTTTGACAGTCGTTACGGTTAGTCAGACAGAACCTTAAAAGTCTGACAACCAGTCTTACCAAATTACTAGGTTGTGGAGGTCAGATAGGCAGTCAGTTTATGTAAAATACTGGTATTCAGCTGCTACCGGTAAGATTGGAAACAAAACCCAACATAGTTGGGATAAGGCTAAGCAAATTCTGCCGGGAGGACACGGCGTGGCATACGCTGGCAGAGTGTGCCGCTTGGGAGGAGCCGCGCCGTGCCCTCATCTCAGAAGTAGGCAGTGACCTCGCTGCCGGCCGTGGTCGAGTCGATGGTCGACAGCGAGGAGTCCTGGGACGCGGTGGTTTCCTTCTGCGAAACGGTGGTCTCGCAGAAGGAGGCTGCGGAAAGGGAGAGGGAGATCTCGTCCATTCACCCGGCCCGCAGCAGGCGCACCGGGCGTCGGCGGAGGGCGGACAATGCCCTCTTCCAGCCCGACGGGTCCAGGAGCGACGGACTCGGGGACGTCCGTCGCCCCCCACACATCAGGACCCGAGGTGGCGGCGCGTAGTGTTCCACGCGCGCCCCTCTTAGCTGTCGCGGGGGGAGTCAAACATCTCACTCCCCCCCTGACCAGAGGCCCGAAGTGGCGGGCCGGCACCAGCCGGGGGTTGCGGAAGGATCGTACGTTCCCGCGACCCCCGGCGTAGGTGTGAGATGGAACACCGGGGTGGTTTTTAGTCAGTAAGAGTCTGACAGACCCCGCCGCCCGCCCCAGGGCGGCGGACATCCATGAGGATTTTCCACCGCGGGAACAAAGAAAAAAAAAAAGGCTAAGCAAATTGATTGCATATGTCAATTCATCGAGGTCAATCAAATACCTAAGGTACTGTAGAGACTGTATAGCTCTACCTTTAGAAGTAAATGCAGGCTGGTTATAATTGCCGGTGTGTTCCATTCGAACGTTCAAGAAATTGTCAAATATTTTTATTATGGTTTTTTTGTTTAGTAGTAGAAAAGGGCTAGAAATGACATGACTATGTAAAGTCGAGAATATATATTATTTCAAGTCAAAGAATTTTTCAATTATAACGTAACACACGCGTAGCACAATAGCTGCGCCCCACAGTACTTAGTCATCGGAGGAAGGATGCAGGAAGGTCACAAAATTCTGATCTAATTACTGAACATACTGTTCTGTTTTTACACGACAAATACTTATTGAATAAACACACGCCGGCACCGTTACTAAAATCAATAACATTTCACAATATTTTATCGGGTAAAGCAAATATTAATTTAACGGACGACTTCATATACTTCACACATTTTTACGTCAGCGGAGATTTGCTCGGAGTACTTGTCAGCTCAACAACGTAAACAACGCAATTAATGTTAGTGAACTGTCAAAATTAAAGCCATTTCCACTGTAAGGCTGCGGACACGAAGTCAGCGGGCGCGGCGCGGTAGTGGGGGGGGGGCGGCGCGGTAGTGGGGGGGCACGGCGCGGTAGTGGGGGGGGGCGGCGCGGTAGTGGGGGGGCACGGCGCGGTAGTGGGGGGGGGTGGCGCGGTAGTGGGGGGGCACGGCGCGGTAGTGGGGGGGGGCGGCGCGGTGGTGGGGGGGGGGCGGTGCGGCAGTGGGGGGGCGCGGCGCAGTAGTGGGGGGCGCGGCGCGGTAGTGGGGGGCGCGGCGCGGTAGTGGGGGGCGCGGCGCGGTAGTGGGGGGCGCGGCGCGGTAGTGGGGGGCGCGGCGCGGTAGTGGGGGGGCGCGGCGCGGTAGTGGGGGGGGCGCGGCGCGGTAGTGGGGGGGGCGCGGCGCGGTAGTGGGGGGCGCGGCGCGGTAGTGGGGGGGGGCGCGGCGCGGTAGTGGGGGGGGCGCGGCGCGATAGTGGGGGGGGCGCGGCGCGTTTTAATGCATATGACGGAGAAGGTAATAGTGTGTGTCGTTATTATCAGCCATATATTTTAACTATTGTGGGCGTACAGTGGGTAGTGTTGGTTATTGCGCAATAGAAAAACCGTTTGCAGTTCAAATCAGATTATAATTTCACGAACAATTTAATCACACTAGTAAATTACACACATGTTGTCCGTACGATGTCCAATGTCCAAGAGCCCTGCACCTCGCTGCTCGCTCTCCTCGACCCCCCCACGGACTCAGGCTAGATTCTTTCCAGCGCCATCAGATGGCGCTGGCGTTCCGAATAGTCAAACGAATGACGTATTTCCGACACATAGATTTATATATGGGTACGAAGGCAGCGGAGCGCGGCCAGCGCGGGGGGCGTACAAGCGGTGCGCACCGTGAGTCTAGCGGTCAGGTAATAGTGTTCTGTGCTAGTTTGGTGCCAGCGGTGTCCCAATGTACCTATAATATACCTACTTTAGTCTATGGCGGTGCCCGCGCATCTGCATTGACGTAGTGTTATGCATTTTGCATGGTATGTATTGGATGACGTTATCATACACACACCTATGACACACACCTATTGTTATTTTGAGGCTTTAAAAGCAGCGATTAACAGATCAATGCTGGTACCGCGCGCGGGGTCACCGCGTGCTCTCAGTCGGTAATGAGCCCGTCGTAGTTAATTTTTAGGGTTCCGTACCAAAATGGTAAAACGGAACTCTTATGGTGAGACTAGTCTGTCTGTTTGTTTGTCTATCTGTCTGTCACAGCTGGACATCTCAAGAACTACTATTGCTAGGAATAGTTTTAGATGACGTGTGCCCAACTATTTTGCAAATAAGGAAGAAATAAAAATATATGTATATTTTCTGCAACAGGGACTGAAAGGGGGTCTGAAAAATTCGAAGTGGGGCTACTAGGGCATCTGGGGTATCATATGAAAGAGCGCAGTTTGCACATTCTCAAACATTTTTTCAGCTTTTCGACTTTTGATGAAAAATGTATCAAAAAATACCGTCGGAGATAAGGGGGGGGGGGGGGCTTATCTCCGAAGTTCGCAAAGATAAAAATCTGAAAGTATTCTATATGATAGAAGTTTATGTAAAAATTACAGGAAAATTAAAACGAAGTCTCTAAATAGCACACTTTTTCAGAAATCATCAACAAAAGTTACATTAGTTCCACTATCGTTCAAGAGTAAGAGATGGCACTGACATAAAACTGCAATATTCTACACCACAGTGCACAGTGTGAAAATTCTCTGACGAATATAGGCCTCGCCGATGAAAAATTAAAAACATGATGGTACGGAAGTGTGAGTTCGACTCGCTCTTGAAACTCGGTTTTAAAATGAAGTGCGCCACACTGATCTACGGGACCGTCTCCGGGAGCGAGAGAATCGCGGCGATATTATCGTCGTGACACGTATTTCTATACACTCTCTTAGAACGTGATACACGGCGATATCGCTATCGATAACGTGATACACTCTCTTAGAACGAGATACACGGCGATATCATCGCGGCGAAAGTTTGATGGCACGGCGCGACTATCGCCGCGATTCTCTCGCTCGTGGTGACGACCCCTAGAACATGTCTCCACACCGCGATATCATCGCGGCAAAAATTTGATGGCACGGCGATACTATCACCGCAATTCTCTCGCACGTGGAGATGGAGCGGCAGCCGTGCTGCTATGGCGCGGCTGTTCTTATTACCCGACTGCGCCAGAAGGAGGGTTATGTTTTTCGAGTGTATGTATGTATATTTCTTTGGCACGTTCTGTAGCCTAAAAGGCTTGATCGATTTCAGCTTGAGAGGTTCCGTTAGATTCGTCGTAGTTGTGAGAGTAACGCTGGGTATATAAGAATTGAAAACAAATTTAAATGGCCAATTTTTAGCGCCAAATTAGGTCTTAAAAAAATTTTTTTTTTCAATACCTGTCGAGTGGGGTATCAAAATAAAGGGTTTTAAAAGGTAATTACAAAAATGTATACAACTTATATGCTTAAACGTAATTCGAAGTGACCAATCGTAAAAAACACGTACCAAGAACTAAAACGTCTGCGAAATCTTTCAAATTATTTGTAAACTAAAAAGCTGGAAATAAAAAAAATATGATGAGAAGGCATTTACTTCTGTCGCGCTACTATTGCGCTGCTACTTTCCTAATGTGAAAGCGGCCTAAATCCCCCATAACGCATTTTTCATGGCCGAAAACCACACAATTGAAAACCTAAATTAGTTTCGTTAAAAACATCTGTTCAAACTAAAACTGTTGGTATTTCAAACAATTTAACAACGTTATTTGAACATTTGGCATATATATAAATGACATGATGATTAATTTTGTAAATTAACCATAATTAACTCGATAAGTGGTGACAATGGCGCGGGTGATTATATTATTGTGTTTGGTGAGTTTTTTATAATTGAATTTAATTAAGGGTACTGATTTTTCCGGGTCCCCCATTTATAGCAGAGTTTTATATGTCATAATATTATTTTGCATAACAGCGGATAGCATTTAATAAACTTCATTTCGCAGAAAATCATTTGGCATGAACTCATATAAAATACATTCAAAACTTATAATTTTGTAAGTCAGAATCATCTTTAGGCATAAATTTCATATCCATAATAATTAAAAAGTAGAAAGTTCACAGTCAGAATCGTCTTTTGGAATACGTGAGCTCGTGCGTAGGGGTTTAACCGGCAGCAGCTAAATACCAGTATTTTACATAGAGCGACTGCCCATGTGACCTCCACAACCCAGTCACTCGGTAATACGATAGCCTGAAACACTGACAAACAATCTTACCAAGAGGTATTGTACTGTAACTGGGTTGTGAAGATCAGATAGGCAGTCGTTCTGTGTAAAATACTGGTATTCAGTTGCATGCGGAAGCCAACTCCTACTTAATTGGAAAAAGGCTAGGCAGATGAAGATTGAAACTGTTGTTGTTGTGACGTTACGAAATTACCGCTAGATGACAGGCGCAGTATCGCGAGCGTGGGGATTGGCACAAGAAAAGAGAGTTTTATCACCATCAGTGAGTGAAGTCGGGCTATGGATGAGGATAGCGAATTATTTTTAAAAAGCTAACGGTATTTTAGCTTCATGCGTAAGTAGCTGGTAGAAGAACTAATTCTTTTTTGTTTCAGTTTTGCATATGTCACGCGTTCGACTTCAGTAAGTACTTATACGTAGCCTAAATTATTATACAATTCATTCATGAAAATTAACAACGACCTTTAATGTAAATATTATTATTTCTAAAATACGTATTTTGTTTACAGATTTTCACTTAAACGATAAAGAAGTAAATTTATTCCCGGAGCTACTAACTCCCGCCAAAAAACCGGTCGCACAGGAAATAAAAAAACCGGTTGAACAATTATCTAAAAAACCGACTCCTATCATTCCTATTATTAATCCAGTAAACGTTATTAATTCTATAGCTGCACCAGTCAAAGAAGTGGCAAATGCGATGCTGAATCCTCCTAAAGCTGAAGCTCATGGCTTGTTTGGTTTACCTGATATATTACCCCGTTTAGCTCCTACTTTTCCTGAGCTCCCAAGTTTACCTAAGCTCCCAAGTCTTCCTAAGCTCCCAAGTTTCCCATTATTACCAAGTTCAGGGGTAAGTGTGACTCCTCCTTCAATTTCTGGTACCACTCCATACGCTGAAGGTTCTACTGCTAACGGTGCTTCTACTTCATCTGCAGGGATACCGATTCCTACTCTAATTACTCCTGCAGGACCTAGTACGTCTTCTATTGGGTTGTCAACTCCAGGTGCGTCCAGTCCGAACTTAAGTTCTCCTTCAGCTAGTGTGACTACGCCATCTTTATCCGTTACTACTCCTTCTGGGTTAACCCCACCATCAGTTCCTAGGGTCACTCCTCAAGCTAATGGAACTTCCATTCCTGCAAGTGTTACTAGTCCAAATCCTTCACTTCCTGGAGCTTCGACTCCAAGTGGTGGAGTAACCACACTTTCAGCTGGTGGCACTACCCCACCAGGTGGTGTTTCATCACCATCAACCAACGGTGTAACGCTTCCAGGAGGTTTAACTCCACCTTCAATGAGTAGTTCAACTCTTCCAGGAGAAATAACCACACCCCCCGCTGGTGGAGTAACCACACCCTCCGCTGGTGGAGTAACCACACCCTCAGCTGGTGGAGTAACCACACCCTCAGCTGGTGGAGTAACGACACCCTCAGCTAGTGGCACTACCCCACCAGGTGGTGTTTTACCATCATCGACCGGTGGCGTAACGCTTCCAGGAGGTTTAACTCCAACATCAGCGAGTGGATCAATACTTCCAGGAGGAATTACCACTCCGTCAGCTAGTGGTTCAACACTTCCAGGAGGAATCACCACACCTTTAGCTGGTGGCACTACCCCACCAGGTGGTGTTTTACCATCATCGACCGGTGGCGTAACGCTTCCAGGAGGTTTAACTCCACCTTCAATGAGTGGTTCAACTCTTCCAGGAGAAATAACCACACCCCCCGCTGGTGGAGTAACCACACCCTCCGCTGGTGGAGTAACCACACCCTCAGCTGGTGGAGTAACCACACCCTCAGCTGGTGGAGTAACGACACCCTCAGCTAGTGGCACTACCCCACCAGGTGGTGTTTTACCATCATCGACCGGTGGCGTAACGCTTCCAGGAGGTTTAACTCCACCTTCAATGAGTGGTTCAACTCTTCCAGGAGAAATAAACACACCCCCCGCTGGTGGAGTAACCACACCCTCCGCTGGTGGAGTAACCACACCCTCAGCTGGTGTAGTAACCACACCCTCAGCTGGTGGAGTAACGACACCCTCAGCTAGTGGCACTACCCCACCAGGTGGTGTTTTACCATCATCGACCGGTGGCGTAACGCTTCCAGGAGGTTTAACTCCAACATCAGCGAGTGGATTAACACTTCCAGGAGGAATTACCACTCCGTCAGCTAGTGGTTCAACACTTCCAGGAGGAATCACCACACCTTTAGCTGGTGGCACTACCCCACCAGGTGGTGTTTCACCACCATCAATCAGCGTCGTAACGCTTCCAGGAGGTTTAACTCCACCTTCAATGAGTGGTTCAACTCTTCCAGGAGCTATAACCACACCCCCCGCTGGTGGAGTAACCACACCCTCAGCTGGTGGAGTAACCACACCCTCAGCTAGTAGCACTACCCCACCAGGTGGTATTTCCCCAACATTGACCAGTAGCGTACCGCTTCCAGGAGGTTTAACTCCGCCATCAGCGAGTGATTCAACACTTCCAGGAGGAATTACCACTCCTTTAGCTAGTGATGTAACTCTCCCTGGTGGAGTCACCATACCCTCAGTTGGTGGCGTCACCCCACCGGGTGGTGTTTCTCCACCAACAACCCGTGACATAACGCTTCCAGGAAGTTTAACCCTACCTTCTATAAGTGGTATAACTCTTCTAGGAGGGTTAACTCCACCTTTAACGAGTGGTGTAACTCTTCCGGGTGGAATTATAACCACACCCTCAACTAACGGCAAAACTCCTCCTGGTGCCATTTCTCCACCATCAATTAACAATGGTAGTACTCCTTATCCACCAGGCGTTTCCTCTTTATCACCTAGTACACCAAATCTTACAGCAACTGGATCACCCAATAGTGTAGCTCCTTCCAATACTGGATTGCCAGGCGCTCCAGTTTTACCTACAACTGGTAGTTGGCCAGCAATACCTGAATCGGGCAGTCCACCTTCAGTACCTGCGTTACCGGGCAATCTACCCACCGTACCTGGATTGCCAACATCGCCTGGATCAGGCAGTTCATTGTCTAGTCCACCTTCAATACCTGGGTTACCGGGCAATCTACTCACCGTACCTGGATTGCCAACATCGCCTGGATCAGGCAGTCCATTGTCTATACCTGGATTACCAGCAGCCCTTGGATCTGGTAGTCTACCGTCAATACTTGGGTTGCCAGGATCTGGTAGTCTACCAGTGGTGCCCGGATCAGGCAGTCTACCAAATACACCTGGGTTACCAGGATTGCCTAGAGTGATTGCGGGAGGACCTGGATCGGATGCAACTGCCTTGGCAGCGCAAAAATCATCTGATGTCATGAAAACGGTATTTGCAGCTCTAACACCAGGTAATTCTAATTTTCATTTTCTTATATAAGTGACTCTATCAATGGTCTAGAAGTTGCAAGCGCAACCGTTGCGCAAGAGCTCCTGGGTTCAATCCTTAGGTCAGGCAGTTTCTGCGGAGCTATTCTGTAAAAATCTCACCGTGAAAACTTAGGTGAAGTGAGCGTGGAGTGAGCTGTTTTGTTATTATTAAGTTCATCAAATATTTCTATTATCGATTAGCGCTTACCTTTCATCCTTTTATGTTTCGTTTGTTTGTTTTTTAATTCTTTTCCACTTTCGCAAATCATATCCTTCGTATTTGGTTAATCCAAATGCAAACAACAGCTAAGACAAGTTCAAAGCACACACAAGATGCAAACTGTCCGAAAATAGTCCGCCGCGCTCGGCTGCTTGCAGCGTATTGTGCGATGACATTACAGTGCACGGATTAATAAATTATTTATGACAATGTGTCGGAGCATGGCAAGTCAGGCATCGTTTAAATTAAAACAGGTTTCTGTTCTGACTCGTTTCGGAGAATTTCTTTATTTGCATAAGAAGGTCTATCATGCGGTCATGTCACTTATCTATTTATCAGTATTTATTTATTTATTGTTTAGTTTTGCAATGTTACTCAATATCACGCTTTTTATACATAGGTACAACCTATTCGTTACTGTTTTTATGTGACACTAATTTATTTTTATTTATTTATACAATTATGCATACACATTATGCGCCTGCCAGACTATGCTCCTTGCGCTGCTCATCGCTATGCTCCTCGCGCTGCCGTGATTTGCCGCGATGTTGCCCTCTCTGCCCACACACTGCTCTACTCGCGCAATTAATCGCGACGCTCCTCACTTGTCATTTGCCTTGGTGAGACAATGGACGTTGAAACGGTGGCAGCGTGCGCGCTATGCATTTTTAGATAACTAATAAATACAACTTTTCTTGTTAGACTAATTCTTGACATAGTGACTTATTATACCTACCGTACTACAAATCAATAAACATTAACACCTTTTCATTTGACCATTCCACGCTTGGCGACGACATAATTTCCAATTTTGCATACGCGTGCGTCTTGCGCGAGCGCTCCATGCAGACTGCGACCGCGCGATTATGTGGCCGGCCACTCGCACTCGTATTGCCGGTCCTTTGACTCGCGCGCAAAAACCGACAAAATAGGGAGCAGTGGGTAGGACGAGGAGCATGACGTGTGGCATGACGAGTAATGTTGCCACACTATGTCTCTGCCTCCTTTCCTCGTTACTTCCCATGCCACTCGTCGAGTGTGTGGCAGGCGCATTACACACATCACGATGCAGTATAAAACTGATTTACATTCGTCACCTCACACACCAGGTCCCAGGTCCAGTTGAAAACCAGCGTCAGGCACCAGTTGTCTGGCATTTTTGCTGAACTGGGCCTTTTTGGCGCAGCCGTGAGGCACACTTTCCTGGTAATTTCTTACATCGGACTTTGCCCTTTTTATTTTTATCTTATTTTTTTCCTGATGTACGACTATAATTATCTAACTATCTGGTGTACTGTGTATCTCTTAGTCTGTGCTAAATAAATGTATTTTCTTTCTTTCTTTCTTTAGCTGTCAATAGTGTCAATTCCTAGCAAAACAAACTCACATTACCTAAGTTTTCACGGTGAGATTTTTACAGAATCGACCGGCTGGTCATCTTTTCGATCTCGCTTTAAAAATATTGTTCTTGAATGTGTCATATTTAAAAAATACCGCGAATATGCGAAAAGCACAGGATTGCACCCTAATTGCTTAACATCACAATCTGAATATTTTTGAAGGATTTGTGTTTTTTTGTTACATTGTTCTCACACAGGAGCAATAAGAATATCTAATGTACCCAGAATTTTGTAATATCTTGATTTAAAAGAGTGTCCATGGAGTTTCTTGCCCGTTCTTCTCCATTGAGATCTACGTTTTGGAATGGGCAACTAGCTTCAACTTTCTAAGACCGAGTATTTAATTTTGACAATTCAAAATTGCCTGTATCTACATGGTTTAATTGAAATAAATGCTTTGAGTTTTTTTTTTTTGGACGGGCCCATTTGTTCCTTGGCGGACTTAAAGAGTAGGCTCCCCGCTTCGTTGGATTCTGAATGGTCGGCTCAATACTAAGAATTGAAAGTCCCGTGCGAAGTAGGTTCTTCACTCCCTGGTACAGGAGGCCAAGCATCCAGCAGTTTGTCGGTACCTGGTGCGTCTACTTCTTCTCGCGGCCATAGGCTAACCCATTTTTTTCCGATCTCTGGTCAGCCAGTGTCTTTTTTAAGGTTCCGTATCGCAAAAAGAAAAAACGGAACGCTTATAGGATCACTTCGTAGTCCATTTGTCTGTATGTCAAGACCCTTTTTCTCAGGAACGCGTTGACGTATCAAAGTGAAATTATTGTCAAATACGTAAGGCTACGGTCCCTTGGAGCTCTAAAAAAACCAAGCTTCTAAGTCAACGCAATAAAAAAATACGGCCATTTATGCGACATATTTTGATACTCGCAAATAAATCAAAACCTATAGAGTACTTCACGATGACCTAGAACCATGAAATTTGCTAAGAAACAAAGTCTCACAGCAGAGAAAATAGACCCAATTTTTTTGCAATATTTTACTTTTTGTTGAAATACTGGTTTTACCAGATAGATATATACCAAAAACTCAAAAACGTGCCCTCAACGTCAAAATCTGTCATGTAGTCGAACCGTGGCATGCTGGCCACCATTTTGGTTTGTCATCTATACACGACTGTGGCGGTCAAAAGGTTAAAAGTTTGTGGTTTATGCACCGTCCATATTTTGCCTGTCCACTGCTGTACATAGGCCTATCAAATTGCACACCATTCAGCTCGATTCTCGGCAAATATCATCCAGCTGCTACCAGCCACCCTGCGAAGATCATCGCTCCACCTAAAGGGCGTTCTACCTTACGTTTGCGGATTTGCGGTCTCGGATAGGGCGGTAAAGTAATTATGACGTCGACTTTAACTACCTAATCAGGTTTAAAACAATGATTTTCGTTAATTTACAGGTGGTGCCATTCAAGGTGTGGCTGGAGCAGCGACGAACATCGCAGGTAATCGCCATGTACCTACCTAGGTATCATAACTATTGGGGTCCCGGGGGCACAGAGTGGGGACACTGTCCGCCCACCAAGTGACCCCAGGGAAGACGGTGGCACAGTGGTCACGTACTGCCGTGCATAGCGAGGCTCAGGGGAGGCCCCTTTACAGTCTCCCCAGGGATGTGCCTTACAGACGTTGCACGGGGGGGGGTTCCGGAATTGGTCTTTTAAAAGGAACCGGGACCACCCCTATATGTGATGGTGATCACCGGGGTGGTTTTTGTGAGGTAAAAATCCCACACTCCCCGACCGCCCTCGCCGGAGGTCGGGTGCCTTTTGAAAGTTTCACCCCGACAAAAAAAAAAAGGTATCATCACTAGCTTTTTCCTACCGCTCCTCCCACGTCATAAATTAATAACCCACGGAAACGTATCACCCTATTTGCGTAACACATTATCAACCACAATCTGAATCATTTTGAAGGATTTGATAAACCATTGCCACATATGTTTGAAAATTTTTGACTGCTCAACAGCATAAATATCGCAA
Organism: Luperina nickerlii; assembly: GCA_963855955.1. Classification (NCBI taxonomy): domain Eukaryota; kingdom Metazoa; phylum Arthropoda; class Insecta; order Lepidoptera; family Noctuidae; genus Luperina; species Luperina nickerlii. The sequence continues at coordinate 1,480,450 of OY979691.1, read as the reverse complement.
TGAATGTTTGTTAAGAGTAGTATTTCCAGGGTTTAAAGGCTGGTAGAATTGAGAGAATCGGAATAAAAAACGTGACTTGTTCATGGAGACAATCGAGGTGCTATATTTCTTAAAACTGACAGTTGGTGTGACATAAAAAATAATGACGTTGACACAACATGACAGATGAAGTGTTGCAAGGCAACAAATATAATTAATAAAATGTTGGGGATGCCAACATAGTTGTTGAACTGTCAAGACGGAAGCCATATTACTACTGATAGTGTATTACGCAATAGGTAACCCACTGTTGACGGTGGCGCTGGACAAACGGTGTTATAATGATAATAAAAAGAAGTAATTACGAGGTCAAATACAACGCCTCCCACAAGGTGGTCAGACGACCTTATGAAGGCCGCAGGAACCCGTTGGATGCGAGAAGCACAGAACCGGTCGAAGTGGAGGTGCTTGTAGGAGGCCAAGGTCCAGCAGTGGACGTCTTTCGACTGAAATGATGATGATGACGAGGACAAATATACCTATTCCCATATTATTTGTAACCAGAAAGAATGTTCAAAACAATAATGAACGAATACTTACAGATGCAGCTCACAATGTGGCTCGGAAAGCGATCAACATCCCAGCAGGTAATAAAGTTAACTTCTAAATACTAAATCAACAGTCATTTATTCAACTTAGGCTGAGAATCAGAACTTTTTAACGTCAAAATTACATAAGACAGTCTCCCTAAAACGCCCGCCCTTCACCACTTCCTAGTGCTTTCGCTGGGGAGAAGAAGTGGCGCAACAAACCAGCACAGCTGTCTGTTCAATGAGGGTTTTCGTGAAAATTTACGACACCAGTTGGCACCACTGTGACAAGAGGTCTTCCAATATAAAATATAATGATGACGTTCAACATTCGATTCATTCATTCGTTCATCATTCCGTCACGTAGACAGAGAAAAGAGAAACTAATAGACGCAGTGACGACTCCTTTCTCGCTTACACAAGAAAGAGAACAAAAATTACGCTACGAATGTTTTAGACAGAGATACAATTATCCATTTTTTTGTCCCTTACCGTGTAACCGGTTTATTCAAGGTCAGCAACTCAAATTGCGAAACAAACTTTGACACTTCGTGCCCTAATTGTGTTTGATTTTCAAGTTTTGCTTATTTTTATGTTAAAAAACTGTTCTAATCCAGTGTGAAGACAGAGAAATTATCCGTATATCACATCGACGATTATACAGTGGTGCGTTGTCGAGTTATTTCATGTAAAAGCAACAGTGAGAAGAAAATTGCCGGTGCGTCTTTTCACACGTAAGTACGACGGTTTTATCCCTAAATATACTTTCTCAGTGATGATTATTTATGCCATAGCATGACGGAACGTTATTTCTCGTTAAATCTCTGAAGATAATAGGATTTTGTCGAGTTTTTATCATTCATAACCTATAATTAATAACATGTAAGTGTTGCCGGCGTCAGCTAAAAAATGTCCCGCCCGAGTCTCGATAAAAAATATTGACTCGACAAAAATGTAATGAAAACAAAAAAATATGGAATCCAATAATAAGCATAGTATCTTTTAGGGGAAGGTTCGTTGTCTATAAATGTATTATTTTAATTTATTCTTTCCTATAATTTGTGATCGAATAAAAATGACACATCTGACGTTACAGAATGACTGAACTACCTGTGAGTATTAATAATATAGCTAAGTTTATCGTTAGTTTTCCAGACGATCCAGACCTACGTAAAAAATAAGTCGAAGCAACTGGAAGAAAAGATTGGACTCCCACAAAATATTGTAAAATAATGTAACAATCATTTCCCAGAAAATGTACTAATAAAAAGAAAAGGAAAACAGTTTTGCATTCTGATGCAGTACCAAATTCGGTAAGAATTTATTTTAATAAAATACTTATTTTTTTTTTCAAAAGATATATCATAACTTTGTGATTTACCTTGCAGATACAAGTTGTTGAAAGCGATAATACAACAATATCAAAGTCAGCGTCAGTTTCATTAATGCAAGAGCCAGAAAAGCCCATAAAGGTATTCTTCTATTGACAACATTATTTGACATTCTTCTTGAATTCATAATGTGTTCCGAGACAACAGGTTAAACATACTTTATTAATGATTTGATTGAATGTTTTAGTTTTCAACACCTGAGGAGCGTGCTGATCTAGTACCATCCACATCTTCAAGCGCCAATTTTCAAGATGACGCAAAAATAAAAACCATCAGAAGGAAATTGCATTTACCGAAGGAGGAAGATACGCCAAGAAAGAAAAAATTTACCTTTGAAGTGTTTAGTATCTAAGTTATATAAAACGTCAAAATTAAAAAAAAAACTCGTTTTTTTTAATCAAATCCTGCAAATAATTTACCCCATTCCATATTATAACATTCCAAAAACAGGGGAATGCAGTTACTATGGCAACATTTATAGCACACATTGACAAACTATCTCTGTCTCAACTGCGGTTACAGAGTCCCTTCGTCTATTAGTTTCTCTGTCTACGTTCCGTCATGACTAAAGAAAATAGGCTCTTTGACAGATGCCTGGACCTGACGTGCCAGTGCTGCCACCTAGCGAACGTCATTTCAGAAAACCCTCATTAGAAAAACTTGATTCTATGCAATACTAGGTATGCAAAGTAATTAACATTATGAGACACGGAACATTAAATTCGTCGTCCGCCGACTGTCTGTCCCGCACTCTTATTACGTAAAACACTATAAATCTCAAATTTGAATCATTTTGAAGGATATTGCTAATCCATTACGTCATACGTCCGAAAAATAATAATAAAAAAAAAAACACTGGCACTCCGGTAGTGCCGACAGAAGTGAAAACTTGAACAATTACGAGTGTATTTTGTGAATCGTCTTATAAACAAAACACGCGTGTTAAGGTGTGTTCCTTATTTTATAGGGTTTTTTGCAAATCAGGTATGATGACCAAAGTGACTGGTTTATTCTTCTCGTGAAAGGAATTTATTCAGATTTACAAATCGTGGTTCAGCGCCATCTCGTCGTTGTTGGATGAACTACGTAGTTAGTACGCGAGGCCTACGTAGTTAGTACGCGAGGCCTACGTAGTTAGTACGCGAGGCCCTCGTAGTTCTTCCCGATGTGCATAGATGGCGCTGTCCTCAACAACGCGCGTCACGTCTTACGAATTTTCGATCAGGGTCACGTGACCTGACGCGAATTTAGAAGTTTTTACCCATTCCAAAAAAAGTACACAGCGCCGCTAAAGAAGTTTTCACTTCAAAAAAAATTAAAAGAGTAACGGTTGTATTTCTTGCCCGTTCTTCTCCATACGAAAACTACCTTTTTTGGAATGGGCGACTAGAATCAATTCTATTTGTTGTAATTTTTGACGTTCAAAAGTGCCTTTTATGTGCCTTTGAAATTTGTCAGCTCAACAAAAATAACGCCATGAATGTTGTTGAACTGTCAAAATTAAAGTCATCGCTACTTTGTAGTGTGTTACGCAATCACCCCGCGGCTCTCCCGCACAAAGTAGTGATGACTTCGTTCGGGTTCGGAACCCTACAAAACAATTATTGTGATTTCAGGTGCAGCTCAAGATTTAACTGATTTGGCTAACATCGCAGGTAATTAGAATTATAGTGTTTTATCTTACGAAGCGACACGCGCTTTACTTGTGGTAAGTCAGTGTACAGACGCCAGCACATCAAGCTACTACAACCTGTCAAAATTTATTTAATAGATTTTCAAGTTTATCGCTAAAGGTTCAAAATTGATTGGGATTTGACAGTTTCGGGTAGTTTAATGTGCTGACGTCTGTATAAACACGCTGATGTGATGGTTGCTGGTGCACACAAGGGTTGCTGGTTGCCACATAAGGTGGGTGGACCATGGGAGGCCATGCTCCTTCGAAGGCCAATTATTAAAATTTCGTAGTTATTGCCATGTGAGGACAAATTCCTTCTATTTACACAAACACCCATCGAACTGGAAATCACAGACGCGGCGGCGAATCGCTCGCGCTAATATTTTGGCAGTACGGTCCCTCGCTTCTTCCATATCGAGAATCGACGACGTTAAAATAAGGTGGGTGTGCCATGGAAGGCCACTCTAACAAATAAACAGTTATTATTCGTTTATTTACTGGATAAATAAAACTAACAAATATTTAAGTAATACTTTGTTTTATTACGTAACATATAAACCACTTCTTTTTATTGTAGATTTAATCGCTATTCAGTAACTTTTAGTGTTAAATGACTGATTTATTATAATGGCCTTCTAAGGCGCCTTGTTCCTAGCAAGGCCATTTGGAAGAGTTCAATGAAACTTAAGTTTAATCAATATTGATTAAATCTGCAATTCAAAAAAGTGGTTTATATGTTACGTAATAAAACAAAGTATTACTTAAATATTTGTTAGTTTTATTTATCCAGTAAATAAACGAATAATAACTGTTTATTTGTTAGAGTGGCCTTCCATGGTACACCCACCTTACGCTCTGAATGCGTTAAAAATCGGGGCGAATAATACGCCCAGCATCCTAATTGCGTAACGCGCTATTCATCACAATATGAAAATAAGTATTTGAAGGATATTAGTAATCCATTGCTACATATGTTCTAAAAATGTATCTGCTCGACAACGTAAGAAACGCAACGTATGTTGTTGAAATGAAACTCATTGCTACTGTTAGGGCGCATTCCACCAAACTTTTATACCTAGAATAAGTACTTATCCTGAGAATAAATTTTGATTTTTTGACAGTTTCTCCACACTAGAACTGTCAGACGTCAATTTCATTCCACGAATAAAAGATATCTGACTTTGGTTTAATCAGCCCTTAGTGTGTTACGCAAATTACCTACTCCGCCCGATCGATTCTCGTTCAACGCCTTCAATTTCTTAAAACAATGGACAATCAACCATTTGCTCTTCTTGCTACGACACAAAAGCGCTGTCAATTTTGTAATGTTTCATGTTTTATTTTAGCGAGTCGGGGATCTTTGCTCTTCGGGTGACAAGAGAAAATTAGACCAGAGTAACTACCTAAGTCGATTTGTACATTAAACTATTTTAATTTTTTTAATTTTGTTTCATTTCAACGCACCCTTGGCCCCAATTCTGTATTATTCGCTGCGAAATCTTAACACGTGCAAGTTTGCTTGAGAAAATGAAACACAAGTTTGCTACAAAAATGGCGTATATTAATTATACAATAAAATATAATATGTATTTACATGTCTGAATATTAACTATAACAGCTCTGTAGCAGTTTATATCACAAGAAGCGGCGCGCGTTTTACTTGTGGTAACCAAGTATACAAACACTCTGTGAATGTGTGCGTTAAGACGAGTCGACGCATATAACACACACACACACACTTCCGACTTCGCCATTGTCACGGACGGTACCGAGAGCTGCTGCGCTTACGCACACATTCACACCGTGTTTGTACCAGCACATCAAGCTACTACAATTTGTCAAATTTCTTTAATAGATGTTTAACTTTATCGCTAAAGCATTAGGTTCAAAGTTGATTGGGAAATTTGAGTTTTGGGTAGCTTGATGTGTTGGCGTCTTTACACTCTGTTACCACAAGTGCTTTACTTGTGGTAACCGAGCGCGTCGCTTCGTGAGATACAAACACTATATCATAATAACATCTGCCTGTGATTACATAAAATGCAATAAGGAATATCTACTTACTTAATTAAAAATATACATTTATATAATTAAGGGGCTTACAGTATCTAAACAAAAAGCGCAAGTTTTAGAAACAATAAAAGTAAGTATATGATCGACTATAGTAAACAAAATCAGAATCAAAATATATGATATTCTTCAAGATATATGCTAGGTAGATAGTGTGTTGAAAACATAACACAACTAATTTGATACGATAGAAAAAAATCATGAAGATACCTCTAAAAACTTTATTTTTACAATAAAAACCATACACACATACAATCATTCTGTTTTTTTTTGTCAGATAATTCTACAAGCAACATACTAAAATACTAGTGTTCTAGTTTTTTAGTCCAAACAATAGATTTTTTGTAATGAAATAATTGCGCTTCATATTTTGCAATAAATTACCAGCGTTGTGTCATCGCGCTTCTCTTTCTTTTCTATGCAGTCCGACCAGTGACCGCGCTTTAGGTCATGTAAGCCCCTTAATGATTGATATACAGGTACACGCTTACTTACAATTGCGGTAAGCAGAAACTACAGAAAGCCATCTGCTACGAACCTTACATACTCCTTTTGACCTGTTAACGTTCATACATCAGCGCCCTAATCGCGTCCACACTTTCAATCTGAATAATTTTGAAGGATTATTGCTAATTCATTGCTTTATATGTATATGTTCGAAAAATTTGTCTGTCAATGTAAATGACGCAATGAATGTTGCAGAACTGTAAAAACGAAGTGTTGTGATTCCTGACCCGACCACGACATGGGACGGAGATTTTACTATTGCACAAAATGGTTATTTTAATTGTGTTTTATTGTGCCACTTATCTCAGGAATTTGTGCCTTGTACTTTTTGAGTAAGAAGAGTACGATTGTGGTCGGGCTGGGGATCACACTTTCTGACCCGACCACAACCAGAAGGCCAATTCTCGTAATTTAAAACGTTCAAAATCTAGTCGCAGTCTCATATCAGCGACAAAGAAATGTCAAAAACTTGTCAAAATGTAGGGAAATTTGAAGTATTTTTTGACAGATTGAGACTGAGATCAGACTGTGAACGTTGTTAAAATTAGTAGAATTGCCCCTCAGATCTAATAAAATATCAATAGTGTGAAGTTACTGATTATGCCAAAAATATGTGTCAAATTGTGCCTATGGCACACACAACGCATTAAATCAAGTAGTCACACTCTTTGTATAATTTAGTCTGCAATTAAACATTTGAATTCTGTTATATGATTTTACTGAATTGTTGTCGTAACAAAACTGGTCATATAGGGTTACAGAGTAAGAAATAAAAATGGAGTTTGTTTTGTCAGCTTTCTTATTATATTATTGTTTGTACATCTTGGTCATACACGCACGCCTGTTGTGAGTACTACGACCTGAGTACTTGACCACACTGAAGAACATTACCAAAAAGGTCACTATTAGATCTTCTTCTAGGGCGACCTCTGCCAGCGTTTCCACTCACATCTGCCTTGTAAATACCTTTTGTTAATCACCTTTCACTCACCCTCTCCACATGACCAAACCATCTAATATGCATTCGCGATTTATTTGCCAAAAACGTAAATAAATATCGAGTTTATGGAAAAGTAACTTCAAACATTTTTATAAATTTTTAGTCACTCAGAAATCAACTTAATTGCCATTAAAATAAAGTTGAGATTTGTTTAACTTGAAATAATATTAATTTGAAACATAAGTTTGAATAGACTACAATTCGTTTTATTAACCCAGAGACTAATCTAACATTTAAGGCTTTTGTGTTTACGTAAATAGACCCGATGAATACATGGACTTGATTTAGTGAAATAAAGGAAATAAAAAATAAACTTTTTTTTTAAAAGTGTGACCATGTTGAGACCTTCTAAATAAGTTACTGATTTTACAGATAAATAATATCGGAGAGTGATTACGTAAGAATTTTAACTGAATAGGGTTTGTTTACACTTTCATCTGAGGGGCAATCCTCGTAATTTTAAGAAAGTTCCAAGCCTAATATAAGATGAGATGAGATATATTTATTTGCCCAAACATGTATACACATACAAGAATAAAAATAAAAACTTGCATGCAAGATAACATAAAATCAAAGAAACAGTTCACAGGCATGTTTGCCACATACTATGGCGTGCGAATATTATGTTTGTTAAAAAATTAATAACACGTCTGATCTCAGTCTCAATTTGTCAAAGATACATCTAGTTTCTCAACATTTTTAACATTAATTGTCACTGAGATGATTTGCCACTAGATTTTGAACGTTATAAATCAGGGGAATTTGCCTTCAGATAATTTTGGAACAGTCATTAGGCTAATTTTCATCTATACTAATATTATAAAGCTGAAGAGTTTGTTTGGTTGAACGCGCTAATCTCTGGAACTACCAGTCGGATTTGAAAAATTCTTTTTGCATTTGATAGCCCAATTCTTGAGGAAGGCTACAGGCTATTTAACATCACGCTATGACCTTTAGGAGCCGAGCAAAAAGAAAAAAAGTCAGAAAGAACGCTAAGCAAAAACGAAGTAATAGCGCGGGCAGGCGATGCGATGCGACGGGGTGGGTCGGAGTAACAAGAAATTTCACGCGGACGAAGTCGCGGGCAGAAGCTAGTCCTGGATATTTGTCAAAAAAAAAGATAGAAAAAAGAATAAAACGCAGAGGAAGTCGAATGCAACAGATAGTAAATAATAAAATGTCCTTCATTACACATCCATTACTTTGAATTCCTTCATGTCTTGGTCATCGTCACAGCTGTCATGCTCCTCTGCCGCGGTGTGGTTCGATATTTCTGTTATTATTATTTCGTTCAAACCTATTGTCAATGGATTGCCTGAAAATTGAGAAATATTTATTTTATTAAAATTTGTAATGAAAGAAAATACGTTTATTTTCGGCGAACATGACGCATCAAAAAAAAAAAACAATTTGGGAGAAAATATGCGTCACATCTACGCGAAACGGCCATCGCTCAGCATAATGCTAAGACCCTATACGAGACAGAGCCCCAGCGCTGGGTTTCAGCGACAGCCGACGTTGACGTGATGACGTCAGACAGTGGCACGGGCGCCGTCGGTTGAGACTGGTCATCTCTTAACTGCCAAGGCTTATTTTTAATCTTATATATTGAATTGTTTCTTCATTTGTGTCTTTCTTTTTACATTGTTCTCACATATAGAAGCAACAAGAGTAATGTACCCAGGATTTTGTAATATCTTGATTTAAAAGAGTGTCCATGGAGTTTCCTGCCCGTTCTTCTCCATAGAGATCTACGTTTTAGAATGGGCAACTAGCTTCAACTTTCTGACTAACTGACAGACTATTTAATTTTGACAATTCAAAAGTGCCTGTACAAGATTTAATTGAAATAAATGCTTTGAGTTTTGCAGCATACAATTAGATCATATAAATAAAAAACAACAATCAACATAAGAAATCAAATAAATATCTATATGTATAAAAATAAAATTCAAAGTCCTGACTGGCTGATATATCAACGCACAGCCTAAACCGCTGGTCCTAGAGACATGAAATTTGGAGGGTGTGTCTAACCTAACCTAAGAGGGTGAATGGGGGGAGGGTGAAATTTCACGCAGACGAATTTGCGGAATTATATCACCTTTTTGTAATGTACAGACGCCAGCACATCAAGCTACCCGAAACTGTCAAATTTTCCCAATCAACTTTGAACCTTATGCTTCAGCAATAAAGTTGAAAATCTATTAAAGAAATTTGACAGATTGTAGTAGCTTGATGTGCTGGCGTCTGTACTATTGTTACACCTCTGCCTTGTGAGAGTTGTCATCCTCTGCATAGCCTTTTCCCGACTATGTTAGGGGTCGTCTTCCCGTCTAACCGGATGCAGCTGAATACCAGTATTTTACATGGAGCGACTGCCTATCTGACCTCCACAACCCAGTTACTGGGTAATACGATACACCTTTGTAAGACTGGTTGTCAGAGTTTCGGGGTCCTGACTACCCGTAACGACTGTCAAAGTTCCACGAAATAACCTCCTTACTAATAAACGTTGTATAACGTCTGTATAGTTACACAGCGCTTTGTCTTCTTCTTTCGAAAGTCAAATTACTGACGACTGAAAGAGAGAAATCGGTGTGTAACTATTCATCTGATATAGGTAACACGTTTATTAGTGAGGGGGTAAAAATATACGAAGTATATAAAATACTCACTCATCCCATATACTTGGTACACATTAACAATTTCTTGTTGCATACTATCTGTTTCATCTGGGATTCGTGTCGCACCATCTGAAAACACAAAGTGTTTTGGAGCAACAATGTAACTAATGTTATTTGTAAATTTTTGTGTAATAATTTAATTGAACGGTTTATCCTTTTTATATTTTGTTTGTTTTATTTATTGTTAAGAATCAGGTTCTTCTATCTTAACAGGCAGCTGAGCTGTTGGAGAGTTTGTTGCGCCACTTCTTCTCCCCAGCGAAAGCACTGCGAAGGGCGGGCGTTTTGGGGGATTGGCTTATGTAATTATAATGTTCAAAAAGTGCTGATTCTCAACCTAATTTGAATAAAATATACGTTTGTTTTTTGTTCACTGCTAGTGGCTGTTTTTATCAGACTGCAGCGAAGCCCGTTATCATTATGAAGCTTTTTGTCTTTATTTAATTTGTGTTTGAGCTGCACACAAACTACAGCGATGCTTTTCTGTAAAAATCTCACCGTGAAAACTTAGGTGAAGTGAGATGTCATTAGTGTCAATTCCTAACAAAATAAACTCACTTCACCTAAGTTTTCACAGTGAGATTTTTACAGAATCGACTGGCTGGGTAGATTTCAGTAGAATTTTGCAAATAGCATTTTCTGGGGAAATAATACAATCAAATTTATATAAAGTTGTATTCCCCATGGGCCTACACCTAAATCCATACTAACTATAGTTACTCTATCTGTCTGTCAGGGTGTAACCTTTCATGTGTTAACAGATGAACGGATTTGGATGATATTTTCCACTTCAATAGACTATGGTCGTTTGGTACAGGTTTTAGGATACTTATTATCCTGGTAGTAAGTACCCCAGGCATAATTTCCGACCTCTACACATGCAAACCCAGGGTGAAAGCTGGCAAAATATAAAGAAAAATCAACTCACCCCAAACGCCATGATTTCCCTTCATCTTAAAAATATGATGTTTCAACAGTATACTATTGAAGAACTCTTCACCGCAAAGGCACTGGTGCGTTTTACTCTTCTCCTTCACTTCAGGCACGTGAGCCGCAAATATATGCTGGTGCATCTCCTCTACAGAAAAAACTAAGGCTCTGCATAATATACAGACCCTCACTTCATTAGTCAAAGGGATGCCTTTAAAAACATTGGTCATACGGTTATCCAAAGAAGGCAGCAATTGCCCCGGCAAAAAAAACCTTGAAGCATCATCATTATTTACAACTTCTATTATCTTCTTGTGTTTCGCTAGATGGTTATTAAAATAACACTCCTTAGTTGTCTCGTAGTTGCATATGTTACATCGGAACAGGCTTGGATGGATTTTGACATGTTCAAGCATTTCGGTGTGATTCTCTAAGGTTTCCAGGCAAATCGGACAGGTTCCTGCATTGTAGGTACCGTGGTATAACAGATGGAACCATGAAGATTTAGCACGGATGCTTTTATAACACACCGGGCAGATGTGTGTCACTTTTGTATTCTCAGGTGTTTTTTTTGTATGCCAGTGGAAAATGTGCGTTATGAGGAGCTGTTTGTTGAAGAAGAGACGGTGACAGTGATCACAGATGTATATTTCTCGGTTTATCATGGTCGCGTTTGGAGGACAGCATAAATGGTTTACTAATATGTGTTCAACAAGTGCTTTGTTGTCTTTCTGTACTCGTAGACATATCTAGAAAGGAAAGAAGTGTTTGTAATTACATGTTACATGTCATCATCATGATGATTTCAGCAGAAAGACGTCTACTGCTGGACATAGGCCTCCCCAAGCATCGTTATTTCAACCAGTTCTGTGCTTCTCACATCCAGCGGATTCCTGGAGCCTTCACAAGATTACGTATAATGTGCTTAATCAGTGGAATGTAGGTTTGCAGTACTTTTAAACAACATTGTGTGTGCGTCGAGTATGATCTGTTTCAAAACTATCATATGAAAGTGTAAACAAACACAGTACAGTTTAAAAGCTTACACAACCATGCACTAAAGGGAATTTTTAACACATTCATCAGTACTTAGAAGGTTTCTAATTAAATCAAAGCACTCAGTTTGTATGTGGCACTAATCTGCATTCGCAATTTATTTGCCAAAAATGTAAATGCAATGCAGTTTATGTTACAACTTCAAACATTTTTACAACATTAATTACCATTGAAAAAAAGTTGATATTTGTTTAACTTGAAATAATAATAATTTGAAACATAAGTTTGAATACACATTAAATATTGGCATAAACAGGTTTGTTTACATTTTCATCTGATACTTTTGAAACAGGCTATAGCCAAGTGCTCTTTTAAATGTGAACTCTTTGGCTTTTAGAATAGTCAAGTTGCTCTTTACGACATACATAATGTAGTAATATTATAGTAGTAGTGATATTATTTTCCATTCTAAAAGTTTTACTCTAAAACGGTAACTGCATTAAAAAATTGGTCAGTATGTACAGTACCCAGCGATAAATATTGCACATCGACCTATTTGATCCTATCGATTTTATAGAAAGAATAAAAATAATTATCAAAAGAAGCAAATCATAATTGTTTTAACAGCTCCTAATAGATACTGGGCTGTTTGTATTTCGTACGACAGAGAACTCTCTACGAAGCCGAAATTAGCCGATTGTCTCTTTCCAAAGGTCGATGTGCAATATTTATCGCCGGGTACTGTAAGGTGGTAGTTGGGTTGACTGACCGCCACCGGTGGAGACTAGAGTAACAAATAACGAAATAACGTCTCTAAAGAGGTCAGACTAAGCTTTGGGTCCTTGCAAAGTATGCGCCCAAAATCAACCCTCCAACACGTAAAAAAATTAAGTTTATAACTTACAGAACACATTGAAATGTTTTCATCTCTCAATGCCTTTAGTAACTCGCATTTGTGTACGTTTTTTCTATGAATATCAATGTCCACCTCGGAGGGCCATGGACCCTGACCGCACAAATCACAACAATGACCGCTGTTTGCATTGTTCTTTACTTTCTCTTTCTTTTTGAACGTTAAATCTTTGGGAGAGCGAAACATTTTGATTTGATTTTTTAAAGGAATGTAATTGTTTGACAAAAATAAACCGTAAAAGTAAACAATTATCGGGAATTCGGGAGCAAGCGCAAAAATTGACAAATTGCTTCTGCTTGACGTTTTTTTTTTTTAATTACTGATTGATAATGCAAAAATGCTCCAGAGTTTAAGTTTTTAGATATTTAGCATTAAAGTGAACTAGTTTTGCGTAGAAACCATTGAGTCTACTTGTATACTTAATACAGGGTCAGTGGTAGAAACCGAGTAAAAAATTGCCGAACCAACATCATTCATGCTTAGAAAATTGTAAAATTGCTGTTTTTAGAGATGGAACGCCATTTTGATACGCTCCAGTTCTAGTAAAAATAATTGTTAATTGTTCGAAAGATTCCATTACAGTAATGATTGAATAAGAAATAACTGCAAAAATAAAATTAGTAGAAAAGCAAGGTTTACTTGTTTTTCAGAATTTTTGGTTGTTTTCCGTTTCCAGAATATTTTTTCCAAGAAAAAAGAATTAATCTCTATGATTATTTATTAGTGAACGGAACGTAAAGTGAAGCTGGCAGCGAGCACCAAAATGGCCGAACGAAAGGGATGAAGTTTCTTTTGTTCCTAAAGATATTTTGTTATTTAAAAGTGATAAAGTGCGTTAAAAATGAAGGAAGTTAACATAAACATTGAAGGCTATAATGTTAACGGGATATGTGTCGGCTGTTTAAACTACAATCGTCAAATGTTTTACCACCCCTTCGTCAAAGAATGTTTTCGTTTGCTCGGAAATATCGATGTAAGTGATGCTTTTATTCCTATTTTCTTAATAAAATACGCTTATGTTTGGATAGAAAGTAAATTCCAATTATACAAGTATGTAGTTTAATTCATATTTCGTGTTAAAAATCATGTAAACATAGAACAGAAATCCTTGGATCGGCAATTGTTGACGCATATTTTAATTTTTTTTTTAACACTTGTATTTTTGTGTTGACAATTTAGTGTCTGCAAATAATTGTTCGGTCAGAGAAAAAAAATGGGATAATGAGTTGGATTGAACACAGAACATAGAATTAAAACAAAACTGGCCACCGACCCTAAGACGACCCACTGACCCAAGTGCGAGTCGGATTCGCACACGAAGGGTTCCGTACCACAAGGCAAAAACGCCGAAAAAAACACGTTTGCTGTATGGGAGCCCCCCTTAAATATTTATTTGATTTTGTTTGTTATAGCGGCAACAGGTATACATCATCTGTGAAAATTTCAACTGTTTAGCTATAATGGTTCTATAATGGTTCAGGCTGTATAGCCTGGTGACAGACATACAGACGGAAAGTGGAGTCTTAGTAATAGGGTCCCGTTTTTACCCTTTGGGTACGGAACCCTAAAAAAACAAAAAAAAACAATGTCGTTGCTTTATTTTTCGTGTTTTTTTTTCGACTGCCTCATTGGTCTTGCGGCCAGCAAGCGCGAATGATGAGTACAGGCCGGTGCAATCCCCAAGTTCTATTAGGAATTTCTCAGTCACCGCCTGAAGTCAGGATTTGTACCCGATTCAGCCGATGGCAGCACTCACTATTCATTATAATAGCCAATTATTGTCCCACTGCTGAATAAAGACTGCTGACTTCCGTCCAATTTATATTCTTCCTTTCCTATCCAAAGTGCTTGAGGGCTTGTGTCCACAAACAATTCTCCATCTTGGGTCATTGCAACTCATTCATTAGCCCTCTTCAATCTGGGTTCAGGCTTGGGTACAACACTGTTTCCGCCCTCCTTAAACTGACTGGCGATATAAGGGGAGGACTGGAAGACACCAAAGTTACTGCTCTAGTGTTGGTTGATTTCACGAATGCCTTTAATACCGTCAGTCACAACATCCTGTTAGCCATTTATCCTATGTTGTGGTCTCTCCCGAAGCATTGGAATGATTCTCCTCTTATCTTCAGGAACGTCAGCAGTCCGTACATGTTGGGGATTCTTATTTATGCTGGTGTGATTTGGAAACTGGGGTTCCTCAAGGCGGCATTCTTTCTCCTCTTCTGTTTCTATTTCTATTTTCATTAATCTTATAACTTCCGAGCTTCAGTGTGCGTATAATCTGTATGCGGACTTGCAGTTGTACTGTCAAGGGAAGGTTGATGAAATATCTGACGCCATCGACAAACTAAATAGGGACTTGAAAGCCATAAACAACTGGGCCTGAGGTTTATATAGACTTGGAGGGTTGTATTGATGATTTTACTGATTATAATTCTGCAGAGTCATATTTGTTACGCTCGCTAATCATATTTTAACCAATATTCAATCTGACACTGACCTGCAAATTGCAAAAAAACGTAAGAAAATTTGAATTTCGCGGGCGACACTGGTGATACCCCCTAAGCCCGCCTCTGTACATTTGTGTGCTTAATCCAAACTAATATTATAAATTCGAAAGTAACTGTCTGTCTGTCTGTATGTTACATTTTCACGCCTAAACCACTGAACGGATTTCGATAAAATTTGGCAGAGAGATAGATTGCATCCCGGGGAAGGACATAGGATAGTTTTTATCTCGATATTCCCACGGGATCGGGACACGGGACGCAGCTAGTATTCAATAAATAAAGACCTCTACCCATACACAGAAGGCAAGAACTTTAATCACCACAGTTGCTCAAGCAGTGTTGTAATGTCCATTTACAGGTGCCAGATGGTCTGGAAGTCCAGGTGTGTTGGGAATGCCTGGCGCGCGTCAAATCTGCTATCAGCTTCAAGGAACAGATGCTAAAGTCTTACGACTTCCTTATTTCGTACTCTAAGGAGGTAAGTTGAAAGTTAACATATAGTACAGTACCCGGCGATAAATATTGCACATCGACCTATTCGATCCTATCGATTTTATACAAATAATAAAAATAATTATCAAAAGAAGCAAATCAACACATCAAACAGCTCCTAATAGATACCGAGCTGTTTGTATTTCGTGCGACAGAGAACGCTCTACGAAGCCGAAATTAGCCGATTATCTCTTTCCAAAGGTCGATGTGCAATATTTATCGCTGGGTACTGGCCTGTGATTCTGTAAAAATCTCACCGTGAAAACTTAAGTGAAGTGAGTTTGTTTTTGCTAGGAATTTTCACTATTGACAGCTCACTCCACGCTCACTTCACCTAAGTTTTCACGGTGAGATGGTTAGAGAATCGCACTACAATCAGGGATGGCGAAGTAACGTAAAGTCGATTTTAAGAGCGTTCGTCCCGCGTGGGCTGGCAACGTCGCATTTCTAGTAGTTATTCGTGATTATTTGTTTAAATTTAACCAAAGTACTATTTTTTACAGCCAAGTAACCTAGATCGCTTGTATTGGTTGGTTTTCATTAGTTTAGACTTTAGACTTATAAATTAGTATAAATAAGATATTTTGTATTTGAATTTTCAGCACACATTCCTGGACTCTCCTGATGACTTCACCCCTCACGCCACCATCAACATGGAGAGGACAGCAGTGGAGTGTTATGAGTGTTTGCCAAAAGTAGAAGTGGTGGAGGATCATGAGATAGCGGCTGATGTTAAAAAGGAGGAGCAGATTGAGGATAAGTATGCTTTCGGTGAGTTTGTCTTATGTATTAGCCCAAAATTCTGACAAACAGTCTTACCAACGGGTATCTTATTACTCAGTAACTGGGTTCTGGAGGTCAGATAGGCAGTCGATCCATGTAAAATACTGGTATTCAGCTGCATCCGGTTAGATGGGAAGCTGACCCCAACTCCAACGTAGTTGGGAAAAGACAGGCAGGTGATGACTAGCCTTTGCTCGCAGCTTCGTCCGAGTGGATCTCGGATAATATCCCCATTGTTTTCATATACCTACTTACCTGTATTACGCGACGCACGCCAGTAAAGGTCCCAGTATAAAACAAAGTCTCCCCGCCTCTGTTTATCTATCTGAACGCGATGAACTCAAAAACTACCGATGGGGTTTTTATACGGTTTTCACCACTAGATGGAGTGATTCATGAGGAAGGTATAGGTGTATGATTCATCAAGGTTTTGTGTAACTTGGCTGAAATATGACGATGATTGTTGAAGATGGCGTGGGAAAAAATCACGCCGACACAGTTACATATATGAAAACAATGTATTATGGAATTAATACAGGGTTATTGGTAAAACATTAACAACCTCTTAAGAGGTCATTGTACTCATCATTATGAACAACTTTTACTATGGGACCAAACCTGTAATCGCGAAAACAAAATCAGCTGTTCCCAGGCCTGGCCTGGCCTGGCCTGGCTGTTCCTATTTACAGGTTTAGGTATTACATTTTGACGAGTCGTATAACTCGTCAAAATGTAATACCTAAACCTGTAAATAGGCACCTATTTGAAATAATTGCTTTGACTTTGATCTGACAACTATTTTTGGTAGGATTACTTATTACGAGGCTTCATATAAGATCTCTCATTAAATGACTGTTGTTAGTTCAGCTGGACGGCTGCCCCCTAGACAATCTCCCTAGCTACGCCAATGTTCTATCGCGACTAAAATAATACCCTTTGTCCTTCTCAGAGGTAGCTATAAAAGAAGAAACTTTTGACGACCCATACTTCCAAGATATGCCTGCTGTTGACAATGATATCACATCGGATGAAGACGTGCAGCTTTCTAAACTGAAAGAGACGGAGAAAGGGAAGAAGAAGAGAAAGAGTGAGAAGAAGAAGGAACGGGAGAGAGATCGGGTGAGTACTTCTTTTTTGTTGTAAATCTATGTTGGGTTAGTTACACCATTTAAAACTCAAGAACGGCTGGACCAATCTTTGATTTGTTGGATTTGTCTCCGTCCCGATTAGCAGAATATCTATTAAAACATGGGAAAAATTTATGAAAAAAATTATAATGAAGATAATGAATTAATTTTCCCATACATTTTGTATGGAACGGATGTTTTGATGTTATCTCAAGAACGTTGATTCTGAGGCAGTAGATACGAAGTTCGCCGTTTCAGCTAGTTGGTTATAAAAATACTTTTTTATCACATCTATTCAAAAAGAGCTAGTGTATTCTTCGTAAACAGGGACTAAAATAGCTCTTTAATCCCTAGGGACTAAAAGTGATTTCAATTTGGAATGTGAAATTTGGATAAATATTTTACATTTTTGCAAATACTTCAAGTACCTAGTTGTTTTTAAAACACGTTTTCCTTTCAACTATTTCCACTCGATTAGTAATATACATGCGTGAATCAGGACTCTCTCCCTAACTCGGGAATATCGTGAACATAGATTTTCAAATATACGGCACAATTTTTGTACAGAGGTTTGAGGAATTGAGTGTAAAGTTCACTCATCCTCCATAGAAAACGGAGGACCCTCCGACCAGAGGGTGTCGTGTTTGGTGAGCTGCTCCTGCGCCACGATTGATGTCAGGACGCGACGTTGTATACTCGTATATGCTAGTTACGCGGTAAACTCTGCTTGCGCAGGGTGATGCGTAGTTTGCATGTGGCGATGTCGCCACAATTGAACTGTCCAAATGAAGTGAACATTACCTACCTAACCTTTACCGACCTTTACTTTATGTTATGTAAACTTGGAGAAGCAAAAAGGGGTGTGTAGGAATCGATGCACCTTACCCGGAAAATTCTACGGAGTTGCCATAACAGTAAATGCAGCACACATTTGATCTGACAATACCTACATTACTTCAATGTTAACGATACATTCATACAAAAAGCGTGACGCGATTTGGTACCACGTGAGATGCAACTGTCTACTTGACCTGCCGTGTAAATGATTATAAGAGACTTTCAAAAACCCAGTCAAATAAAAAACCCAGAAGTGCCATATAACTAAAATGTACCGTATGTATGTTTTAGATGCCAGCCAACAAACGACCGAGAAAGACGACACGAGGTCTCTATGACATAGCACAGTTTGAAGCTGCATATGACCAAATTGTCAATCACGGGGTCTCAGTACGACAAGCGGCCAAAATGTTCGATATCACACACGTCACCCTCCAAAGATACAAAAAACGGCGTCAAACCACTCATTTTCCCGTCAAAGTCGGTTATGCACGTAACAGTTTTTATACAGCAGATCAGGAAACTCTCCTAACGGAATACTTGAAAAAATACGCGGAGATATATCCAGGGTTATGCGTGAGGGTAGTCAGAAAGTATGCTACGGAATTCAGTCAGAAGCTGGGTTTGAAAACTCCGAAGCCTTGGGTTGACAATGAAATGGCTGGCGTCGATTGGTACAAGAACTTTATGTACAGGAATAAAGTGTTAGAAGATAAAATTGATCGGCAAACTGCTAAGGAGAAAGTTAGAGTTTTTTATGATCGGCTGTGGAGTATTTTGTGCCAGTACAATTTTGGTTCAGAAAACATTTACTCTTTAGATGAAATAGGAGTTAATATTGAGGAGTTTAGAGATAAAATTTGGTTGATGACAACGAAAAATGGACCTATAGCTCTGAAAGAGTCTAAAGTTGTGTTCACTTACGCAGCGAACGCTAAGGGTTATGTCATACCCCCTTTATTTTTATTACCAGCAGAGAAAAAAGAAGAAACTCCGAAAAACAACGTTGAAGTCAAAATAGAGAAAGATTTGGTGAATGAATCAGATTACCCGAACGAGACAACTTTTAATGAATTCTTAAAAAATGGCGTCGATTTAAAAAACCTACCCGATTGGACGGAAGACCCTAATTTCTTGGTATTTCTAAAGCATTTCACCAAAAACTTAAGAAACTCTGTGGGACCAAAACTTTTGCTTCTGCTGGAAAATCAGACTTTTCATTTGAGCATCGAATCTATAGAATATTGTAGTGAAAATGATATTATTTTACTAGTAATACCTTCTTATATGGCACAGATTATAGAGCCTTTACATCCTATAGTAAGTGATTTAAAAAAAACTATATCATCTATGTATAATACTTTAATATCAGAACGACCGGAGCAAAAAAAGTGCATATATATAATTCCTAATATGCTTTCTGAGGGATTGACGAAATGTTTGGACCAAAATTCGATTCAAGATGGTTTCAAAAATGCGGGTATTTTTCCTTACAATAGGGAAGTTATAATTAACGGTTTGGAAGAGAATACTGTAGAATAAGCATTTGATATAAAAGAGTAACCATGTTTATGTGAGCCGGTGTAATTACACACGAGACATGACAGATTTGTCTTTCAACTCATGACCCAGCCTTTTCAACTAATTGAGGTCGGCTTCCAGTCTAACCGGATGCAGCTGAATACCAGTATTTTAAATAGAGAGACTGCCTATCTGACCTCCACATCCCAGTTACTGGGTAATACGATACCCCTTTATAAGACTGGTTGTCAGACTTTCGGGTTTCTGACAACCTGCAACGACTGCCAAACGATTACAGCCAACACCAACGCAGACACGGAGGGTTACCCATCCAAGGACCAAACGCGGAAAGCGAAGCTTAACCTGATCGATCGACCCGCGCGGCTGTTATTACTTGTTTCATTCGTGGATCCTTGGCAGTCGTTGCGGTCCTCAGAAGCCCGGTTGTCGGACAACCAGGAAAGGGTATCATATTACCCAGTAACTGGGTTGTGGAGGTCAGAAGGCAGTCGCTCCATGTAAAATACTGGTATTCAGCTGCATCTGGTGAGACTGGAAGCGGACCACAACATAGTTGGTAAAAGGCTAGGCAGATGTGATTTTTTATTTGAAAAACCTGGCCTACACTGTGGCAGGACACAGAGAAATAATGTTATAACACTTTATAACCTGTGTTCAAAAACAAACATATTTGATTTGATTTGTAAATGGTCAGTAGGTGGCACTGACCACTTATCATCAGATGGTCCATCTGTATGCTTACCACCCAATAACACTAAAGAAAACAACATATTTTGTTAGATATATATTTTTGTAAGATCAATTTTTTTTTACGTCGCGTCGATATAATAATTATGTAGGTATATTGTTTTAACATTTATAATATTACTATTTTCGTTAACTATTCATTTAATTAATATTTTAAAAATTTTTTTCGTCGAAATAATATGTATATTGTTATAACATTTTTTTTTAAGTACGTCTTAATATATTATTAACGGTTATGATTATTAAAAATGGTAGATTAAGAAATGACTGACTCAGTAAGAGAATAAATGAGTGTGAGTGTGAGTGTGACAAAAGACTTTCTTTTACTTGCCCATTAATTTCCTACTCACTCTACCTAAATGAGAGCCTTCGAAAAGCATTTACCAGAATACCAAAAACAACAACATTGCATTATTATTACAATACATTGCAGCAAAATTAATTTTTTAAATATCGTAGCATCATGCTGAGATAGCAGCCTTTTGGCCTCGTATAGGACTTTCTGTTTCATTCTCCTTTTGTTACTTTTTTTTTTATATAACTTGGATTTTTATTTTGCTGTGTTTAGTCTAGTTTGTGATCTTCCTGTACGAGTCGCAATAAATACTTTTTCTTTCTTTTCTTTCTATTTATGAATAAAACAAAGTTTCCTAGGAGACCAATTTCGAAAAGCGTTTAATAATAAAGCATACACAAATTTGTATTGGGTCTCAATAAGAAACCGCATTTGTCCCAGTTGTTGTCCGAGTCTCCTGGGTGCGATAACCAGGTTGAACCAAGTATTATTTAGTTTTTCCTTTAGGCGGTTCACCCACTGAAGATGCGTCCCGCCGCGGTGCGCGGAGCGACGGATAACGCGCGCGGCGACGGAGGCGCAGATCTGCCTTACTTGGCGGTGTAATCTGCGGTGCTATTCTGTAAAAATCTCACCGTGAAAATATACGTGAAGTGAGCGTGGCGTGAGCTGTCATTAGTGACAATTCCTAGCAAAAACAAACTCACTTCACCTAAGTTTTCACGGTGAGATTTTTACAGAATCGACCGACTGCTCCCCCGCGCTGTGATGCAGATTACGACGGCCTCGCGCTAAATAAACTCATATGTTCACTGTGTTGTCGATCGTCGTGGAGCATGGACGAACTTATTCAATTTCAAGATGTTGCAGTTATATTGTCATTTTGGTTTTTGTATACAAGAATTAAAAGACACTGCGGCCATATAACAGTATCAAATCACGCCTGGGACTGCGGAGCCGGTGTGTCATATCCCGCGGCACGGCCCGCGCTCCCGCGCAGATTAGCAGTAACTGCGCGCGGGGCGCCTTCCCGCGCATTTCCACGTCGGCAGTATCAAGTGTCACACACTGCCGACGCGGAAATTACGCCTAGCACAACTACTAGGCGTGATTTCTATTATAAATTGAGATACTTGCATATAATGGTAAAATCTGCCATCCCGCGCTACGCGACGGGGCGCGGTGCAGTGGGTGGAGCGCCTTACAGATATCCCAACCCGGCAAATGCTACTAGGCTTACCCCCATGGGATAACTAGCGAGATGGGTATTATCACCTCTGCCGACACCTGTTTAGAATGAATATCTTTATTTTGCATAAAATATATAGTACAGTCAGCAACAAAAGTTGATTAACACTTCAGTTTTTTTTTAACTCAGTTATTGAACACCTATGACTATGACAACTATTAATCACTACATAGTATAAAACAAAGTCGCTTTTCTCTGTCCCTATGTCCCTTTGTATGCTTAAATCTTTGAAACTACGCAACGGATTTTGATGCGGTTTTTTTTAATAGAGTGATTCAAGAGGAAGGTTTATATGTATAATAATAATAATGTTTCCGTGCGAAGCCGGGGCGCGTCGCTAGTTAATATTATAAATTCGAAAGTAACTCTGTCTGTCTGTCTGTATGTTACCTTTTCACGCCTAAACCACTGAACGGATTTCGATAAAATTTGACAGAGAGATAGATTGCATCCCGGGGAAGGACATAGGATAGTTTTGATCCCGCTACTCCCACGGGATCGACATTTATGCGCGCTGCTAATAAAAAAATAAAATACAATAATAATGGTGTTTAATTTTTATTGTGTAGTTTCTGAGTCTCAAATGAAATGGCTCCAGCCAGATTGTATTATGTTTAGGTACTTACTTACTTCAGCATGCAAAAACACTTTAATCCTACAAATATTATAAACGCGAAAGTTTGTGAGGATGGTTGTTTGTTACTCTGTCACGCAAAAACTACTGAACGGATTTTGATGAAACTTTACAGTAATATAGCTTATACATCAGAATAACATATAGGATACTTTTAACCCCGATATCCCACGGGATCGACGCTTATGCGGGTGACACCGCGAGGCGCAGTTAGTTAAATTATAAAAACTCTCAGAGAAACTCATTACTAGAGAGATCACAAGCGTGACGTTACCCAACTTACGTTTACAGGTGGTCTCCCCGAAGCGCCAGAAGACTAAGAAGGAGAAAAACCCCAACAAAAAGAGTAGGAAGCTAAAGAATCTTCCAGAAGAATTAGTAGAATTGTACACTATGAGTAAAGAGGAGATGTGGGTTATCCGGATTGAAGATCTCAACAGCAAGGAGTTTCAGAAGCTTAAGTATAGGTAATCTTTTAGAATAATTGAAAATAATCCGATACTAGACGTTGCATTAGAAGCCTCTTTTATCCTAGCTAGCCGTTGGTCCCGGCTGTCATTCGTGGATCTTTGACAGTTGTTACGGGTAGTCAGAAGCCAGAAAGTCTGACAACCAGTCTTACCAAGGGGTATCGTATTGCCCAGTAACTGGGTTGTGGAGGTCAGATAGGCAGTCGCTCCATGTACTGGTATTCAGCTGCATCCGGTTAGACTGGAAGCCGACCCCAACATAGTTGAGAAAAGGCTAGGCAAACCCATTTAAAAAAAAAATTATAAAAAATTATCGTCTTCTGTCATCATCATTATCTGATGATGAGAGAAGACGATAATTTTTTATATTTTTTTTTTAAATTTCAAATGGGTTTGCTCGTGACTCTCGTCTAGGTCAGAGCTGACAAAGTCGACGATGGAGTGAGCTTACCCAGAAGAAGCCTGTTCACTCTTACTTTGAAGAGATTGTGTCTCTACGTAATCTAACAGTAACTTCTTTTATCCCAAGGTGTGATGATTGCATCATTGCCTTCAACACTGAGAAGCTGATGCATGACCATCTAAATGGAAAACACCAACCTGTAAGTTTGTTAATTTAGACTACATTTTTTTTATCTTTGAGCGTTTTTAGGGTTCCTCACCTCCAAAATGATAAACGGAACCCTTAAAAGATCACTTCGTTGTCCGTCAGTTAAGACCCATTTTCTCAGGAACGCGTGGAGTTATCAAGTTGAAATTAATATCAAATACTCAGGGCTGCAATCACTTGAAGCAGTGAAAAAATCAAACTTCTAAGTCGACGCAATCAAAAGATACGGGCGTTTATGTTCCGGAATCAAAACCTATAGGGTGCTTCCCGTTGACCTAGAATCATGATATTTGGCAAGAACAAAATTAAAACTATTTACATACTTACCTACAAATTCGTACGGAGCCTTCGATGCGTGAGTCCGACGACCGGTTTTTTTTTCCAAAGTCAAAGTCAAAGTATTTATTTCAAATAGGCATATAAAAGGCACTTTTGAACGTCAAAAATTACAACAAATAGAATTGATTCTAGTCGCCCATTCCAAAAGGTAGTTTTCGTATGGAGAAGAACGGGCAAGAAACTCCACCGTTACTCTTTTAAAATTCTTTCAATATTTTGCATACATTTTATATAATCAATTTTAATGGTGTCAGACGAGGGAAATGACGAGGAAAAGTTTTTATAAAGATGCAGTTTCATTTTTAAACATTTTGACTAACTCTCAGTCACACTAAACAGCTCAACACTATATCGCCAGCATTTAAGGGGGAAGCGCTAAGGTAGCCCGCGAAATTTAATTTTTTTTTACGTTTTTTGCAATTTGCTGGTGAGTATTAAGTTGTACGTCGATCAAAATATGATTCGCGACCGTAACAAATATGTATTTACAGAATTATAATGATTAGAATCAGTAATACAACTTGTTAAGTTAGTATAATCCCAAAATGTCAAGATTTCATGAAATAGTCATTCTGTGAGATTACTTGGTCTTAGAGAGTTGTGTTGATGACTTTAATGATTATAATTCTGTAAAAACATATTTGTTACGGCCGCGAATCACTTATTAATCAACTTACAACCTAATACTGACCAGCAAATTGCAAAAAATGTAAAAAAAAATTGAATTTCGCGGGCTACCCTGGCGCTTTCGCCTTAACAGCTCATCAACGTACAATGCGTCCCACGAAAGAAGAGACTTGACACACCACGTGGTTTGACATGCGTAGAACACGATTTTAGGTATCTTTAGCGGTATGAGGTCTGAGTGCGGGACGGGACCGGACGTCATAGGGGCGGCGGAAAGAGGCGGGGGAGGCGGGGTCAAGTCTCATCTTTCGTGGCACGCATCGTATATTATGTTGTTTTGCGAAACGTCATTTTTTTATACAAATCCTAATCATTTAACACTCACTTAACAGCTAAACATCACATAGCCGAATTTTTTTTTTAAACCTAGATTTTTTTCTAGAAAAGTGAAGACTGCCATCAATGCTCAATCTGTCAGGCCTATTTTCTAACTAAAGACAACGTGGCCGCGCACAAGGCGTTACACCAACAGGGCTATAAGTGTCGGGAGTGTGGTTTCAATACTACCCTCAAACGACGCATGTTGAAACATGTCGGGAGTCACGCGCCGAGTGGGGATGCTCATGTGTGCCAGACTTGTGGGACTAGCTTTAGGTAAGTCCATACTAGGGATGTTACGGAGCTTCGGTTCCGTATCCGAAAAGTCGGATCTTCCGATTAATTTTACACCTCCGATTCCGATTTCGGTTCCGATAATTTTGAATCGGAGTTAGACCGAAGTTTGAGACACAGCGGTACACGTGGCTACAGCACACAAACAAGTTTTAAGAAGCGCTCGAAGTCTCAGTTTATTGTTTTGTTTGTGGATGATAGAAGAAAGCAGAAGAAAGATGTTTTAAGGGAAGGCCCATTAACACATCTTTCTTCTACTTCCACCCCGGTTCCGGTTCCGATTCCGATCAATCAAATTTGAAACCTCCGATTTCGGTTCCGGTTCCGGTAAAACGACTTCCGTAACATCTCTAGTCCATACATACATAATCAGATTATAATATTCCCACTACTGGGAAACAGGCCTCCTCTCCGTGAGAGGGAATGGGCCGTAATCCACCACGAGGGCCCAGCGCGGGTTGGTAGATGTCACATGTCTTCGAATTTTCGGTTCTAGGACATGCCGGTTTCCTCACGATGTTTTCCTTCGCCGTTCCGAGAGCAGTGGTGATGAAATGATTTACACAAAGTAAAGCGCCTGTCTGTGTGAAAAATAGTGTTACAAGTAAATTAGACTGATTTAAAATTTTCTATAGAAACAAATTTCCAGTTATCTTTTTTTAAATAACACATTTCGAAAATGTTCATAAGTAACTTTTTAGAGCTTTGTATCCTGCTTATGCGTATGAAGTTTCATTAAAATCGGTTCATTCATTTCGAATAACAGGGGCTTGAAACTTTTCATGAAATGCCGTACGTCGTAAACGCTTTAAGTGTGTCTTTTACAATGCGTCCGTCTTACCGTAAAAATATTTTCTTTCTAATCTAACGTAAGTTTATCTACTTGTTTCAGCACAAAATCGAAGCTAACATACCACCGCGGCGTGTGTTGTCAAGAAAAGCCACAATGTGACTGCTGTGGAAAAGTATTCGCCAACAAAATGACGCTCAAGTACCATCTCAAGTATGTACATCACCATTATAGAGGTATATGAGGAACATTGTGTAAAGTTCACTCACACACACGCACACACACCCCCACACCCCCACACACACATGTTTGCACAAGTATTCTTTCTTTTTTTTCTTTCTTTCTCCATAAAAAAACTGGCCAAGTGCGAGTCGGACTCACACACGAAGGGTTCCGTACTACAAGGCAAAAACGCCGAAAAAAACACGCTTGTTGTATAGCAGCCCCCCTTAAATATTTATTTTATTATGCTTTTAGTATTTTTTGTTATAGCGGCAACAGAAATACATCATCTGTGAAAATTTCAACTGTCTAGCTATCTCGGTTCATGAGATACAGCCTGGTGACAGACGGACAGTAGAGCCTTAGTAATAGGGTCCCGTTTTTACTCTTTGGTTACGGAACCCTAGAGAGGGAGTATCCTCCGACCAGACGGTTGTTATGTCTGGTGGGTACCGCCCAACGAATGATCTCGCGACGTTGCATACAACGTGTTTTTTTGATATCCTATAACTCTAGGGTTATCCTAACTAATATTATAAATGCGAAAGTAAGTTTGTTTGTTACCTTTTCACGCCTAAACCACTGAACCGATCATCCTGAAATTTTGCATATACGTTGTCAGGTTTACAGAAACGGACATAGGGTAGCTTTCATCCCGAAAAAAAGTGCAGTTCCCGAGGAAAACGACAATAACGTTATTATGATAATAGATGGCGCCACGTGTCTTTCGGATCAAAAACAGGACAACGCCTATCGGGTCAGCTAGTATTCTATAAATAAAAATAATACAAAAAGTCCTAGAAATGTGCTAAAAGAATGCATAGTTTCGAAGATACATATCATCATTTTCATTCAAACCAATCATCCATATTTAAAGCTAAGAAAATACGACATTGTCATAAAGAAAGAAAGAAAGAAAAAGTATTTATTGCGACTCTTACAGGAAGATCACAAACTAAACTAAACGCAGTAAAATAAAAATCCAAGTTATATATAAAAAAAGTAACAAAAGGAAAATGAAACAGAAAGTCCTATACGAGGCCAAAAGGCTCCTATCTCAGCATGATGCTGCGACAATAAATTTCGCAGCTATGTCATATTTCACATAAGGGTGTTTTTACATTAATAATCGTGACTTTGTCGAATTATTTTGTATGAAAAATAAAAACAAAAGTAACGTTCATTGATTCTCGGCCGTTGTATTTCACTAGAAATGAAGATTTATATTATATATTACATTAGGAGCCATGAGGTCTACTGCCGTCATTTTAAATCTCAACTATGATATTGTTCACAGAATCCTGCCTCAGAATAAAGACGATAAACCTAAGGAGAAGTTGTTCATACCGTGCAAGGGATGCGATAAAGTGTTCCATTCAAAGAAGAGCTATAGAGCGCATGTGTGAGTATTATTTAAATACATGTAGCGGTCGCGGCGCGTCATACTGACGTGACGTCACGCAAAATCCTGCATCTCGCAAGCAGAGTTTACCGCGAAACTAGCATAGATACAACGGCCCGACATGAAACATCGGGCAGTTGCCCGCCAGACACAACACCCGTCTGGTCGGAGGTTCCTCCCTTTTCTATAGCGTATGAGTGAACTTTATACCCTGTTCCTCATACCTCTTTATACAAGGTATTATATTCCTAACCCCCTCACTAATAAACGTATTATATCAGATGAATAGTTACACACCGATTTCTCTCTTTCAGTCGTCAGTAATTTGACTTTCGGAAGAAGAAGACAAAGCGTTGTGTAACTATACAGCCGCTATACAACGTTTATTAGTAAGGGGGGTTATGCTGTAAGCTGAA
This sequence comes from Luperina nickerlii, assembly GCA_963855955.1. Lineage (NCBI taxonomy): Eukaryota > Metazoa > Arthropoda > Insecta > Lepidoptera > Noctuidae > Luperina > Luperina nickerlii. The sequence goes on along the minus strand of OY979691.1, from coordinate 1,451,951 downwards.
GTGAGTCACAAAAAAAAAGAAAGCAGTTTTCTTTTACGACAATATCTAAAAAATAAACAGCAAATAATTATGTGACAATCAGTGAAACAGCTGTAAATATCGTAAGCAATTTAATCACAGACATGACATTCCTTTAAAAAATATCCGCCAGAGTTGGCAAAAAATATCCGAAAATATTATATAAAAAGTAAAAGTTTATTATTGTTTTTCGATACAGTTAACTGTGTATCCAAGTAGCAATAAGGGAAGACTTTCGAATTTTTTTTTCTTGACATCTTGAGTCTTATACGTACAACTTGCTAAATAAACTCCCATTTTTTCCAACAGTGTAATCCACGACGGCCTAACCTACCCGTGCCCAATCTGCGGCAAACTGTTCCAATGGAAGCGCAACCTGGCGCGACACTCGCGCAACCATCGCGAGCGACAGGCGGGCAACTTGCACGAGTGCCGCGCTTGCAGCAAGACCTTCGCGAGCAGGGACTGCTATAACAACCACATGCGGCTCAGCAAGAAGCACGTGTCCCAGGATACTTTCCCGTAAGCGTGCTTAAATTATCCGAAAATATCTGAAATATATCCGAAAAACTTCGGAAAATATCCGAAAATGTAAAAAAAAAAACATCTGTAAAAGTGAAAAAAGAATGCGCTGTAAGTTTTCAAAATTATCTACTCATATATTCAAATATGTCTTGAACAATATCCGTGCTAAGTAACTATCTTAATATGACAATTTTGACGAGTGCCGCGTTTCAACAAGATTTTCGCAAGCTGACTGCTACAACTACCATATGTCGCTCAGCAAGAAGCACGTGTCGCCGGATACTTTCCCGTAAATATGCTAAAGAATATTTGTAAATGTTACCGAAAATGTCCGCAAGTGTTTGAAATGTATCCGACAAGTTTCGCAAAAAATATTTTAAAGTATCTGAAAAGGTGTCAGAAATACCCGGAATGAATATCCGAAATATCCGCGAAAGTGTCTGAAAAGAAAGAGATTCGAAAATATCCGAAAATGTTTATAAATCCGAAAATATTTTACCAAAATCCATCCGAAAATAAAGTGTGAATAATATCCAAGCGTTTATAATATCAACAATATTATCCGAAGACGTTAAAAAAAAATGGTCAGCGGGATTGTCCGAAAGGGTTACCGCTGGCCCGGAACATAAAGGGCTAAGGAAGGAACACGGGTGGGTTTTAGTCAGTAAGAGTCTGACACTCCCTTCCGCTCCACCCAGAGCGGGAGGGGTCATTTGATGATTTCCCATCCTGAAAAAAAAAGACCTTAAAAATCCGTAGAAGATCCGAAATTGTTTCTAAAAATATCCCCAATGATCTGCAAAAATAACCAAAATTCCGGCATTGCAGAGCATCGTCTGTGTCAGTCTCTTTCTAAAGCTCGATGTGCCAAATAAAAACCTGTATCCTTTTATACGAAGGAAACCGGCATGTCCTAGAACCAAAAAATCGTAGACATGTGACATCTACCAACCCGCACTGGGCCCGCGTGGTGGATTACGGCCCACTCCCTCTCACGGAGGGGAGGCCTGTGTCCCAGCAGTGGGACATTATAGACTGATCTCTTTATATTGTTACAGACACGAATGTAACTACTGCGGAAAGAAATTCGCTACAAAATGGTGCCTGACCGACCACATCGACTGGGATCACTTGAAGAAAATCAAATACCAATGTAGCTTCTGTTTTAAGGTACGTATTGTTGCGCGCCACAATTAATGCCTGGTACATGGCGACATTAGTTACCACTGGTGTCATTTAGTATCGGGTAGCGGAAGATCCTTCTAGAAAGTTGGACGCTAGAACTATCTAGAACTTTCGAGAACTATCGACATCAGGGGGCTTACTCTCCAAACTAATTTTAATTCCAATGAGATGCCAATATGATTCCAATGTTAATTTTACAGTCACGTGATTCGGTACTCTTGAAAACAATATTGTCAACAATTACCCCACGCCAAGCCCGAACCCAATTCCACTTAGTTCTCCAAAATGGACACCCAATCAAAAAATCATTTGGCGCTAGCATCGAACTCAAGAGTACGAAACGTCACAATTCCAATGTCGATCTATCGGAATTAAATTGAATAGTAAGCACCCTGGTCAGTCGGGACCGGTATGTACTCGAACATTCTAGATGTTTCTACAGTAGAAGGTTCTAGAACTCTCTGAGGCACTATATAAGGCCGGTAGGGGCCGCGAGCAAGTCAGTGTTGAATAAGCGATACAAGCGAACACATCGAAAGCGATCTTCAAGAGCGACTTAGAGCGATCAGTAGTTCAATTGTGTTTCATAATTAGTGTGTTTGAGTTGTAATTAGTGTTGTTGATTAAAGTGTCATTTTTTTGGTTAAAAAATCGGCAGTTTTTATTGTCACGAACCCCAAGCTCGTAACAATATTTTAAACGCGAAAGTTTGTGAGAATGGATGGATGGATGGTGATATTTCACGCAAAAACTACTGAACAGATTTTGATGAAACTTTACAGTGATATAGCTGACTAGCAGCCTCTATGTTTCGACCGCATAAGTGTCGATGCCGTGAGAATATCGGGATAAAAACTATCCTATGACCTTTCCCGGAATGCAATCTATCTCTCTGCCAAATTTTATCGAAATCCATTCAGTGGTTTAGGCGTGAAAAGGTAACTTACAGACAGACTTTCGAATTTATAATAATACTAGCTTCTGCCCGCGTCTTCGTCCGCGTGAAATTTCTTGTTACTCCGACCCACCCCGTCGCATCGCATCGCCTGCCCGCGCTATTACTTCGTTTTTGCTTAGCGTTCTTTCTGACTTTTTTTCTTTTTGCTCGGCTCCTAAAGGTCATAGCGTGATGTTAAATAGTCTATAGCCTTCCTCAAGAATTGGGCTATCAAATGCAAAAAGAATTTTTCAAATCCGACTGGTAGTTCCAGAGATTAGCGCGTTCAACCAAACAAACAAACTCTTCAGCTTTATAATATTAGTATAGATTAATATGGATACATTAGAATAAACTTTTTATGCCAATATTCCCACGGGATCTATACTTATGCGGGTAAAACCGTGGAGCACAGCTAGTATCATAAAAAATGTTTCTTTTTCTCTTGCAGGCATTCAAAACGGCTAAAATATTGGTGGCTCACGTCAATAATATACATGAGGGAAAGAAAGTAGAGGCGGAGGGCGAACATCTGTGCGAAATATGTGGGAAATCATACAGGGTGAGTTATCTACAATAGGGAATATGCATGATTTTTTTTTATTTAAAAAATTAATCCTCATTCATGTAATAAACAGTTTAGTAAAACTGCTTTTCGGATAACTATGAAATTAAAAAGGATATGAGCCATCGAAGATTTGTTTCTATCTCTTTCTCGCAAAACGAAATTTAACACGGAGTTTATATGGCCGTAGTGACATGTGACGTCACAGTCTATGTCGGATCTCTCTGTCTAATTGGTGTGTAATCAATAGTTTTAAATGCTCATATCGGCCGTGTTTCTTGGCCGATTTTAATTTTAATTTCACTTTTTGTCATCTCTACTACGGTATTTTCATATTTTGTTAATAAATGCCATGAAAAAAATTCATGCATATTCCCTATTGAGGACCTTGCAGCAAAAGGGAGGCAAGTCCAAGTATAAGAAATGTCAGGTACTTATCAAGAAAAAATGTCTAAGAGTTATATGGTATAATATAAACATAATTACTTACCTACATATTTTGCTAAAGTTTTTAAGGGAAATAAATTTGACGACGATTTTTTTACGGTCACGATGTCGTTAAAAATTTGGATCTGCCTCCCTTTTGCTGCAAGGTCCTCAATTATACCTAAACTAGGTGATCCGACAGACGTTATCCTGTTTTTGATTCGAAAAACACGTGGCGCCATCTATTATCATAATAACGTTATTGTCGTTTTCCTCGGGAACTGCACTTTTTCCGGCATGAAAGGTACCCTATGTCCGTTTCTGTACACCTGACAACGTATATGCAAAATTTCAGGATGATCGGTTCAGTGGTTTAGGCGTGAAAAGGTAACAAAGAAAAGAAAGTAAGAAAATATATTTATTTAGCACAGACTAACGGCCGATTCCTAGAACATACTACTGTTAAAGGTTAAAATTAAGAATCTTTTATCTTTACCAATAATGAAGCAAAGACCTCAGAGCTTTGCATAGTAGACCCATAACTATGGAAGCAGCTATAACAGGTACAATTAGCTTACGGATCTATTTATATTCCCAGTTTGGCAACAAGAAAATGCTACTATTGGTAAGCAAAACCATCGTTTTTGTATATAGGAACCGAGCATAAGAGACACACAATACACCAGATAGTTAGATAATAGTCGTACATCAGATAAAAACAAAGATAAAAATAAAAAGTCCAAAGTCCGATGTAAGAAATTAGCAGGAAAGTGTGCCTCACGGCTGCGTCAAAAAGACAAAACAAACTTACTTTCACATTTATAATATTAGTTAGGATATCTCCAAAACATTCTCCAACTATTCGCAAAAAAAATCCCAATATTTAGCAAAATGTCAATATCCGTAACATTTTGGAGCAGTGTTTGAGTTGTAGGTCGTAGGCTCGAACCCAGAAAGGCACTTTTTAGGCGCTTTGGGCATTTTTTGAAATGGGAAAAAACCATTGAACTCGCGACACTGTTACCGTAATCGACACTTCTGTTTTAAGTTTTGGCCATTATAAAGCCATCAACGCGCGGTACCTTTTCTTTGGGAAGAATGAAATCGTGAACGGATTAGAAAGAAGCCTATGGGCACAGAATTTTTTATTACCACAAAAAAAATCCTGTGATTGAAGCCGGTCGATGGCATCAATCAAAGGATTGAATGTCGCTACGAATTCTTTGATCATTTCCGCGCGTAAAGAAACTCTTTAACAACTTCAAGGGTTAAAAACAGGGTATAAAAGGTGAATGGAGAGAAATTTCTGTTTAAAAAAAAACTAATAAATCTACAAAAAATATAAAAAAAAATTTTGGTTTTTTATATTTTTTGTAGATTTATTAGATTTTTTTTAAAAACAGAAAATCACTCCGTTCGCCTTTTATACCCCGTTTTTGTCCAGACGATAAAAAAGTCAGCCGGTATAAAATCATAAATTATTTAATTTGTTTATTAACATGTTATTTAATATCCTCTACAGACAGTGAAACGCTTAAAGGGCCACGTATGGGCGATGCACACAAAACGATCTAGCAGCAAGATATACAAATGTAAGCTGTGTCCGGCGACGTTCATGTGGCAGACCAGCATATACAAGCATATGAAGATGATGCACGACAATAATAAGAAGAGCAAGGTGAGGAAACTTACATCCCACACACACACAAACACACCCTACACTCCCACAGTCTTCACCCTACAGCCCCCAAACACCCCGTGCCCACAATACACACACCCTTAACACGTTCCCACCTCACAGCATCAAACAAACTCACCTTTCAACACATCAGCACACCCCCTCTGTCACACCCTTGCATGTACACCCAACACCTGTAAACAAGGCTTAAGGTAGATATTTTTTCCATACAAATTTCGGGAGAGTATTACTCCACTGTAAGACATTGTGCATCCAAAGTTAAACATGATATTGTTTTGACTTATTATTAATGTTGTCTGTACGGAAACAGAATAGTAAAATAAAAAGCCATTAAAAAGTTATGAGCCAACAAAGATTCCTTTTTCTTGCTATTTCTAACGTAACTTTGGGTGTAAGTGAGTAATAAAAGAACTGTAAAATCTTCAAAACTAAGTACGTACCGACAAAGCTCAGTTATCGAAGAGCTCAATAAACTTTATTTGTAATTGATTCATGCTGTGGTTTTTTCTTAAAACTCGATTTTCTAAAGCACTTTTTCGATTTTTTTATGCGCCTATCAGTTCGCGTCGGTGTTTCTGTGCGCGAGAACTAGACGTTGTTCGTGTAGACTAGCGTCTAACTGCTCATCACTGATACTAGCTCTGTCGAACACGAAGCCAGGTGAGACAGCGTGCTTTTTGGCCATGACCACCAGTGAGTTCGAGCTCGCGACTAGTTTACTCTTAATAGCAAGATATACAACTACAATCTGTGTCCGGCTTTATGTGGCAGACTAGCATATTCAAGCATATGAAGATTATCATAGTGAGTGTGTGAGTGAGAGGAACATGCACCCTACTGCTCTCAAACACGCACATATGACCGTTTCTCAACGACCTTCGATTCTGCATCGCGACTTGTTACTATCCGACTTTATACGCATTGATATAAAGTTAATTTTTCCTTGGCTCGGAATTATTGGAATGTTTATTACCGTGCGTAAAGATGTTTTGACTAAAGTATTAGAAAGTTTCCGCTAAATCATTATGGTTGTGTAACCTACAGTGATCTAGTGCTGGCTATTTTGATCTAAAGGTACCCTCTAACACACACACACCCCACACCAAGCATACTCGCGCACACATCATTAACCTAACGGTGTGTCTGTGTGTGCATTTAGTCCTCCCCTCGCAACACACTCTACTCACACGGCACGCACGTGAACTAACAGTTTTATATTCTATCACACTAGTATTACAAAGGCGAAAGTTTGTGAGTTTGTGTGTGTTTATATGTTTGTTACTTCTTCACGCTCAAACGGCTGGACCAATTTTGATAAAATTTGGTATGGAGGTAGCTGACACCCTGGATTAACATATAGGCTACTTTTTATCTCGATATTCCCACGGGATCGAAACTTATGCGCGTAAAACCGCGAGGCGAAGCTAGTTAACACTATAATTTGAAATAATTTTAAAAGCCAATTATTTTTAAAAGAGTAACGATAGTGTCTTCTCCGTGTGAAAAGACCAATCAGAACCGTGCATCAGTGTCTGACATTTCATAAGTGCCCATGTAGGTTTATACGAAACTAGCTTCCGCCCGTGGCTTCGCCCGCGAGGTATATCGATAAAAACTGTCCTGTGTCCTTTCCCGGGATGCAATCTATCTCTCTGCCAAATTTTATCGAAATCCGTTCAGTGGTTTAGGCGTGAAAAGGTAACATACAGACAGACAGACAGAGTTATTTTCGAATTTACAATAAGTATTAGCCTGGTTAAAATATTTTAAATTTGAATTTACGCCCATATAAACCTCACACACACACACACCCTAATACACTCGCACACAAACAAATTATAACCTCGTGACCAGACACACACTTGAAATATTTACAGTTTCGTTAAAGATATGGCTTATTTTTTCTCTAAAAAATTCACAGTACAAAAATAATTTATTTTCAACAGACACCGCGCACCGTCCAACCTGTGAAGAAAGAAGAGCCTTACCCGGGAATCGAACTAGCGAACCGCATGCAGTACTTCCAACAAAACATTGGCGGCAACTTAAATATAGTTCACATACAGCCTTTGGGAATGACACAGAATATTGTGTAACTACTTCTCGCCCCTGCTTCGCGCGGTTTTTACCACTTGAAAAAATATTGAGATTTCTTTCATCATCTGACTAGCCTTTTCTCAACTATGTTGGGGTCGGTTTCCAGTCTAAACCGGATGCAGCTGAATACCAGTATTTTACATGGAGCGACTGCCTATCTGACCTCCACAACCCAGTTACTGGGTAATACGATACCCCTTGGTAAGACTGGTTGTCAGACTTTCGGGCTTCTGACTACCCGTAACGACTGTCAAAGATCCACGAATGACAGCCGGGACCAACGGTTTAACGTGCTTTCCGAAGCACGGAGGGGTCACGGTATGTCAAGATGGTCACCCATCCACAGACCAACCGCGGTAAGAGTAGCTTAACCTGATCGATCGACCTGTGCGACTGTTATTATTTAGCCACGGGCCCCTCGTATTGAGATTTGTTTATTATGTGTAATGTTACTACATAATTACGTATTTAACACATAATCATTCCGGAATATACGTATATTGTTTAAATAATGGTGTAAACCGCATCGAAATCCGTAGTGTAGTTATGGGATTTTTTTTGCAGGATGGTAAATCAACAAATCACCCCTCCCGCTCTGGGTGGAGCGGAAGGGAGTGTCAGACTCTTACTGACTAAAACCCACCCGTGTTCCTTCCTAAGCCCTTTATGTACCGGGTATAACCCTTTCGGACAATCCCGCTGACCTGGCAGGCTTCGGCCCTGACGGGCTAGTTATGGGATTACGCTAAAACTCGCGTGGGTCCCGATCCGTGGATTTTCTACAGTCGATTTTGATTTGAACACATAATATGGCAACCCTACTTGTCTATGCTTGAAAACAAAACGCATATAACTGCTGCTCATGAATCAATAAAGAAACCAGAACACATTGAAAAATGCATGTACAGACGCCAGCACATCAAGCTACCCGAAACTGTAAATTTTTCCCAATCAACTTTGAACCTTATTCTTTTGCGATAAAGTTGAAAATCTAATAAAGAAATTTGACAGATTGTAGTAGCTTGATGTGCTGGCGTCTGTACCAATGTTTACGTAGGCATGGGATAGGGGGGGAGGTAATCGCTTTGCATACTTTTGCTGGCGAGGGGGACGGGGGAGGTTAATATTTTCAAAAATTTGCTTATGTAATACATATATATACTTGAATGGCCCCTTATTCATGAAGACCATCTAATGACTCCTTACTTCGGAACCATGTCAGTTCCTTAGGTAATCACGACATCTGCTAATAACGTATTCTCTATGATACAATGAACAAAACCGCGCGAAATGACTGCGAAGTTGGCGTGGTTTGAACTGTCAAAACACATGTTGTCCGTACGGTTGACATTTCAATTCCTTGCCGACCGTTACAGGCGTTTCTATAGACGCCAGCACATCAAGCTACCCGAAACTGTCAAATTTTCCCAATCAACTTTGAACCTTACGCTTTAGCGATAAAGTTGAAAATCTATTAAAGAAATTTGGCAGATTGTAGTAGCTTCTGTACAAGACACGATATTGATGTGATTTGCACGTGATAAGATTTCGCGAGTAATAATAATAATAATAATCAGCCGGTCGATTCTGTAAAAATCACACCGTAAAACTTAGGTGAAGTGAGTTTGTTTTTGCTAGGAATTGACACTATTGACAGCTCACTCCACGCTCACTTCACCTAAGTTTTCACGGTGAGATTTTTACAGAATAGCACCGCTGCATACAGAATTTGGGTGTTGATCAATAAATATAAGTGAAATGTAAATTTATGAGAAATAAATGTCTTTAACCAGAAATATTCTGACAAATCTCATGTTAATTGTTGTGATTGGTTGATAACAAAAGTCAATCCTATGAATAAATTTGACAATAGATTAAATAAATTGTACTTAGTATTGTGATGATAGTAAAAAATATGTATTAAATGAGTTGCCATAATAGTTATGTAATCTATTAGAAAATAATTTATAATTAGGAACATTTTATACAAAGACAATTATTATTAAAATTGATTTACAACGATATTTTGGTTTTTTATTTTTTACACACTAGCTTCTCCTGCAACAACATTTCTTGTATTTTATATTTCACTAGCTTCTGCACGCGACTTCTTCCGCGTAAAATTTCACCATTCACCCTCTTCGGGGTGGAATTTCGTAAAACCCTTTCTTAGTGGATACCTCATCACTATCACCCAATAATGCTCCCACTGCTGGGACACAGGCCTCCTCTCCGTGAGAAGGAGTGGGCCGTAATCCACCACGCGGGCCCAGTGCGTGTTGGTAGATGTCACATGTCTTCGAATTTTTGGTTCTAGGACATGCCGGTTTCCTCACGATGTTTTCTTCACCGTTTTTGAGAGCAGTGGTGATGAAATAATTTACACAAAGTAAAGCGTCTGTCTGGTTTTGAACCTACGACCTACAACTCCGTTACCACTGAGCCACCACTGCTCTCTGTGGATACCTACTCTTCACAAAGAACACACCCTCCGAATTTCATGTCTCTAGGACCAGCGGTTTAGGCTGTGCGTTGATATATCAGTCAGTCAGGACTTTGAATTTTGTATTTTTTTTTTTGTTTTCTTTTTTCTTTTTTGAAGTAAAAACTAGTCACGTTGGGCATTTTTTGAGATGGGAAAAAAAACTATTGAACTCGTGCAACTGTTACCGTAACACCGCTCCGGATGTGTTCGGCTGTCCTCGGGATGTACTCGGTTTTAATATAATAACCGCTATGTCAGTGAGTGATGGCAAACAGAATACGTTTGAGTTTTGTTCTCACTTCTGTCGGCACTACCGGAGTGCCACTTTTTTTTTTGTACGCAAATTTCCGAGACTAGCTTCTGCCCGCGGCTTCGCCCGCGTGACATGTCTTGTTCCCCCGACCCACCCCGTCTATCGCAACACCAGCACGCGCTATCACTTCGTATTGTCTCAGCGTTTTTCTGACTTTTTTCGTTTTGCTCGGCTCCTACGGGTCATAGCGTGATGTCATCGGCCGCACATGAAATATCAGTTTAAGAAAACTGTTTTTCTTTTGTGAAAGCTTCCTAGACGAGATGGGTATAAATTATATTTAAACTAAAACATAAGAAAACAATTTTTTAACAAACAAAAAAAAATCAAATGTTCTCTACATTTTGACGAGTTATACCTACGAATATAAAATGTAGGGAACAGCTAACAGCTATGTGTAAAACATTAACAACCTCTTAAGAGGTCATTGTACTCATCATTATGAACAACTTTTACTATGGGACCAAACCCAGCAGTGCTATTCTCTAAAAGACAATTTCATGGCTGTAAGCTGCGACGAGCTCGTCGACGAGACAGCCTTGAGATCGACCGAGCGTGCAGCGCTGATTCAAACCGTATTCACTAACGTGGTTGTGCTCGTCGTCGAACCCAAGGCTGTAACCTCCCGTCGCTGTTTCTCAGACGAACGTAGGGCTTGACACAAATTCTATAAATTATAATCGATCAATCTCGACTGAGAGTTTTATAGGTTTAAAATATATATTAAAGGTCTATCTTTAAGTATTATAAGGAATACAGTTAAACTATAACCAATATCATATTTAAAAGAGCTTATTTCATATTTATTATTACATTTTAAGGCTGAATGACGATTCCTTTGCTCTATTCGTGCAACGCGACGCGACGCGACGCGACGATGAATTAAAAAAAGTCAACATGACAGACATAACAATAACAACCGATGACGCGACGCTAACAAAATCACTTGAATTTGTAGTTTTTAAACTATTGGGTGCTTGATTATTTGTATCAGCGAGTGCTTTTAACATAGGTAGTTCTGTGACTAAGAGGATAAATACAACTACCTAATGAAATGTGAGTATTATGATTTTTTCACTGATAGTATATGGCTATTATTACTATTGTCTCATCCACGAGTATTGTATGATACACGAGATATTAATAAAATTTAAGTAAATTACATGATTAGCTATTGTTTTACTATAATATGTACGTATAACTTTATTGTTGTAACGTAACATTGTGTATTTTAGCATGCCAAGAAGTGCTATACTTTCATTACATAATATGAAAACTGTATACTTGGAAATTATAATTTTCAAATTTAATTTTGTAGAGTCCTAAGCAACCCCTAAGACGACCTACTGACCAATTACTGCCTGTAGAACAATCTACTAGAGGCATGCTCCAGACCGAACAGTCTACACCTTCAATACCAGTAAGTTAATTCTAATAAAATATAATAATGTAATGTTATATTTGCAGGACGAACGGACATACAACCAGGCCCATCTTGGTATAGGGACAATGTGCCAATGGAAAACCAGCCTAATACAGAACAAAAGGTGAAGTTTTAAATAAAAGTCTTACAATAATATGTTTTAACTTTATAATGGATATTTAGATAACTTTTTTTTGTATTACAGTTTGAGGCTAGATCACCACTTGCAGTCTTGCAATGCGTCATCATAGGAGTAATGCCCCAATTGCATCTTCATGTAAGGTTAACTCAATTATAATTTGGTAATTAAAAAGCACTACATAGTAGTGGTCTTACTTTTGATTCCCGGGTTGGGCCAATTTGTTGGGATTTTCTGTAGGTTTTTTCAACAGCAGCCCTTATTCAATCAAGATCAAGATATAGACTACATCTAATATGTATACTACATTGTAATATCTATTCCTTTAGAGGGAGTGTTTACAATTAAACAAACTTTGAGAAATAAACTTTTATAATATTCATTACTTATAATTTCGTTCACTGTTAAGTTAAAATCAGGTTTTAATCATTTCGTGTGTGTCGTACGCGCGGTCGTTTGCGGAGTGTCGGTCGGCCGGCGCGAGGCGCGGGCTGCGCCCGCGTTGCCGCCCCTCGTCCCGCTCCTTCCTCTCGCTCGCCCTAGTGCGGGGCGCGTACACCCTCCCGGGCTTTGAAAGTCCTGCTTTCAAGGTTCTGCTCATTTTCGGCGACATCCTTTTTATTATTGGTGGTCGGGAGTATGCACATTTTGTTGACAGCTCTCCTTAGCGTGCCTTTTGATGTATGAACGTCGGCAACTCTGCTGATTCCATCTTTCCCAGGATATAAATGGGTAATGCGGCCAAGTTTCCATTGTAGTGGGGGAAGATTTTCTTCTTTGAGGATCACTAGATCGCCCACACGAAGCTCGTGTTGCCTCGTTTTCCACTTGGTGCGTTGCTGCAGTTCGGCAACAAACTCGCGGCGCCATCTCTCCCAAAATTGTTGTCTCAGCTGCTCAATATACTGATATCGGTTGGGGTGTTTGCAGGTGATAGGCAACGATGGTACAGAGGCTAGAGGTCGCCCTATAAGAAAGTGCCCTGGGGTTAGCGGAGAGGGATCGGTAGGATCGGAGGAAAGAGGAGTAAGGGGACGAGAATTTAAAATCGCTTCTATCTGTGTGAATAGTGTCGCGAGCTCCTCGAATGTTAGGGAAGCATTACCCGCTACACGCTTAAAATGGTGCTTTGCGGATTTAACGCCCGCCTCCCATATACCTCCAAAGTGAGGTGAATATGCGGGGCTAAATACGAACTTTATGCCTTCATTATTGGCGAAATTAATAGCTGATTCACGACTGGACTTGAGTATTCTACTTATTTCATTGTTCGCGCCCCTGAAGTTGGTACCATTATCGCAATATATAACGTTAGGTTTGCCTCTCCGAGAAACGAACCTTCGCAAAGACAAAATGAAAGCATCAGTGCTCATGTCGCTGACTAACTCTAAATGAATCGCTTTGGATGAGAGGCATACAAACAAACATAGGTAGCATTTTGAAATACGATTGCCTTTGCCCTTTCGGCTAGAGATCATAAATGGACCAGCAAAATCCACACCACACGAGTAGAAAGGAAACATTGAGTAGCTTCTTTCGGCAGGTAAGTTTCCCATTAAAGGTTGTATTGTTTTCCCACGTAGGCGAATACAAACTATACACTGCTTTGTCGTGCTACGTGCTAAGTGTCTGCCACCTATAGGCCAAAATCGTTCTCTTATTGAGGCTAGAAGATGTTGAGGACCAGCGTGAAATAGGCGTTCGTGTTCGTGCTTTAATATTAATTTAGTTAAATGATGCTTTGCATCTAAAATAATGGGGTGTTTTTTATCATAGGCGAAATCAGAATTTTGAATTCGACCCCCAACTCTTAATATGCCATCTGAATCAATAAAGGGATTTAGTGGCAATAATTTTGACTTACGATTAAGAGTTTTGTTATTGCTGATCAATTTAATTTCTTCTGGATAGCTTTCTAACTGACATAACTTAATTAACATCAGCAAAGAATTATCTAATTCCTTAATATCCAATGGCTCATTAATATTAGCATCTTTATTTTTGCAGTAATTTAGGAAACGTTGTACATATACATATATTCTTTTTAATCTATTTAAATTAGAATGATTCTCAAATTGAATTATTTTGTTTGTTACAACAACATGACATTCGATGGTGTGCGAGTGTTTAACTTCAGGTAAGATGTTAGGGATTTGTGTGCGTGTTTGTGTAGGCCAACAAGATGGGTCATTAGCGAGGAACGAAGGCCCTTCCCACCAGAGGAGACTGGACTGCAAGTGCTTAGGAGTCACACCTCTAGACGCAATATCTGCAGGGTTTTGATCTGTGGGAACATGACAGAAGGTGAATCCAATTGCAAGTTGATTGATTTCATTCACTCGGTTACACACAAATATTTTGAGATCCCTGGGTGGGGTATTCACCCACCCTAGCACAACCTTTGAATCGGTCCATATAAATTTACGATTGATATTACAATTTAATGACTCTAATACCTTTGAACATAAGCGTGCACCTAACAAGAAGCCACATAACTCCAATCGGGGTATAGTGGTTGGGTTCATCGGTGCAACTCGTGCCTTAGCACACAGCAACCTGACTGTAACTTTCTGATTATGATCTACAGAACGCAGGTAAACACAAGCTGCATAGGCTTGTTGAGAGGCATCCACAAAACAATGTAATTCTATATTACTGGGTGTATCACACAGAACTCTCCTTGTAATACGAATGTTAGTCAAATTAGTAAATTCCTTTAAGAGGTTAGCCCAGTTTTTACAAAACTCAGCTGGTACTGGATCATCCCAGTCTAGCTTAGATGACCATAATTGTTGAAGTAAAATCTTAGCTACTATAGTGCAGGGACACAATAATCCTAAAGGATCGAAAACCTTGGAAGTAGTAGAAATTATTGACCTTTTAGTAATATGAGTAGAAGGCTCTAGGTCTGTAGAGAATTGCAGCATATCACCCTTGGGACACCAATTGAGACCTAATACACTGGATTCTTTATTGAAATCAATAGGTTTTGAAGAATCACATTCATCGTCAAATAATTGAGGGCAATTTGTGCGAAATTTCCTTAGGGGTAGGCATGCAGAATTAAGTGTGTTTACAACTTCGTGGTATATGTGTTTTAGCCCTTCTATAGTTTCTGACCCAGTGTTTAAGTCATCTGCATAAAAGTCGTTTCGGATTACACAAGCAATAGACTGATCCTTACACTCATATGCCAATTGTAAGAGACATCGAGTACTTAGAAAGGGTGCAGAGGCAGTGCCATACGTAACTGTATTAAGTTGTAAAACATCTATCGATTGGGACTTTTCATCACGCCACAGAATAAGCTGCAGATGGCGCTGCTGTTGCCCGACTTCAATTTGCCGGTACATTTTCTCGATGTCGGCTGTGAGAATGAATTTATGCCTGCGAAATCGCAATAAAATAGAGATTAGATCACTCTGCACCACTGGACCAATCATTTGAATTTGATTAAGTGATTTGCCAGAGCTAGTCTTAGAAGAGGCATTGAACACTACGCGGAGCTTTGTGGTTTCGCTCTTTTCACGGATTACTGCGTGATGAGGCATGTAGTATCCAAATTCTGGTTTAGTAACTTTAGTTAAATGCCCTAACTTTGCATATTCATCTATAAATGCTTTGTAGTTGGCCTTCAAATCAGGATATTTTATAAACTTTCTTTCTAAACTTTCAAAACATTTTTTAGCGACATAGTAAGAGTCTCCAAGAGCCTTTTTAGGCGACTCTTTTATGGGCATTAACACAGAAAATCTGCCATTTGTTAAGCGAGATACATTTTGTACAAAATGATCCTCACAGAGTTGCTCTTCAATGGAATATGTTTTTGTGGCAGGTAAGTCATCAATTTTCCAAAATTTTTCTAACGAGTCCTTTATCTCCTGAGTAAAATTACAATGAACCTTTGAAGCGGACTGATTACCTTGAATAGGGCCACTTATGAGCCATCCGAGCATAGACTCCTGTAGAACCAGTTTATTACAGCCCAGCTTGATTAAATTAGAGCCAACTATATCCCAATACACATCTGCTCCTAAAAGGATGTCGACCTCAGCCGGGGAAAAATAGTTAGGATCAGCTAGGGTGATATTTCCAGGTAATTTTATATACTCAGTATTAATAGTAGAATTTGGTAAGATTCCTGTTATTCGAGGTACTACTAGACACCTAACATTAAATTCAAATGGCATACATCTAGATTTAATTTTAATAAAACAACTTTCAGTAATGTTACATGTAGCGTTATTGATCCCACAAACATTCACTGAACCGCCGGGGTTAATAACTAGCCCTATCTTCCTTCTTAATTTGTTTGTAATGAATGATGATTGACTACCTGTGTCCAGCAGCGCACGGGCTGTATATGTCTTATTATTTATTGCAATTTGGACTAGTGCCGTACATAACAAAACCTGTTCATTGGATGCTACAGACAGTGACACAGGTAAAGAGGAAGATGTAGAGGGTTGTTCAGTTTCAGTAGAAGATATAGGGTTGCCTTTCGTTGTAATATGTATTAATGTGTTGTGTTTCTTTCTACACTGGCGACATACAGCTCTCAGCTGACATTGAAAAGCATTGTGACCACTACGCAAGCAGTTTTTACACACCTTTAACTTATTAACTTCATGTAGTCGCTCATCTACATTCATATTTTTAAATTTTAGACATTCGTGCAAGTGATGATTTTCATCGCATAAAACACAACGATACTTGTTTTCTTTCTTATCAACAGATACAGTTAGACTTTTAGATTGGGTGGTTGCCCTAGGTTTATAATCCACCTGTTTGTCAGAACGACTGTTATTAAAATAGACAGTCTCGAGTATGTCAGCTCGACTGCGCAGGAAGGAAAAAAAATCACTAAGTGAAGGTAAATCTGCTAGATTGCATTTGTGTTCTTCCCATTTTCTACTCGTGTGAATATCTAGTTTTGCTGAGACCATAAAAATTATAAGAACATCCCACATGTTAGTAGGCTGGCCAAGAGTGTCAAGAGCTCGCAGATGTTTTGACACATGGTCAACAATAAACCGCAGTGATTTATAGGATTCCCTTTGAATTGTCTCTATGTTAAGTAATGCCTTCAGGTGATTATTTATTAATAGGTTTTTATTATCAAATCTCTGACATAACAGGTCCCATGCAATCTTGTAATTGTTTGAACTAAATTCTATTGATTTAATAACAACAGCTGCACTTCCTTCAAGCGCAGACCGTAGATAATGAAATTTATTAATTGGTGCGATACCTTCATTGCCATCAATCACTGACTGAAATGTGTCTTTAAATTCTAACCAGTTTAAGTAATTTCCATCAAATGTAGGAAGTTGGATTGTAGGTAATTTTATGGCATTAAATGAACGGCAACTACCATTAGATGCATGGTCACTATTTTCTTTATCACAATTTTCTTTCTCAGCCTTTTTCTGGGGAGAATTATATAAGGTATCTTGGCTTCTTGCTATTAAACTAATAAACTGGTTTTCCAAAGTATCTCTCTCTTTAATTTGCTCTGTACTATCAGAATGCAATAAATCTATTTTGTTTTGAATAACCTCAAACTCTTCCATAAGCGATTGAATTTTATTCAATTTTAATTCTAATTCTTTATAATGAATAGAAGAAATTTCTTTTAAACCAATAAGATTGTTTAAATAATCTGAAAATCTTGTTACCCGTCCTTTAATAATACCGCGCTGTTTGACTAAGTTAGTTATTTCTACCTTGAGCTCTGCTTCATTCATTTTGATCGATTATAATTATTAATATAATATAGACACCAATAACACAGGCGAACAAACAATGAAACAATAAAATATGCACTCAAACCCGTTTAGAAGAGCAGAGAAGCTCAGGTCCAGTCGCTCACGCTGGTGCAATAGCACGACGCGGTGCTCAGGGCAGCTCGCGCCGAGCAGACAGCTTAGGCCAGCAACGCGCACGTGGCGGCGCACGCGACGGAACCGGGCGGGCGGCGGCGATACCGAGACCGATGCGCTCCACTTCACGGAGATACGCTGGAATAGTCGGCATATGGTATTGAAACAACAGCTAACGTTGTCTTGCGGTAGTTGCAGTTATGGGTTAGGTTATAGACACCTAAGTGCTGAATTAATAAAACATAGAACGAGTAGGCTAGCCAGTAGGTACGTAAATGCGTGCATGAAGCGTAGGCACGTGCTTGTATTTTAAGCTTGATTAGATAATTAAATCTAACGCTGAGATGCACGTGCTTGTATTTTATGCCCAAACACAATTGAAAGCTAGCTTAGAGTTAGACGATAAACCCAACACTCGCGTAGCAAGTCGGCCATTACACACAATGCGAGAACAAAGGATCGAGAGAATTGGTTGGTAAGATAGGTATGAAAAGGTTAGGAACAGGGCTTACTCTCCTTGGGCTAGACCTCCGGTTCACGATGTCCTCAAAGGCTCCCGAAGCAGCAACAGCTAATCCTTTTCTTCACTCGACCGGTGGCTCGCTGGATCGGTATTGGTATAATGGCGGCTGCCACGTGTAGGGTGACGCCCGCAAACTCGACGCGTTTTTGATTGTTTGATGATTATGTCCTGTCACGGTCGCCACTTTTGTTTACAATTAAACAAACTTTGAGAAATAAACTTTTATAATATTCATTACTTATAATTTCGTTCACTGTTAAGTTAAAATCAGGTTTTAATCATTTCGTGTGTGTCGTACGCGCGGTCGTTTGCGGAGTGTCGGTCGGCCGGCGCGAGGCGCGGGCTGCGCCCGCGTTGCCGCCCCTCGTCCCGCTCCTTCCTCTCGCTCGCCCTAGTGCGGGGCGCGTACAGGGAGAGTGATGTGATGTTGATGATACTTACATATTTGTTTTAAGGTGCATTCGGGTAATATCGAATGGTTTTCAGACAAATTGATGGAATGTGTGTATTTTGATGAACCAGGCAGAAGCAGTGGATTATATGTCTTCTAAAGAAGTCATTTCGTCTTCTTGAATGTATAGCCTAGAGCTCTATTCAGAGATCCTTCATAAATATCGTAGTAGTTTAAAAAAAAAAGTGTTTAAAAACTTACTTTTTTTTTTCTTTGCACTCGTGTAATTTCGAATTATGTACGGGCAATTCCGAATGACGGTTAAAAGTGGATTTTTTTCACTTTTGATAAAAGGTACATATTTCTTTTTATATCGTTATTATCCTCCAAAAATAATATTCACGATATTTGTCATAGAATAACCAAAACACGTTTGTGTGACACTTGTATTTCGGAATTACCCGTCGCATGGGTAAATGGTTCTCAATCTTTTAGCAGGTACAGAGCGGATATGATTCTTTTACTCACGCGATTATTCTCATAGTTTAAAAGATATTATTATATCGTAATCAAAATGATCGCATATCCTACTAAAAGTAACATTCAGATCTTTGTATGGATTTGTATGCTACCCCTTCCGATGTAGGTACGCGGTCGTGTAGCCCGACCCGGCAGCGCGTGGACGGGCAGCTTGCATCGAAGAGCTTTGCATAAAAATCCATACAAAGAGGTGGGCAGTTTCGGCAGTTGCGACTCGGCAGCGCTGCCGGGTCGCGACTGCTGAGATCCGATCAAAACGTTTAACATTTTCTGTAATAAGAATGGAAATAATCATGGGTCTTGGGTTTGAAAATAAGACTTAATATAATAAAAAATAAATATTTATTTGAAAATTAAGTAAGTAATTAAACTACTACTTATGTATTGAATTATAAAATTAACCCACTTCTACTTGTAAGTGGGTTAATTTTATAATTCAATTTTATGACATATAAATTAAACAAAAATTTTAACTTGATATCTCAGTTATGCACACTAAAATAGTTGAGCCTCTCTCTGACACCTGAATAACATAAACAAATTATAAAGCTTTATTCTAGGTTTTAGATAAAAAAAAAACTAAACAAAGAAGTTCTCAAAACTTATAAAATAAATTTTGACAAGTTATAACAATCAGTGTTTATAATTATTTTTGTGTATGCTTTGTTGGTTGTCCTTAAATAAATAAATTACGAAAACTATCAATAATAATTTGCAATGACGTACCTATATTTTACTGTCAAGTTTGAGTAGCACAACAAGAACTCCGAGTCTTGATTGTCAAAAGAACAAAAATAACTCCGTCTGTATAGCGGTTGTATTAAAAAACTCATGTAGATTAGTGCTTATATCACAGTATTAGTAATAGAACTAGCGTACAAAAGGATCACTCCTGAACAAAATACAAGTTTAGGTATAACAAATCACTGTCGATACGATATTCAAATACGCGCGAGACATGTCGAGCATGCTAGCCGAGTGGCAACCGACTGCCATTTGCTTACCAATAGGCGGGCCGGCCGATCAGACCTAAGCTGTGAAATGACACCCCCCTGCTTAGGTATATCACGTTTAGACAGAACTAACCTACCATCGAAATTACCCAAATAAATTATAGATTGAGAATATTGAGAACCACTGACAATCTCCATAGAAAAGCAACATCGGCTAAATCCGAATCATTTTTGATTCAGATTTACCCATTTTCGGGTAATTTCAATAAAAATAGAAAAAGATACCTAGGATGCGCGAACCCATTAAAAACTATATTAAAAACGAAAATCTATTAAACAAAAAAACAATCAGTTAAATAACTTACCAAATTTCTGAGATAACAATGTTCGTGTAATTTCCGATAACTAGAAAACGCGCGAAAAATGACACACTGCGAGAAATGCGGCGTTGTGACTCGTACATTTACAAGTAGCGACTTGAGTCAACAGAAGCGGGGGGAGTATTAAACTGGCGTCTAGGTAAATGTTGCCACATTATAAGATATCGTCGCGTTTGGTAGGAAATTGAAATTTTCGGAATATGCCGATTTTCGACATTACCCGAATGCACCTTACCTCTGTATATGTAATTTGTTGCATTTTTATGTTCATAGCATCTCGTAGGCATCGAACGGCACACCGCCGTCTGATCCAGCACTCACCACCTTCTCAAAGGCAATCCAAATGGCGAGCCTGACTGAATGTTTTGTCGCCATTAAAGAGAGGTGTTTGGAAAATGAGAGACTTCTTTGACAACCAGCAGAGGATGTTCGACTTTTAAGGAAATAAGTGAGTCATGGTCAAGGCAGACCCAGGCACTGCAGGATTTATGAGCATCCATCAGTCGAGGAAGTTGAATCTCCAAAACATGGCTCTAGTACTATGTTTAGATAATTTTTAGTTTGTTTAAGATGGATGTTAAGAAATTTAAGTATAAGAACTGTTTTTTTTGTAGTAAATGTCAATGTTTGTTAGCGGGCATGCTCTTTATGCCTGCAGGCTTTTATTTAGGTACTTACTTATTTAATTTTGTTTTGCTTGGGTAGTTTTCATTGTATATACTAAATTATTTAATTGAATGTCCTGTTTCTTGTAATGTTAATTACTTTGCATACCTACTATTGTATAGAATCAAGTTTTTCTAACTGAATATCAAATCAAAAGTCATTTTGAATAAATGACTTTTGATTTGATTGATTGTTTTTAATAGTAAATAAAAAAGAAAATAATGCAGTTATCTGTTTAATTTCTCATGCCCCTGTATACACTCTTACCCATTTAAAAATATAGTACAAATAGGGACTAAGGTATAAATAGGCACATATTATTATAGGCTATTGATATTATACTAATCATATACACTTTAAATACACATCTTAAATATTATGACATAATTGTTGATTATAATAATATTTTTATTAATAATTTAAATACCTATTTATTGTATCTAATCAATAATGGTGAGTATATTCTATCTAACACGTTAACCACATCTGTAAAGGAACGCATAAATTGTAGATACAACATGCTCGCCATAATTGATTAACTAAATCTCACCTACTTATCAGCCTACTCTCTAAGTCATCATGTGTTGGAGCCTGATGTGTCAGGATTCCAAGTAACCTAGATTCTTCATCTAAGTCACATTGGTCTCATCATCATAGGAGCTATTACATATGTTGTTTAAAACACAGGAAGCCATCACAATTTCTCCCACTTTTATAGGATCATAGTACAATACCCTATGTACTAATAAACATCTGAACCGTCCTTTCAGGATTCCAATAGTCCTCTACACTGTTTCTTGCACTGCTGTGCAAATTGTTGTAATGGCTCTGGAGTCTCAGTTTCTGAATTACTAAAGGGAGTCATTAAATAAGGCCTTTGAGGATATCCTGAGTCACCTGAAATCAATGAATGAAGCTAGAATTAAGTGCAATCTTGACTTGCGTTTAGTTATCATTGTATTGTAAATAATAACTTCGTGGATTGCCCTAGAGGCAGAAGACTGAGATATGTATGTGTCTACATTCTTCCCAATGATTTTTTGGTAACTTCCATTAGCCAAAAATGATAGTGTGCATAATATCTGAAACATCAGGAATTCAATAGGCTTTTGTTGGTGTGTGGTGAGGTATACCCATCATATCTCAAGAAACCTAGATGTAAACAAACCTTTAGCCTCTTGGTTAAACCACTGGAACGAAGTCGCGGACGCATATATGGAGTTAAGCCATCTTCCAATATAGTGTACGTTACCCCAGCAAGAAAGTGTCTCCTAGAGTTATAGGAGTAGAACGTATAATATGTGCCCTATCTGCTGTAAATGTGCCCCCAAATAAAAAATGTGTGCCCCCTGTCGTTTTGGAAAAAAACGGAAAAAACGATTCCTGCTGGGGTAACGTTTTTCTAGCAGGAAAATTCTAAACGAATGATCGGAGAGAGAAAAATTGTGCATGGCCAGAGAGCTTATATGTGAGCCAAAATGTGCCCCCAAAAAAAAAATCTGTGCCCCTTCAGGTTTTCGAGATATTGCATTTCCTGCTGGAGTAACGTTTTGATGAATCGTATATCTCTACAACCATTGCATGTGCCCCTGTAGAGTAAACATACACGAGTAGCTCTTAATGTGTGCCCCTTAGTGCCCCAATTAGTTTTAAGAAAATATTTATAGTTTTCAAGTTATAGCGGTTTTATGAAAACCCGAAAAAACATCGCAGCGCCTAAATTAGACAAGAAACAAGTTCGCTGAAAACTGTATTCGGTCCTTCTTGACGCTAATAATAACCATACAAAGTTTCAAAACTATTCATGCATGCGTTTTTGCTAAAAGTCAAAACGATGGTGTCCTAACTTTGACGGCAAAATACAAGGAACCGGCTCAATCCGAGATGTGTAGGTGTAAACCAAAATCATGTGCCTTTAGTCAAAAATATATGGTGAAAATATTCAGCTTGGAATGTTTCGCATTAAGTAAATATTAACAAAAAACCAAAATATGTAAGCAACGGCTGGTTATCCGACCAAATTTGAATGACTACTAAAAAGCGACGGATTCATACATATCGATGACCTTCTTTACTTTACTCACTAACCGGTTCACACGTGTTGTGCCTGAGTACACTGACTTACAAAAGTAATAAGTAATTAAATAAAGTTGTTATTGGATTATATTCTACTAGCTGTTTCTATGACGTTACACATGATTAAGTACATTATAAATATTAGCCTAAGTGCTATTCCAAGGTAAGCTATCTTCTCGATTCTAAATTTCATTAAAATACATCCAGTAATTTATGTGTGAACGAAAGAAATACATCGAGATATTTGCCAGGTCTTTGACTTGGTCCCGATGTTTAAAAAAAATATAGTTCATGAAATGTGTGATGAATACCTACTACTAAAAAGAGGTAGCTCTTTTTTGTATATAAATAAAAAGCCCGTATTTGTCTTTTTATATTAGGTACATATATATTTATTGATAAGTCGTAGGTTAGATAAATTAACAGTACAATGCGTGCCACGAAAAATGAGACTTGACCCGCCTCCCCCGCTCTTTCCGCCGCCCCTATGACGTCCAGTCCCGTCCCGCACTCAGCCCTCATACCGCTAAAGATACCTAAAATCGTGTACTGCGCATGTCAAACCACGTCGTGTGTCAAGTCTCATCTTTCGTGGCACGCATTGTAAGTTTTTCATCATTAAGGGGAATGCTCCAACTAGCCCGCGAAATTCAAAATTTCTTGCGTTTTTTGCAATTTGCAGGCCAGTGCTAGGTTGTATGTTGATTAAAATGTTATTAGCGGTTGTAAGACGTATATAATTACAGAATTATAATCATCAAAATCACCAATACAACCCTCCAAGTTCATAAAGGCGTAGGAACAAAAAAAAAACAGAAAAAAATTGAATTTTGCGGGCTGGTTGGAGCATTCACCTTACTTAATAGAAGATTCCCTTTTTTCGCCTCCCCACACCGCTGCATATATCTCTGGCCCCGCGGCATCCGCTGACGTCGTGTCGCAAGGAGTCGCTTTGTCTAGCTTGGAGAAAGTGAGACAGCTAGTACGCGTACGGTGTTAGTGTGACAGAGACAGGTTACGTGTAACGTCGCTCTATTATGAATAATAGGTACGAAGTGTTTATTGAGGAAGTGCGTTTGGATTATTACTTGGTATTGGTAAACAGTTGCAGTTATGTTATGACGCCAAGGACACTGTTACGTTGAGTCACGCAGTTGCACTGATACTGTTTGTTTACTTTTTTTTGAGTTGGTTGAAAGTGGCGTATTAAGCATTTTATAACAATTATGTGGTTGTAGGGGTGTTGAATTTTATGGCACGATCTGCGGTGGTAAGTATTTAATGGCATTGTTTTGACTTACCTATTTAAAAATACTTGTCTTATCAAGTACTTGGATTTTTGACGTGACAACGTCTGATAAATCGATGAAGCTGGCTGCACTCACGAAAAAACATGACTCATGTAGCGTTACCTCGCGGCCTCGCTCTGTAGCGTTCCATGGCGGCTTGAAGTGCAAGCGAATATTAACAAATGCAATGCAACTATTCCATCAGTATTTTCTTATGACGTTGTCACGTTCAACTATCGTCAGTAAACCGACTTTACAGACAACCGATATTTTTCATTACTTTATATACTAATTTCTAATATTTATAGGTAGGAACTTTGATCTGTGATTTGATGCAATAATTACTTTAAGAATTAAAATTAAGGGAATAAAAATAATAATTTCCACATCAACAAGCTGTTTCATTTATTATAGTCACAAGGTGCATTTAATATATTTTTTAATTAGCCCCCAAAACTTTTGAACGCGACTGTACGGACAACAGCTTAGGTATAATACGTTCAATAAAGAAGGTCATCGATATGTATGAATCCGTCGCTTTTTAGTAGTCATTCAAATTTGGTCGGATAACCAGCCGTTGCTTACATATTTTGGTTTTTTGTTAATATTTACTTAATGCGAAACATTCCAAGCTGAATATTTTCACCATATATTTTTGACTAAAGGCACATGATTTTGATTTACACCTACACATCTCGGATTGAGCCGGTTCCTTGTATTTTGCCGTCAAAGTTAGGACACCATCGTTTTGACTTTTAGCAAAAACGCATGCATGAATAGTTTTGAAACTTTGTATGGTTATTATTAGCGTCAAGAAGGACCGAATACAGTTTTCAGCGAACTTGTTTCTTGTCTAATTTAGGCGCTGCGATGTTTTGTCGGGTTTTCATAAAACCGCTATAACTTGAAAACTATAAATATTTTCTTAAAACTAATTGGGGCACTAAGGGGCACACATTAAGAGCTACTCGTGTATGTTTACTCTACAGGGGCACATGCAATGGTTGTAGAGGTATACGATTCATCAAAACGTTACTCCAGCAGGAAATGCAATATCTCAAAAACCTGAAGGGGCACAGATTTTTTTTTTTGGGGCACATTTTGGCACACATATAAGCTCTCTGGCCATGCACAATTTTCCTCTCTCCGATCATTCGTTTAGAATTTTCCTGCTAGAAAAACGTTACCCCAGCAGGAATCGTTTTTTCCGTTTTTTTCCAAAACGACAGGGGGCACACATTTTTTATTTGGGGGCACATTTACAGCAGATAGGGCACATATTATACGTCCTACTCCTATAACTCTAGGAGACACTTTCTTGCTGGGGTAACGTACACTCCAATATATTAATTAAATCCTCACAAAGCCTGTAAATATGGATAAAATCTGTATCACGGAATATTGTTTTAAACTTTCTTATTTGTTTCGCCTGTCGAGCTTTCTTCAAATTATCACTTTTCTTAGCTTCTTCTAATAAATGTAGCTTCAATTGTGTAGTAAAAGAATCGAAATATTTAAAAAATTAAGTACTTACAGTTTATTATTTTTGTCAGTCTACGCCCGAATATTTAGAGCTTTTTGATTTGACTGTTAGAATCGAGGCTGTGGGCGAGGCTGTAGGCGAGTTCGAGGCTGTTTTTTCTTAGGGAATGCCAAAATGTATGAAGAACTGTCAATTTGCCCTCCGGTGGCTGTGCCGTTGGGTAGTTTAACTCACGGCCGTCACAGCCTTGAGCGCTAGTGTAGCTGTACGCAGCTTAGTGAATACCAAACTAAGTTTCACCGCTGCGACAGCGCTGTCCGCAAGGCTGTATTTTTAGAGAATAGCATAGCTGAAATCGCGAAAACAAAATCAGTTGTTCCATACATTTATGTTCGTATAACTCGTCAAAATGTAGGGAACAGCTGATTTTTTTTTCGCGATTTCTCGTTTGGTCCCAGAGTAAAAGTTGTTCATAATGATGAGTACAATAACCTCTTTAGAGGTTGTTGGTATTTTTCCAATAACCCTGTAGATGGATCATCCTCCAGCCCATATTCACCTCATAACCTCCAATTCCATGAATGTAAAAAAACAATCGTTCACGAGCTCGAGCGGCTTGGGTACTGTGATATAGAGAACTTATTATTTAAATACGAACTCTAGACAATATTCGTGTCTTCTAGTGGTACTTCCCGATCCCAAGATTGTTGAGATGATGAGATAGATGATAGATGTTCTACTATCATAAAGGCACACACACAAACACACCCCCTCTCACACACACGCACACACACTCACCACACACACACACACACGCATGCACACACACACATAAAGAGAAGTCATACCAGTATCTCTAACTTTTCATCCATTATGTACTTGTTTGTAATTACTTAAAATAAGTAGTTTAGTTATCTAGTTACCTAAAAATATGTTGACCCGAGGGAGGAGCAGAACCACCCAACACAAGCATTACTACATGCTTCCTGGGAAGTTCTAGCTACAGAATAAGATTGTACAACAAAGTTACAGAAATAAACTATTTTAATTTTAATTTAATGTAATATTAGTTTAGCCATATTAGTGGTCATCTTTATCAACCGAGTCACCTCCCTTATACATATGTAATCAATCATCTTTTACACAATTCATCTCATCTATAAGTATTTGATTTTGATGGTCATCCAGACTTTTCGAGTTTTCTATTCTAATGACCTCATGTCGACTCGAGTGAAAATATGAGCAAGAGTTTCGCCCTTAACAACAAGATCTAATATAACTTACACCTGCTACACAGGATTCCTAATTGATAACAGCGTTATCTTGAGTTGATAATATTTCGTAAATAGTGTTTTCAATTTCACTTATAAATCTATACGGATATCTACTAAAGCTGCAGGGTTTGTTTGTTTGTTTGAACGCGTTTATCTCTGGAACTGCTAGACGGATTTGAAAAATTGTGCCTTCTGGTAAGTTCATATTCAAAAGGTATTTATAGGTGTATTTATTATCTATACTAATATTATAAAGCTGAAGAGTTTGTGTGTTTGTTTGGTTGAACGCGCTAATCTCTGGAACTACCAGTCGGATTTGAAAAATTCTTTTTGCATTTGATAGCCCAATTCTTGAGGAAAATTATACGCATACTTATCATCTCGCTAGGACTTTAGCCGAGCAAAATGTAAAAAATTAAGAAAGAACGCTATGTAAAAACGAAGTGAGTAATTGTGCGGGCACGCGACGCGACGTTGGCTCAGGGAAACAAGAAATTTCACGAAGACGAAGGCACGGGCAGAAGCTAGCTACTATACTTATAAAATAATGATTTATTTGTTTGTTTGAATTTCATGAAGAATTGTTATCTCTATGGCTGGTTGAACAAGCCATAGAGATTACAAGTCTGTTACTTCTTCACGCTCAAACGGCTGGAGCAATTTTGATAAAATTTTGTATGGGGGTAGCTAACACCCTGGATTAACATATAGGCTACTTTTTATTCCGATATTCCCAAGGGATCGACATTAATGCGGGTGAATCCGCGAGGCGCAGCTAGTTAAATCATATCTGAAAGATAAGGATTTTGCACAGTAGTCCCTGATTTTCGCACTTTGTAAGTACTCAATTAATTAAATCATATCTCTAAGATAAAGATTTCGCATAGTAAGTACCTAGTCACTTATAAATTTCAATTGATCTAACATTCAATCGGCAATCATGAGCAAAGTCGTAGCGTTGGTAATATTCGGATTAGCTGTTGCTTCAGGTAAATATAGTTTTTATTATTTCTTCTACATAATGGACTAGCTTCTGACCGCGACTTCGTCCGCGTGAAATTTCACCCTCTGTGTGAAATTTCGAAAAACCCTTTGTTAGTGGATACCTACTCTACACAAAGAACACACCCTCCAAATTTCATGTATCTAGGATCAGCGGTTTAGGCTGTGCGTTGATATATCAGTCAGGACTTTGAATTTTATATATCTCCAAAACGTTTCGTATTACCAAGTAACTGGGTTGTGGAGGTTTGACTGCTCCGTTGGTCTCGTTGTCGCAAGCGCGACTGCTGAGCGTACCTTTGTTTGATTCCCGGGTGTGGCAATCTGTTATTGGGAATTTTCATTGGGATTTTTTTAGTAACAACCCGGATATTGAAAGTTGGTGGTATGATAGCCCCGTAGCTCGGAAAACATGTAGTCGTTGGCCCTGCGTCTGAGTGCTCTCCGGTCGTGTCGGATTGCCGTCCCATCGGACTATGGGAGTGAGGGAAGAGGGAGTGCACCTGTGTGTACGCACACTCTTTGTGCACTATATGTATATAATATTTCCCGCGCCGAAGCCTGGTCTCCGCTGAGATTGGTCGCCATTGCCGAAATTCTGTCTGGAGGACTTGACTTGGACTTGTCTATGTGAAGGTCAGATAAGCAGTTGCTCCATGTAAAATACTGGTATTTAGCTGCATCCGGTTAGACTGGAAGCCGACCCCAACATAATTGGGAAAAGGCTAGGCAGATGATGACTTTCAATGACAATCTATATCATTTAGAAGGATATACCTAATCCATCGCTTTATACGTTCGAAAAATTTGTCTGCTCAACAACATTGATAACGCAATGAGTGTTGTAGATCTGTCACAATATATAAGCTATTGCTACTGTTTCCCAATCGGGGTTTTCGTGAAAATTTACGACACCAGTTGGCACCACTGTGACAAGAGGTCTTCCAATATAAAATATATGATGACGTTCATCATTCGATTCATTCATTCGTTCATCATTCAGTCATGACTAAAGAAAATATAGGCTCTTTGACAGATGCCTGGACCTGACGTGTCAGTGCTGCCACCTAGCGAACGTCATTTCAGAAAACCCTCATTACCCCGCTGGATGTGGCTGGCACAGTAGTGTGGGGATTGGCACGACAAAAGAGAGGCAGTGCTTATGCCCCGCAGTGGAGGAAGTCAGACGTGGAATGCTGGTCATCCGTCCTTTTGAAAGAAAAGAAAGAAAGGAAACACATTTATTTAGCCCAGAAAAAAATCTATTACACTAGCTGCGCGCCGCGGTTTCACCCGCATTAGTTTTGATCCAGTGGGAATATCTGGATAAAAAGTAGCCTATATGTTAATCCAGGGTGTCAGCTACCTCCATACCAAATTTTATCAAAATTGTTCTAGCCTTTGAGCGTGGAGAAGTAACTAACATATATAAACACACACACTCACAAACTTTCGCCTTTGAAATATTAGCGTGATAAAGATCAAATAAAAAGTGTAAAGTCCAATCTAAGAAATTAACAGATAAGTGTGTCTCACGGCTGCGCCAAAAACGGTGGCCGAGGGGGCAGGTTTGCCGTCTTAGCTTCCAAAATCTTTAAGTTACCTACGTTTTTATAGTAGGTATAGATTAGAAAAAATACTTCATAGGATTAGCTCCTATGTAGTGTTTTTTCTAATCTATACTATATTATATAATTATAATATTATAATTTATAATTATAATATTATAAAGCTGAAGAGTTTGTTTGTTTGGTTGAACGCGCTAATCTCTGGAACTACAAGTCGGATTTGAAAAAATTCTTTTTGTATTTGATAGCCCAATTCTTGAGGAAGGCTATAGGCTATTTAACATCACGCTATGAGCTTTAGGAGCTGAGCAAAAAGAAAAAAAGTCAGAAAGAACGCTAAGCAAAAACGAAGTAATAGCGCGGGCAGGCGATGCGATGCGACGGGGTGGGTCGGAGTAACAAGAAATTTCACGCGGAAGAAGTCGCGGGCAGAAGTTAGTCCTTTAGAAAATTACAATCTTATCAATTGTTAAAACCAACTGCATATCTCAAATACATAATTAATTATGTAAGTACATATCTTAATACCTTGGAATGCTAGATAAACTTTCTTGAAAACATAGATTAAAACTGCAAGTAATTCTATACGCAATCGTACATTTTAATGTGTGTAGTGTGCGTTATCGCTTTATTAGCCTAATGTACAAAGCTTAAGGCGAAAGCGAGTCATAAAAAAGTCATCAACACAACTCTCTAAGACCAAGTAATCCTACTGAATGACTATTTCATGAAATCTTGGCGTTTTAGGATTATACTAACTTAACAAGTTGTATTACTGATTCCAATGATTATAATTCTGTAAATAGGTACTTAGTTTTTACGGTTGCGAATCATATTTTAATCCGAATACCTACTGACCAGCAAATTGCAAAAAACGTAAGAAAATTTGAATTTCGCGGGCTACCTTAGCGCTTCCCGGTACAATGACTTGCACATCATAAAACGAAAAAGTATATTTTGTCTATGTGATTATTGGATAATTTCGACCTTATTGCAGTTTCAATTTACTTGGGCTTTTTGTCAAAAGTGGATACCTGCCGGTCGGTTCTGTAAAAATCTCACTGTGAAAACTTAGGTGATGTGAGTTTGTTTTTGCTAGGAATTGACACTATTGACAGCTAGAAAGAAAGAAAGAAAATACGTTTATTTGCGGCACACATGAAGCATAAAATCGCGGAATTGCGTGTTGATTGCTTTTATGCATTAAGAGGACGCCTTGGAGATATTGGCGCCAAGGATCTCAATTTTTCTCAGTAAATACAAAACGGATCAAAATATAAGTTGGTGACCTGAAAGTTCATGATAAAAACCTTATTTTGTCAGTTTTCAATACATGATTAGGTAACTTTTTTAACAGAGAAAAATATATCAAACATACCTCTTTTTAAAAAGAGATTCACATATTATGGGCAAACGGGACCGATTTAAGCCTCTTAATTTTCTATGTAGATGAGTCTATACATACTCTTTAAAATACCAAAAGGAATTTCTCAAATTATCGTTTCTATCTAAATAAAACAACAAAAACCATTTTGTCGCTTATGTCCTTTAGTTATAAGCTAGCGCGCGTATACAATCCTCGCCCCACTCAGACTCTCAGTCCCCTCTTGACCATTGTCAGCGACGGGTCTGTGCTAGTCGGCTTCCGGACGACATTAAGCATTGCGCGAATTTATTTGGCGGTTTTATAAAATAAAAATGGTAAAAAAACAAAGAAAGATGTTCCAAAAGGAAAAGAAGAGCTTGTTTATTAGAAAAATGTGCAAGACGTCTATGTTTCCCCGCCGCCACGGCACACAGTGGGCTGAAATTCGTGTTTCATAGACATTCAAATCCTTTTTTGAAAGCGAGGCTTTTTTATACTTGGATACAATCGGGAATACCTTCTATGTACCTGTTATGATAAACTTTTGGGTTTGTAATTGCAAACAGCGCTCTTAGAATTTATTTCGAAAAATATTGTATGGAGTCGACACAATAAATGATGATATCTCCGTTATCGCACAATTGCGCCTTTCAAAATAACGAGCAAATCCAAGTTTGTAACGATACTTGCCATGGTGTTTGTATGTACTTTCAATGATTGAAGAATACTAAATGATTTTCTTTTAGTATGGATGGTATGATCTTTTAATATGTCTTATCAGACTGACTCCCCCCGCCCCTCCCCCTCCCCCCCAGCCCAGATAGCCATCTATGACCATAGCTATATAATTATCATCTACGTTATATATTAAGACTTCCTTCAAATCCCCCCCCCCCCACCCTACCCCTCTGAGACCACTTCCAAATTCCCCGTATCCTCCACATCATACGTCATACGCCACTTATTCGTAAGGCAGAAATATTAGAGTACCGAAAATTTCCCCTTTCCCCACTT
Organism: Luperina nickerlii; assembly: GCA_963855955.1. Lineage (NCBI taxonomy): Eukaryota > Metazoa > Arthropoda > Insecta > Lepidoptera > Noctuidae > Luperina > Luperina nickerlii. The sequence goes on along the minus strand of OY979691.1, from coordinate 1,419,732 downwards.
AAAATCCAGATATCTCGGGAACGGCTGGGAATATCAAAATTCTGACCAAATTTTCCCCCCCCCTATAAGCCCCCTCTCATCTAGAACATATATTGGTATAAGACCCTTAGACCCCCCTTTTTGACCCCCCCATTATAGACCCCAAAAAATTTCCTAGCACCTAACTTTTAAATTATACGTTATATACCATAGAGCTATTATATTATACATTATATCCTACACCTCCCCCCCCCTCCCCCCGCCTCCAACGAAACCCCGTGACACACTGTGACTCCTGGAACCTCTAGAACATTCTCCGTTCCCACTGGCGGACTCCTGTAGCCTTCCAAAATCCTTTAAATATCCATCTGTATTAATCCCCCCCCCCCAACCCTTCACGTTACCTCACCCCCCCGAGCCATAACTTCGGAACCAGAAGTCATAGACCCACCGAGCTTGGGCTCTCCGAAACCAGGAGAAAAAGATCTCTCTTCTGGCTCCGGAGAAATCACAGAAAAACTATTCCTGATCTATTTATTATATTTATTTATATAATAATATATACCTATTCGCCTGGTGCTGGGGTATATCCTGAGTGTACGGTGCGTGTAGTCACCATAGTTTTTAAGACTCTTGCGGTTTCGTCTTGAAACTTGCATCCTATTTAATTACCTTCTTCTTTACCTTCTTCTTTACAATTTATACATTTTACAATTATTATACACATTAGACAACTTTCCCCGTTCATTGTGCCCTATACACACAAACCACACAAGGTAGTAGGTACATTAACATACACAGCCCAAAATAAAAATGGTATTCGGAATACACACCCCAGTCCAGAAGAGAAAGCCGGTAGCTGGCACCAGCGGACTACAAGAGTCCACGTCGCCTGCCCACCCGGGAAATGAGGGTCCTTCCGGAGCACACGATGCGCCAAAGGGGTTATCCCTGACGTTCGGCAGAAAAGACGCTGTTCAGAGAACCCAAGCGGAAACAGCCGAAATGCCACTGCCGACGTCGGCGGGGACCTCTGGCGCTGTCGCCCGAAACACCACTCCCAGCCCCGCGGGCCCGTCTGGACAGGCGCCGGACGCCGCCAGGACCTTCATCCGGAGACCGGAACGAAAGAAAAAAAAAAAAAACCATCCATCCATCCATCCATCCATCCATCCATCCATCCATCCATCCATCCATCCATCCATCCATCCATCCATCCATCCATCCATCCATCCATCCATCCATCCATCCATCCATCCATCCATCCATCCATCCATCCATCCATCCATCCATCCATCCATCCATCCATCCATCCATCCATCCATCCATCCATCCATCCATCCATCCATCCATCCATCCATCCATCCATCCATCCATCCATCCATCCATCCATCCATCCATCCATCCATCCATCCATCCATCCATCCATCCATCCATCCATCCATCCATCCATCCATCCATCCATCCATCCATCCATCCATCCATCCATCCATCCATCCATCCATCCATCCATCCATCCATCCATCCATCCATCCATCCATCCATCCATCCATCCATCCATCCATCCATCCATCCATCCATCCATCCATCCATCCATCCATCCATCCATCCATCCATCCATCCATCCATCCATCCATCCATCCATCCATCCATCCATCCATCCATCCATCCATCCATCCATCCATCCATCCATCCATCCATCCATCCATCCATCCATCCATCCATCCATCCATCCATCCATCCATCCATCCATCCATCCATCCATCCATCCATCCATCCATCCATCCATCCATCCATCCATCCATCCATCCATCCATCCATCCATCCATCCATCCATCCATCCATCCATCCATCCATCCATCCATCCATCCATCCATCCATCCATCCATCCATCCATCCATCCATCCATCCATCCATCCATCCATCCATCCATCCATCCATCCATCCATCCATCCATCCATCCATCCATCCATCCATCCATCCATCCATCCATCCATCCATCCATCCATCCATCCATCCATCCATCCATCCATCCATCCATCCATCCATCCATCCATCCATCCATCCATCCATCCATCCATCCATCCATCCATCCATCCATCCATCCATCCATCCATCCATCCATCCATCCATCCATCCATCCATCCATCCATCCATCCATCCATCCATCCATCCATCCATCCATCCATCCATCCATCCATCCATCCATCCATCCATCCATCCATCCATCCATCCATCCATCCATCCATCCATCCATCCATCCATCCATCCATCCATCCATCCATCCATCCATCCATCCATCCATCCATCCATCCATCCATCCATCCATCCATCCATCCATCCATCCATCCATCCATCCATCCATCCATCCATCCATCCATCCATCCATCCATCCATCCATCCATCCATCCATCCATCCATCCATCCATCCATCCATCCATCCATCCATCCATCCATCCATCCATCCATCCATCCATCCATCCATCCATCCATCCATCCATCCATCCATCCATCCATCCATCCATCCATCCATCCATCCATCCATCCATCCATCCATCCATCCATCCATCCATCCATCCATCCATCCATCCATCCATCCATCCATCCATCCATCCATCCATCCATCCATCCATCCATCCATCCATCCATCCATCCATCCATCCATCCATCCATCCATCCATCCATCCATCCATCCATCCATCCATCCATCCATCCATCCATCCATCCATCCATCCATCCATCCATCCATCCATCCATCCATCCATCCATCCATCCATCCATCCATCCATCCATCCATCCATCCATCCATCCATCCATCCATCCATCCATCCATCCATCCATCCATCCATCCATCCATCCATCCATCCATCCATCCATCCATCCATCCATCCATCCATCCATCCATCCATCCATCCATCCATCCATCCATCCATCCATCCATCCATCCATCCATCCATCCATCCATCCATCCATCCATCCATCCATCCATCCATCCATCCATCCATCCATCCATCCATCCATCCATCCATCCATCCATCCATCCATCCATCCATCCATCCATCCATCCATCCATCCATCCATCCATCCATCCATCCATCCATCCATCCATCCATCCATCCATCCATCCATCCATCCATCCATCCATCCATCCATCCATCCATCCATCCATCCATCCATCCATCCATCCATCCATCCATCCATCCATCCATCCATCCATCCATCCATCCATCCATCCATCCATCCATCCATCCATCCATCCATCCATCCATCCATCCATCCATCCATCCATCCATCCATCCATCCATCCATCCATCCATCCATCCATCCATCCATCCATCCATCCATCCATCCATCCATCCATCCATCCATCCATCCATCCATCCATCCATCCATCCATCCATCCATCCATCCATCCATCCATCCATCCATCCATCCATCCATCCATCCATCCATCCATCCATCCATCCATCCATCCATCCATCCATCCATCCATCCATCCATCCATCCATCCATCCATCCATCCATCCATCCATCCATCCATCCATCCATCCATCCATCCATCCATCCATCCATCCATCCATCCATCCATCCATCCATCCATCCATCCATCCATCCATCCATCCATCCATCCATCCATCCATCCATCCATCCATCCATCCATCCATCCATCCATCCATCCATCCATCCATCCATCCATCCATCCATCCATCCATCCATCCATCCATCCATCCATCCATCCATCCATCCATCCATCCATCCATCCATCCATCCATCCATCCATCCATCCATCCATCCATCCATCCATCCATCCATCCATCCATCCATCCATCCATCCATCCATCCATCCATCCATCCATCCATCCATCCATCCATCCATCCATCCATCCATCCATCCATCCATCCATCCATCCATCCATCCATCCATCCATCCATCCATCCATCCATCCATCCATCCATCCATCCATCCATCCATCCATCCATCCATCCATCCATCCATCCATCCATCCATCCATCCATCCATCCATCCATCCATCCATCCATCCATCCATCCATCCATCCATCCATCCATCCATCCATCCATCCATCCATCCATCCATCCATCCATCCATCCATCCATCCATCCATCCATCCATCCATCCATCCATCCATCCATCCATCCATCCATCCATCCATCCATCCATCCATCCATCCATCCATCCATCCATCCATCCATCCATCCATCCATCCATCCATCCATCCATCCATCCATCCATCCATCCATCCATCCATCCATCCATCCATCCATCCATCCATCCATCCATCCATCCATCCATCCATCCATCCATCCATCCATCCATCCATCCATCCATCCATCCATCCATCCATCCATCCATCCATCCATCCATCCATCCATCCATCCATCCATCCATCCATCCATCCATCCATCCATCCATCCATCCATCCATCCATCCATCCATCCATCCATCCATCCATCCATCCATCCATCCATCCATCCATCCATCCATCCATCCATCCATCCATCCATCCATCCATCCATCCATCCATCCATCCATCCATCCATCCATCCATCCATCCATCCATCCATCCATCCATCCATCCATCCATCCATCCATCCATCCATCCATCCATCCATCCATCCATCCATCCATCCATCCATCCATCCATCCATCCATCCATCCATCCATCCATCCATCCATCCATCCATCCATCCATCCATCCATCCATCCATCCATCCATCCATCCATCCATCCATCCATCCATCCATCCATCCATCCATCCATCCATCCATCCATCCATCCATCCATCCATCCATCCATCCATCCATCCATCCATCCATCCATCCATCCATCCATCCATCCATCCATCCATCCATCCATCCATCCATCCATCCATCCATCCATCCATCCATCCATCCATCCATCCATCCATCCATCCATCCATCCATCCATCCATCCATCCATCCATCCATCCATCCATCCATCCATCCATCCATCCATCCATCCATCCATCCATCCATCCATCCATCCATCCATCCATCCATCCATCCATCCATCCATCCATCCATCCATCCATCCATCCATCCATCCATCCATCCATCCATCCATCCATCCATCCATCCATCCATCCATCCATCCATCCATCCATCCATCCATCCATCCATCCATCCATCCATCCATCCATCCATCCATCCATCCATCCATCCATCCATCCATCCATCCATCCATCCATCCATCCATCCATCCATCCATCCATCCATCCATCCATCCATCCATCCATCCATCCATCCATCCATCCATCCATCCATCCATCCATCCATCCATCCATCCATCCATCCATCCATCCATCCATCCATCCATCCATCCATCCATCCATCCATCCATCCAGATGGATTGAAAACTAACAAAATAAGGTTTTTATCATTTCCAACAGTATTTATATTTTTTATTACTATTTTATAATAATGTAAGAAGTCAATTAAAATTAAAAAAAAACATGCATTTTCCCTATTTGTGCGATAACGGAGATATCTCTCTCTCTCTCTTGCAAAAAAGGATTTGAATGTCTATGAAACACGAAATTCAGCCCACTTTGCGGCATCGCGTCTCGCAATACTTACGTTACTTATCGAGGTGTGAGCGGGTTGCGGGGCGCGCGTGCCCGGTTTTGGAATTATTGTTTAACAATGCGTCGCCTTAATGCGTAAAAGATGTGCGTCCATGGTGCGCAGGGTGCGAGCCAGTCCCAACAGCATCCTGGGAGTTATTGCTGATAGACTGGACTGTTGTACCTATTGTAAGTCGTTGCTCCAGTATCTCAGCTGGAGTGCGGAAGCAGTGATTGTCTTGTTGTGTTGTTTGTGTAATTGTATCACTAATATAGATGTAAGTTTATTCTATTGTTACTAACACTGTATGAGTCTCATAGTTACTTGAAATAAAGAATTTAATAATAATAAAATAATAAAGATAAAAAACAAAAACGACAGCAAAAAAAAAAAAAACAATTTGGGAGAAAGTATGCCTCACTGCATCAGCAGTTCACTCCACGCTCACTTCACCTACCTTTTCAGTCTTTTCACGGTGAGATTTATACAGAATAGCAACGCTGGTCCATTAGCATCATCTTTCATCACAAAAGCAATGTACGTTTACCCTTAAATAATTCCTCAAACCAATAGAAAATATAATACTCTTTTTTTTATATTCAGTCAACAAAAGAGATTATAAGTATGCAGGATCGTCGGATGTAGTTGAAGTTAGTAGGAAACCGATCGATGTTCTCGAATAAAAATTAATTTTACTACTAGAAAACAAACAGCTCATTATCAAATTTCAGTCGACCATAAAAATTATAGATATAAACATAATTTTTACAAAGGGTGACACAATGGGCCATTTTAACGCTAAAAGTGATTTTTTAAAGACGACCTTCCTTTGGATGGATTTAAAGGGAGAAGGGGAGACAAAACTGCAGGCAGTCTGTGTCTCTTCTCTGAAACATGATGATAAAGTCTACCTTACCAAGAACTCGTCTCTCCCTTTTTCCAGCTCTCCCCTATGATCCGGTGATCAGAAAGCTGGACGATGGCCTCCGCTACCAGTACGCAGAGGGTCCAGGTGGAAGGCTTCACCTGGTAGACTTGTGGGCGACCGTCAGTGACGTCGCTGAGGCAGCCAGATACAACCCGGATAGACAGAATGTGTATCATTTATTTACTAGGTAAGAACTCTTAACTCAGGATGAAAGAAAATGTCGTAGAAGGAAACACGACAGCAAAAAAAAAAAACAGTGGCACTCCAGGAGTGCCGACAGAAGAGAAAACTTGAACAATTACGTGCAGTGTATTTTGTGAATCGTCTTAATAAATAAAACACGCGCGGTACCGGCTACGGCCGTCCGTCTTACGAATTTTCGATCAGGTCACGTGTCCTGACGCGAGTTTAACATTTTTTACCCATTACAAAACAAGTGTACAACGCTGCTAAAGAAGTTTTCACTTCAAAATTACCGTGTTTTTTTAGAGCAGTGGTGGCTGGTGGCCCAGTAGTGATGGCTCCAACTTTCGAGTTGCACAGACGCCAGCACATCAAGCTACCCGATACTGTCAAATTTTGCCAATCGACTTTGATCCTTATTTATGATTGAGCGATAAAGTTGAAAATCTATTAAAGAAATTTGACAGATTGTAGTAACTTGATGTGCTGGCGTCTGTACGTCTTGGGTTCAAACCCAGTCAGGCGGGTTACCTGGTGTAATTCATTTCATCACCACTGCTCTCAAAACGGTGAAGGAAACATCGTGAGGAAACCGGCATGTTCTAGAACCAAAAATTCGAAGACATGTGACATCCACCAACCGGCACTGGGCCCGCGTGGTGGATTAGGTACGGCCCACTTCCTCCCAAAGGGGAGGAGGCCTGTGTCCCAGAATATTGTGGTTTTTACAGGCAGTACCGAGGGGGCTTTTTCCGTTTTCCACACTGTTTTCTGTAGCCACTCTCGCCAATCTTTTCGGTAGAGTCGAGTTGGCATTTTTGACAAACTCAAACTCAAAGCATTTATTTCAATTAAACCTTGTACAAGCACTTTTGAATTGTCAAAATTAAATAGTCTGTCAGTTAGTCAGAATGTTGAAGCTAGTTGCCCATTCCAAAACGTAGATCTCTATGGAGAAGAACGGGCAAGAAACTCCATGGACGCTCTTTTAAATCAAGATATTACAAAATCCTGGGTACATTATTATTGTTGCTTCTATATATGTGAGAATAATGTAAAAAAAAGACACAAATGAAGAAACCTTTCAAAATATAAGATTAAAAACAAGCCTTTTTATTCAACTCACTCACATGGGGGCTAAGCTATTCTTGCCGCGGTTGGTCCGTGGATGGGTGACCATCTTTACATACCAAGACCCCTCCGTGCCTCGGAAAGCACGTTAAGCCGTTGGTCCCGGCTGTCATTCGTGGATCATTGACAGTCGTTACTGGTCGTCAGAAGCCCGAAAGTCTGACAACCATTCTTACCAAGGGGTTTCGTATTACCCACTACAGTACCCGGCTATAAATATTGCACATCGACCTTTACCTTTTTTGTATTTTATACAAAGAATTAAAATAATTATCAAAAGAAGCAAATCATAATTGTTTTAGCAGCTCCTAATAGATACCGGACTGTTTGTATTTCGTGCGACAGAGATAACGCTCTACGAAGCCGAAATTAGCCGATTGTCTCTTTCCAAAGGTCGATGTGCAATATTTATCGCCGGGTACTCTAACTGGTTTGTGGAGATCAGATAGGCAGTAGCTCCATATAAAATACTGGTATTCAGCTGCAACCGGTTAGACTGGAAGCCTTGGGGTCGGCTTCCAGTCTGACGATAATAGAGAGAGAGAGAGATAGCTGGGAAAAGGCAAGCAAATGATGATTCGACTCACATCTAGCTATAACCCAGGTTAAATTGCTCCATTCTCTTTCCAGACAGAACCCCACAGTCAGCCAGCCTCTCCTGGTCGGCAGTGAGGGTCTCCTAGGCATCACCAATTACAACCCCAACAGGAGGACCATCATCCTCATTCACGGATGGCTGGACTCAGTTACTGCTGATTTTAATACCGTTCTGGTACCTGGTAAGACAGAATAGAATCATGAATCTCTTTATCATGTACACCATATAAATTACAGATATTCAATAAAGGCTATAGCATATCTATCGAATTGAAATTTGATTACAAAACAGACAGTCACAAAAAAGATTGCCGATTTAAAAGCCAGAAAAATTTAATTTGATGTTTGAAAATGTACCTAATTTTATTGTAGAAAAAGTATTAAATAAAAAAATAAAACAAAAATTGGGGTGTAGGCTGATTTTCGTACCCCCGCGCCCAATATGGTTAAGACGGTCCTGGGGCTGACGTAACCTGTTAATGGTTGCAAGTCCCTAATAAATAAAGAGGAAAAAAAGAGAGACAGAATAATGTAGGTACGGCTGTCAAATAAGACACCTACGGGCTTACCCAAGTTGACAATCTACAATCGATAACGCTATTAGAAAACTAATCAAATGGGCGACGAAAAGTTCCGTAAAAGATTTTTGCCATAAATGTCTGACTTCTATCTATTATTTACCTTTCAATCTGCATTCTTATCTGCACTGTGTAAGTATGAGCGATAACTTTCCTTTCTTGAATTTTTCCATGTGCAGGAATTTTCGTAGCAAGTTCTTAAACCATTAGAATCTGAGAGCTTAAGTTACCTTGTACCTTCTGACTGATGACTGCCACTACTCCTTCTCTCAAACTTCTTATTTAAGAATTGCCGATGCCGTGACTGTCACTAACACTTGTTGCATCTCCTCAGCATTCCTGGCAGCTGAAGATGTGAACGTGATCGTTGTGGACTGGAGCGCCGGCGCTGGCTCCATCAACTACTTCACTGCCATGGCAAACACCGTGCCTTCTGGTAAGTTCATGTTCAAAAGGTATTAGGTGTATTTATTATCTATACTAATATCTATACTATATTTTATAATATTATAAAGCTGAAGAGTTTGTTTGGTTGAACGCGCTAATCTCTGGAACTACCAGTCGGATGTGAAAAATTCTTTTTGCATTTGATAGCCCAATTCTTGAGGAAGGCTATATTTAACATCACGCTATGACCTTGAGGAGCTGAGCAAAAAGAAAAAATGTCAGAAAGAACGCTAAGCAAACACGAAGTAATAGCGCGGGCAGGTGATGCGATGCGACGGGGTGAGTCGGAGTAACAAGAAATTTCACGCGGACGAAGTCGCGGGCAGGAGCTAGTGTGGTATACTCTTGTATGTATTTCCTTTAATTCATTACATACATATAAATTATATTTCGAAATAGATATTAGATCAAAAAAATATAAAAACATTTAAAAATATAAAAAAATTTAGCTCACCGGTATCAGGAACAGGGTCCAAGCTACAGGGTCAGGGTTCCAGAAAGAGGAACCACGTACAATGATCCATTTGAAGAACTAAAGTGCGGAAACAAAACCCATAACATAGAACAGAGAGAGGAGACTCCTAACAATACGAGCCGTGACCAGAAGGACCGCTTTCTGAATCAAGCCCTTGATCCAGCTGCCCAACGAGAGCCTCCTCACGTGTTGGTCGAGGAGATTGGCTAACAAAGATCGCTGAGTTTATCGCCACATTTGTCAACAAACCTGTTTTTATTATTATTTATGGTGTGTCTTCTCTTGACAATGATCTCGCCTGTAGGTTTATTGTTCTGTTTCTCTCGTATTGGCAAGAACAACAAAGGTGTAAAAAGACCTATCACCACGCTGAAATCAACGCATTTTATGAATTTTGATATATGCAGTCGACAAAAGAAATAAATTATTATGCAGGATCGTCGGTTTCTTACTAAACTTCAAGTATATCCGACGATCCTGCATACTTATCTCTTTTGTTGACTGTACATATTGTGTAAGATTGCTCACTTTTTTTGGTATTAAAAAAAACGACTGAAGTGCAGAAAACTGTGCTTACGTATGTACAAAATGGGACGGGAGCGCTGTGTGGTGATTTCAAATTATAGCAAAAATACATACAAAATTTTAAAATCAACGTTTCGAGAAGTATTGAGGTAAAATATAAATAATATAATAATTAATACTGTTTATTTCAGCGTTTTAATTATTTGATTTAGTTCACGAAAGATCTAGGAGAATAAATAAACACGTAATCATGAATTTTACGACCTAGTGAAAGATTTCTATACATGCTTAGAGCAATTGCCGATACTTTATTTAACCATTTTCTTTTCTAAAAAATATTGAGACTTCACCCTTCAATATCTCCACAACCAGTCGGTAATAGTTCTCTTAAATTTCCAGGTGAAAGTGTAGCCAGATTTATAAACTGGCTGAACGATGTCTCTGGCGCAGTTCCCGGCATGTACCACTTGGTGGGACACAGCCTCGGAGGTCACCAGGCTGGCATCGCTGGCAGAAATGTTAAAGGAAATATTGCTTACATAACTGGTAAGAACTGAAGTACAGACGCCAGCACATCAACCTACCACAATCTGTCAGATTTTCCCAGTCAACTTCGAACCTTATGCTTTAGCGATAAAGTTGAAAATCTATTAAAGAAATCTGACAGATTGTGGTAGGTTGATGTGCTGGCGTCCGTACAATCATCATCAGCCTATAATGTTCCCACTGCTGGGACACAGGCCTACTCTCAGTGAGAGGGAGTGGGCCGTAATCCACCACGCGGGCCCAGTGCGGGTTGGTAGATGTCACATGTCTTCGAATTTTTGGTTCTAGAACATGCCGGTTTCCTCACGATGTTTTCCTTCACCGTTTTGTGAGCAGTGGTGATGAAATAATTTTACACAAAATAAAGCGCCTGTCTGGGTTCGAACCTACGACCTACAACTCCTAAGTCGCGGCCGTTACCACTTGGCCACCACTGCTCCGTACAATGCGTGCCACGAAAGATGAGACTTGACACACCACGTGGTTTGACATGCGCAGTACACGATTTTAGGTATCTTTAGCGGTATGAGGTGCACTCAGACCTCATACCGCTAAAGATACCTAAAATCGTGTGGGACGGGACCGGACGTCATAGGGGCGGCGGAAAGAGCGGGGGAGGCGGGGTCAAGTCTCATCTTTCGTGGCACGCATTGTACGAATGATGCAACCAATATTTTGTGACAACTTTTTTGAAGAGAAATTTTTTTGGGCGCGTTGGGCATTTTTTGAGATGGGAAAAAACAATTGAACTCGCGCCACTGTTACCGTAAGCGACACCGCGCGTGTTTTGTTTACAAGACAATTAAAAAAATACCCGCTTCTCATGTGGTCGGGTGTCCTCGGGATGACTCGGTTTTCATGTTTAACCGATATATGTCAGTGAGTGATGGCAAAGTATTCTGTTTCTGTCGGCGCTCCCGGAGTGCCACTGTTTTTTTTTTTAAATTAACCTTTTGACCGTCACAGTCATGTATAGATGACAAACCAAAATGTGCCCAGCATGCCACGGTTCGACTACATGACAGACTTTGACGCCAAGGGCAGGTTTATTATTTTTTGACGTGTGGAGGTCAAAAGGTTAAAATACTGTCCGTGGAGTTTCTAGCCCGATCTTTTCAATCTTCATCTTCTTCTTCATAGCACTCTTGTCAGAGCGGTCGTGGTTCTCATGCAGCTCCTTATCTAGGAGCTGATGTGATTCGCTTCACGATTTCTCGCTCCCTACTTAGATTTCTGGTATTTTTGTGCACTCATACAAGGGATTGCCCACTGCGGATTTAATTTTCGTCAGTCCATCTCATGGGGGAGCGTCCGCGTTTTCGTGCCCTCCACTCACCCTGCATGACAAGGCGCTCTCAACTGTCACCCTCACGTCTTGAGACGTGTCTGAAGTATTATACGAGGAAGCGCATTTGGACCAGAACAGATTTATTTTTCTTTGGTAATTCGCATCCACAGTTTTATTTTTTAGCAGAATCTCATCTGCATATAAGCAAAAATTGGCCCAGAATAAATAGACGCTTTTTGATGTCGAGTTCTTGGCGTATAGAGGTGTTGGTGCGAAAGCGAAACTCACCCGTAATATTACATGTACATAATATCCTCTCTCCCATTCCAGCTCTAGACGCCGCTCTACCCGGCTGGACTGGCCAGAACAACGATAAGTTCAGATCCACCGATGGTGTCTACACTGAGGTCGTTCACACTAACGCAGGTTTCCTAGGTTATCTGGCGCCGCTAGGGGATGTAGATTTCTACCCTAATGGAGGGATCAGCATGCCTGGGTGTAACTCTAATGATTGTGATCATGCCAGGTAAGAGTGGGTGGGACTTTGTCTCTGGATCGGTTGTGACTGTGTCTGTGGGTGGGTGGTGACTGCTTCTGGGTAAAGACTTTGTGTCTGGGTGGTGACTTTGTGTCTGTATAGTGACTTCGTGTCTAGGTAGTGACTTTGTTTCAGGGTGGTGATTAGGCTACTGGGTGATGACTTTGTGCCTGGGTGGTGACTTTGAATCTGAATGATGAACTTGTGTCTGGGTGTTGATTTGGATGCTGGGTGATGACTTTGTGTCTGGGTGATGACCTTTTGTTTGGTTGGTGTCTTTGTGTCTGGGTGGTGTTTTGGCTATTGGGTGATGACTTTGTGGTGACTTTGTGTCTGGGTGGTGATTTGACTCCTTGGTGATGACTTTATCTGGGTGGTAACTTAGACTGGGTGATGGCTTTGTGTCTGGTGATGACTTTGCTTCTGGGTGATGACTTTGCCTAGGTGGTGACTTTGTGTCTGGGCGATGACCTTGTGTCTGGGTGGTGGCTTTGTGTCTGGGGTGATGACCTTGTGTCTGGGTGGTGACTTTGTGTCTGAGTGATGACTTTGTGGCTTGGTGATGACTTTGCTTCTTGTGACTTAGTCTTTGTTAGTTTTCCTTGAGTTTACACAAAAAACATACAAGAACAAATAACAATAAATGTCGCTGCTTATCTCTACTCAAATGTCTCTTTCTAAGTACAGACGCCAGCACATAAAACTACTACAATCTGTCAAATTTCTTTAATAGATTTGTAACTTTATCGCTAAAGCATAAGGTTCAAAGTTGATTGGGAAAATTTTACAGATTCGGGTAGCTTGATGTGCTGGCGTCTACCATATCTTACGACAACAGCGAGAAAATCTGGTTCTACCTTATTCAGATTTTCATCACGATTCTCTACTCTCTCTACTCTTCTTCTTTCCAGGTGCTACCACTACATGGCCGAGTCCCTAAGAACAGGAGGTTTTATTGGACAGCGCTGTCTGTCCTATGTGACTGCTATGACAGGAAACTGTCAGCTTTGGGGCACTCTTCGTATGGGAGGACTGGTTCCTAAGACTGGGTAAGAAAAGACAAGAACTAGCTTTTCCTTGAGGTTTTACCTCCATTCATATTCTCTATGTACTGCACTGCTGTCAAAACAGTGAAGGAAGAGATCGTGTGGAAACCGGCATGTCCTAGAATCACAAAATTCGAAGACATGTGACATAGTAGCGTTTTGAGGGCGGCCATTTTAATTATTATTTTTTTTTTCAGACAATCCGGTATTTTTTATTTGGAAACTAACGATTCTCCTCCGTTCTCCAGAAGTTAAGCTGAAGAAATATGAAACACACTATTTAAATAAAATGATTAACGTTCTACCTCTACAGAAGTCCACTGCAGGACATAAATAAATCAAATAAATTAACTAACTAAACAATTGAGTTTTATTATTTTTGGTTGTTTTGGGATGCATGAACCAGCCTCCTTTTGTAGCACAGTTTGTTCCGCCAGTTACTCAACTGAACCGAGCGCTCGGCGCATCCTTGAAAGTCACACCCAACACCTTATTTGTCGGGCCAATTCTTCCCTTGCGGTGGTAGATAGGTTTGACCGTCACAGTCATTAGATTCTGTTCAAATATTTCTGAAGCAAAAACAAGGCCTTTACAACAGCGTCCTAAAAATATTATTGTACTGGACGCGCAGTGTACATCGCTCTTTTGGCATAAGCGACCCACAAGTGTCCTGTGTAAAAACTTTGGCAGGTGTTTATTATAACCACCAAAATTTTCAACGCAGGGGGGTTTAGAATCATATACTGAATCCATGTGCCACCCTGTATTTCGTAATTATTAAATTGGGGGTATATCAACATAAATAAATCACACTAATATTATAAGGCCATTATATTAAGGGTATTATTATTACTTAGGTATATTATTATTATTATTTGTATACAATGTTTAACAAATAAAGAAATCTTATCTTATCTTATCTTATCTTAAAGGTAAAAGTTTGTGAGTGTGTTTGTTTTACTTCTTCACGCACAAACGGCTAGACCAATTATGATAAAATTTGGTATGGAGGTAGCTGACAACCTGGATTAACACATAGGATACTTTTTATTCCAATATTCTTACGGGACGAAACTTAAGCGGGTGAATCCGCTGGACGCTGCTAGTATGTTATAAAAATTAATGAGCCAAGATTGTATGTGTATTGGCTGTATTAATGTATTATTACTATTAAATCGAATCATTTGAAAAAATATTAGTTTGTTTGTATTAGATACCTACTCAACAATTAAACTTTCCATGAATTTACATAGTTCTTACAACACTACAACACCCTGTGGTTTCAGAACCTTTTATAGAGGATTCATATCATGTGTGTAGATAAAGTCTTTTATGCAACTGTACATAATTAGGTATTACAACACTCATTATGTGATAAACCTACATTCGAGTTTTAATACTACTTATTATACAACAGTTGCATAAAATACTATTATTTAATTTCTGTTACTTTCTTAAGCGTTAAGATAATTTTGTATGCAAAAGTTTTTATTGTGTACCCTTAGATTTTTTTTATTACCTTTGAATAAACAAATATTTGCCTACAAACAAAAAGTAAATCATCGCATGCATAATTATCCTTAATTACGACATTCTGCTATTCATGAGACACGTTATTTCGCCTGTATTTGTCTGCTATCTATACTAATATTATAAAGCTGAAGAGTTTGTTTGGTTGAACGCGCTAATCTCTGGAACTACCAGTCGGATTTGAAAAATTATTTTTGCATTTAATAGCCCAATTCTCGAGGAAGGCTATAGGCTACTTAACATCACACTAGGACCCTTAGGAGCCGAGCAAAAACAAAAAAAAAGGTAAACGAATTAAAAGCGCAGGCAGGCGATGCGACGGGGTGGGTCGGAGTAACAAGAAATTTCACGCGGACGAAGTCGCGGGCAGAGGCTAGTTTACTATACACCTCATCATCATCCAAACCTATTGTGTATAGTAATTTTACTCTAGGTAAACTCGTCTTTACATAAAATTATAATTATCATAATTAGCCTAAAATCTTCCCACTTTTGGGACACATGCCTCCTCTCTGTAAGAGGGGGTGGGCCGTAATCCACCACGCGGCCCAGTGCAGGTTAAGTCATGTATACAAATATTGTAAAACATTTTAAAAGAGTAACGGTGGCTATTCTTGTCCATTCTTCTCCCTATGAAACTACCTTTTTCTTCTTGTAAATTTTGACATTCATAACCGCCTTTTAGTGGTCCACTTGAAATAAATGATTTGACTTTGACTCCATTCGCCGTTATCTCAATATACAGGGTTATTGGTAAAACATTAACAACCTCTTAAGAGGTCATTATACTCATCATTATGAACAACTTTTACTATGGGACCAAACCTAAAATAGCGAATATCAGCTGTTCCCTACATTTTGACGAGCCACCAGACACCAGCCCGTATTACCCATTAGAATAGAATAGAATAGAATAGAATACTCTTTATTATGTACACCATATAAATTACCATTACCTATTCACCTAATGCCAACAAACATGTCAAGGTTCAAATCATTATGATCTTGTTTACTTGTTGTCATTGGAAACTATGTATTTTCATAAACTCATTTTATTTCATGAGACGTCTAGAATTATTTTAAAAGAACACATTTTTCTTGTAGATCATCCGTCAGATCGATCGGGTATTCTTTTTGGAGTTTTAGGCTGGCCGCATACCGGTTTCCTGATTCGGAATTCAGATTCAGAGACCCTGAATGCACGCATTTCATACAAAATTGTCTCTAAGCGCATACGTTCTTATACATATTATCCGTTCGGAAACCCTGACGGAAAATATAAGAACGTATACGCTAACCGGACGTATGGAGCCGGCCTTATTGCATTTACTCTAACTTCTGCTTCAGACATTGTATGAAATTTGCATAAAAATGCAAAATTGGTGGTTACCGCGTCTTACGAAGTTTTGCGCTTCCTTAACTCGCCCAACAATTGGTCGCATATTGGTGTTTGGGAAGAAGGTATTAACCCTAAAATGATCACGTCCTTGTAACAATACTCCTTCCTCGCGACACTCATCGTCTCGTTTCTTTCTCTTAATAATTCTCTTGGGACTGTTTCTGTGTTCTTCTGTGGATTTTCTTTTCGCAGCCTCTTCAAAATTATCAAAAGATTTCCGTTGATTTTCTACAAAAGTAACGAGTGGTAAATGGTAAAATAAATAAATATGATGGTACGGAACCCTCGGTGCGTGAGTCCAACTCGCCCTTGCCTGGTTTTTGCTTTTAATACCATCCTTATTCCTACGGTATAGAAGTCAAAATCGGTTGAACGGAGTGTAAAAAAGGTTCATTTAAATGTCTATTCTTATTTCAAATGGAGTTTAGTTTTTTTGCTGGACTAAGTTAGCATATAATGTATGATAAACCCGTGAACGGAAAACGTCAAGAAATAAAATAACTGTTAGGTATCTACCATTATCGAACAGACCAACAGAAGGACGGAAAATTATATATATTTAAAACAAAGGCCAATTATTGTTATGTAATAAAAATGTTATTTACCTTTACTAATTTTTTTATTATACGCCTCTGTGAAGTCTAGATATATATTAATGCGCTTCCAAAATTTAATTTTATTGTTCTGTGCAGTCGTCAACACCACCAAAATGAAGACTGTATTTTTCTTTGGGATTTTGGTAAGAAAACCTTTTTATATGGCCTTTTGATTTTATTTTCGCCGATTTTTAGAATAGCATTAATATTAATAAACATCCCCATGCCGATTTCGGCTACGGTGACTGCTATTATTACCGACAACTATAGGTTACGGGCGTGTGCTCTGATGTAGCTAACGTAACCCATCTTCACTGTAAAGGTACGTGCACAGTGCGGACACGTTAGAATGCCATTGTGGTAATGGTATTGTATGTTGGAGGGTGGCTTACTCTTGAGGTAATCTCGCCTGCTGTCGAGATCTCTCCTCCGCTGGTCTTCAAAGTCATAAACACGTTGTTTTACCAAACGCCTCCAAACAGGTCTATCCTTTGCCATCTCCTCTCAACGAGAGGGATCAATAATGCATCTCTTCATATGTCTTTTTTGAACATCTTTGTATCTGAGGAACTGGTCACCTTGTTTCCGCTTGCCGTCCTTGAGTTCAGAAAAGAAGATTCGCTTAGCTATCCTCTCGTCAGGCGTCACGACATGTCCAGACCAGCGCAGGTGACGATGCATTAGATTGACCTCGGTTACGTAGACATTAGCCCTTCGCAGGACATCCGTGTTTCTAACACGATCCGACCATTTGATGTTCAAGATATCGGGGAGGCACTTAAGGTGGAATCGGTCTAATGCGCGTATGTGTCTCCTGTAGACGCAGCACGTCTCAGAGGAGAGTACAGGACGTTTGGCAAGATAATGGCTTTGAAAACGCTGACCTTGCTTTGTAGTTTGAGGTCGTGTGAGAGGAATACCTTGTCCCGTAGTCTGCCAAACACTGCTGAAGCAGCACCAATTCTACAGTTAATTTCCGAGTCCAGGTCTCCTTTTTTGGGTCCTGGTATTTCAATCTGTTCACCCGCTTAAAGAGGGCACTGTCGAGTCGCATATCAAGTGGGCCATGGTTTGTACCTAATGCCATGACTTCAGCCTTCGTGATGCTAATTTTAAGACCGAATATACGACGTGACTTATCAAGTCCTTCCATCAACTCTTACAGGTCTTCTGGGGATTCCGACACAAAACACAGATCATCAGCGTACATGACCTCGGTGATGTTGTCGTATGAGACTTTAGTGAGAGCTTTTAAACGGGTTAGATTAAAAAGTTTGCCCTCAGTTCGGAAACAGATAAGAATGACCCTCGCATTGTCCTCTAAAGTCTCTCCCACAACAACCGCAAAATACAGGGCAAAGAGGGTAGGTGCTAAAACACACCCTTGTTTTACCCCACGGGTGAAACGGAATGTTGTTGACAGTCAAAATGAAAACCATTGTTGTACTGATAATGTTGTGTTAAGGCTCCTTCAAACAGGCGCGACACGCGATAAAATCGCACGCGACACAAAGGCACCGCAAGTCGCGCAACGAGCGGTGCCTTTGTGTCGCGCGCGATTCACGTCGCGCGTCGCGCCTGTTTGCAGGAGCCCTTACGCTACTCCGCAGATTGTTGATACCGCTAATCCTGCCCAAAGACTATCAGGCAGTTTGGCAGGTTTATGAAATGTGTTTAGTACAAAATGTGTTTTTTTTATTAGTGTTGCAATACATAAAAATTGTTTTTTTTTGTTATTTATTAACATAAATCTTTTTCACAGGTTTGCAGCGCCCTTTGCGTTCCTCTTGGAGGTAAGCAGACTAAACAACTTAATTTATATTAACTAAAACTAGCAAGTCATTTCTTGTAAACAGCATCCGTTTT
Source organism: Luperina nickerlii (assembly GCA_963855955.1). Lineage (NCBI taxonomy): Eukaryota > Metazoa > Arthropoda > Insecta > Lepidoptera > Noctuidae > Luperina > Luperina nickerlii. Next base: position 1,400,475 of record OY979691.1, on the reverse strand, counting down.
TGTAACAAGTTGCCAAAGCCGGTTACAGAAATTAGCGATGGAAAGTTCCCCTCACCAAGTGTGTCCTTATCAAAATAGCATATTATAAGATTAAAGACTACGTTGAAGACAAGGTAGTTTGGCAATAATTCCTTCTGCACATGTGGCTTCCCTGGCACCTCATTAACGGCATAACTATGTAACGGTCTATTAACTGCTCTCAAATTACGATGTTTATTTTTTATTCATTTTTTACATATTTCTTTAACATAATCTTTTTATATACCTATAGGTATTTTTTTTTATGTATTTTCGGGCATAACTCCGTCATATACAGACCGATTTGCAAAATTCTTTTTTTGTTCGAAAGAAGTTTATTCCAAAATAGTCCCATTTAAATTTCGTAAAGTACTGGTGATGAGTTTCGGAGACAGACAACGGAACTCTTCAATAAATTCCAGCAAATCAACCGCGATTGCTGCTATCGCATATGTAAGCATTGTATAAGCAATCACACAACATAACATCACGCCTGTACCCTCTAAAGAGGTACGCAGATGTATTTAGTGGTATATTTCTATCAAAGTTGTTATTGAATAACCACCGCGGCCGCCATGGCCCACGCACGATGGTCCATTTGAAGGAAACCAAACCTATAACATAGAACATACCGTCCCCTGCATAGTCTTGATCGTTGTACACCACGCGGACCCAGTGCGGGTTGGTGGATGTCACATGTCTTCGAATTATTTGCTATAGAACATGCCTCACGATGTTTTCCTTCACCGTTTTGAGAGCAGTGGCGATGAAATGATTTCCACAAAGTAAAGCGCCTGCCTGACTTCGAACCCATGATCTACAACTCGTAAGTCGGGGCCATTAGGTACCACTGGGCCACCACCTCACTTTGCTTCTAATTGTAACTTTTTCCAACAGATCAATCCGGGAGTGCAGGAGACGGATCTGGAGGTGTAGGAAGCAGAGCAGGTACTTTTCTTCGTTTATTAGTTTTTCAACAACAATAAATTCATCGTCTAACTAGCCATTTCCCAACTATGTTGGAGTCTGCTTCCAGTCTAACCGGATGCAGCTGGATACCAGAACTTAATTGATTTTGCTAGTTTGTACAGACGCCAGCACATCAAGCTACCCGAAACTATCAAATTTTCCCAATCAACCTTTGAACCTTATGTTTCAGAGATAAAGTTGAAAATCTATTAAAGAAATTTGACAGATTGTAGTAGCTTGATGTGCTGGCATCTGTACAAACCTGCTTACAAAAATAAAATCATTTATCATTTATACGAGTTAAGTACACCCATATTTCACCAGTTATGTTAAAGTCCCATGTGATAGGGCGGGAGCCTATTGTTATCAACCAGACACTAATACAGACTCCGGGCTGCTACTGAGAAATTCGTGACAGAACAACCCAATGACTCTGCTCAGCTTGGGAATTGTACCAGGAGCTCATGCTCAGCGGTAGCGACCACTAGACCAATGAGGAAGTTCATATCATTATTTGATTCTATTTTTAATATATTGTTCCGTAGGATTGACAGACGGTCTTGGCGACATTCTTGGCGGCAATATTGGCGGCGGTATTGGCGACGTTCTGAACGGCGGTCTCGGCCTCAATATTAGCGCCTGTATTGACAAAATTCTTAACGACGGTCTCGGTGGCAATATTAGCGGCGGTATTGGCGGCGGTCTTAATGTTAGTCTCGGCGGCAATCTTAACCTCGGCATTGGCGACATTATTAAAGGCTGTCTTGGCGGTATTAAAATATAAAAAATATTTTTATATTGATAATTATTGTTGTTTATATCCACCTCGCCTGGGTCTCGGGGTAAAATGGCTTTTTTATGGCCCTAGTAATTGTACAATCTACTATTTGCATAACAGCGGATAGATTTCGCTAAAGTGCAAGTGGGAACTCTAGTTCCTAGACTTTTTTTGCCGTAAAGTTACGCTGGGAACTCTAGTTCCCAGGCGGAAAAGTGTTGTTGTGATTCCAATTTAGTCGTTATTGATGGCCGCCTCCACGAACTAGTGCGCTTTCGATCATGATCGTGATAAAATATAAAAATGCCGAGTTGTTCAGTGGTTTCCTGTAAAAGCCAAAGCCAAAATTAAAACTTCGTATCTCATGGAATCACTTAAAATATTTAAGTAAAAGTATTTTACTGTATTTGTCTAAAAAATCATGAAAAAAAAAATACATTGCTCCTTAACTGCTACCTAAGTATCTCGCTAAGTGACTGGACAAGCAATGTAAAAGCAAAAAAAAAACAATTTAATTTGTGCGGAGCATCGCATAGTACAGCCGATATGTCTTGCGGCGAGATAGTGATGTGGTTGTAAAAATCCATTAACGTAGGCTATCGACAACAATGTCGATTGCCCAACGAATATATTGCTATTATAGTAATTTTTTCAATTTGTTAACCGTTTTACCCCATTTAAAAGACCTGTAAAAATGATGCTTAAATACGGTTGGAAGACCCTTGAGAAGATGTAAAATAATATTTTTTTTTTTATTTATTCAATTATTTTGTAGCTACATTTTATTGGTTTGGGTATAATATAATATTTTCTTAACATACCGTTTTTTATTTATTTTATTTTCAGGACCCTACATTTTTTTTAGTACAGACGCCAGCACATCAAGCTACCCGAAACTGTCATTTTTTTCCAATCAATTTTCAATCAATGATCTCGAAAATGGGGCTAAGGGTATTCTCCTAATTGACGAAACTCTTTTAGGAGCAGAATGTTTATTAATGAAAAACGTGCTAAAAGAAAAGAATCGGGCGTGGGATCATAGCCCGCACTTGGGGATGGGCTCTCGAGCTGACTTATGGTAGTAAAAGGAACAGGGCTTAATGCTGGTCCTGTACCACAGGTAAATAGGCTCACTAGTTAAAATTTCAATATTTGGAGGAGGTGCTTCCCTTTTTCTTTTTTAGTGTTTCTGACATTACGAACATAATTTTATTTTGTATTTTATCAATCAAGTTTTAATTGTTGAATACTTCAATATTAAATATCTCTTTCTGTTTGGTAGTAAAATTTTAGTGTTGGATCATTCAATTCTATATAACAGTGGTTCTCGAACTTTTTTGGAGACGGAACCCTTTTGGGAAGCAAAATACTTGATGGAACCCTAAAATAAAACAATGGTTTTTAAAAGTGTATTCTTTATTAATAAGCATAATAAAAGTACAATGTAACAGTTACTAATTATTACTTACTTTAGCACATGGCAAGTACAATAATAGAAGATATTAAAAAAGAAAAAATCTAACTAAAGGGAGGTATGAAACTGTTTTTTATTTTTCATCAATTGGTTGATACCAGGTCTGATAGAAGACAATTGAAGTCTCATAACAGTTAATAACTATAGGCCAATATCCTTACTCCCCTCAATTTCAACAATTCTAGAGAAAATTATAAGCAGTAGACTAGTTAATTACCTAGAAACAAAACAACATCTTATCCCCTGCGCAATTTGGTTTTAGAGTCAAACTGTCGACAGCAGATGCGGTGCATAGCCTGACTGATTATATTTCAGAAGAACTTGGCAAAGGAAACCAGACCTTGGGAGTCTTTCTCGATTTAGCCAAGGCATTCGATACGGTGTCAATTTCTGTTCTTCTAAACAAATTAGAGATCATAGGATTAAGGGGAACGCCGCTGAAACTTTTTACTGATTATCTAGACCACCGGTACCAATGTTTTAGAATAGATAATATTACGAGCTGTACACACCTGGACTTACAGCTTAGTACGGCCGTTATTCCAAGTGCGTACGATGTGACTACGGTTGAGACAATTGAGCCTGAACCAGTACCTAAGGCCCAATTGACTCCGACCTAGCCCTACAGTAATTACCTAGCACCCTAGTTATCCTAGCCCTATAGTAATTACCTACCTAGCACCCTAGTAAAAGTACCCTAATGCCCTAGCCTACCATACAAACCATACCAAACGCAGGTTACGTTGGTTACGTGAGAGGGAAGTCTGTCACAAGGAGACCTACGGTAACAGACGGAATTTGGGTAGGAAGAGGGTTTTGTGTACGTCGTGCAATGTACACAGGAAATGGTTTTCTTACTGCCGATCCCACAGACTCATAGGACCGATGATGGCTAAAGGTGTCTTGGCCACAGTAAGAGGAGGTATAGGAGATGAATCACACTCGACTCCAGCTTGATGACTAATTTTATTACAATAATAGACTTAATTATATACAATTTTTGTGGTCAATACACATTGATACCTATTTACATGTGTGTCGTGTGTGTATTGAGCCGATGAAGCGAAGATCTCAGTAGGCCACCTCTTAGTGCTGACGGTGTGCTGGTGTTGCCGGCGCGTAGACCGTATGTATGTCGCTCTTAATGCTGACGCTGTGATGCTGTTGTTGGCGCGTGTAAATAGTGGTATGTTCATGGTTGAACATTCTGGCGCCTCTCAGGACCGAGGCTCCAGTTGGTATAATTCAATAGTTTCGTGTTGATGTGGCAAACTATACATAGGTTCCGTTGTGATAGTTGGTTGGCCTGTTGTTGGTGTAGTAATTGTCTTGTTAGCAGCAAGTGCATTTGGTTCTCTTGCTGGTTGGTTTGCTGGCTCGGGGCTTGTCCTTCTGGTCTTGCGCTGCATTGTGACTCGAACCCATCTCAGTATGGCTGGGCCGTAGCAAACTAAAAACAAAAAGATTAAAAACATGATTATACACGATACCGCACTAGTTAAGTATGCGTGAGAACTAATTTGACTCCAAATAGTATGATCTAATTCGGTTTGTAAAGCATTTTCCTGATTAACTAGATTCTGAAAACTATCTTTTGAGTTATCTACAACTTCTTCTTCTTTGGTAATGTTTAGCATGGATTTAGTCGCCATGTGCGTTGTTATGGGAAAGTCTATTTGTTTTGAGTATGATGTTACAATCGGTACTGAAACAATTCTTTTGGCAGTTAATATGTTGTTAGTTGTTTTAATAATGCAGTTATCTGCGATTCGTATTACACCAACGTTTTGAAGCTCGAATTCTTCTCTTTGTCCATCACAAAGTATTGACGTTGTAACTCGATCTCGTACAATGAATAACCAAGTGTTTGGCATGTAAAGTTGTTTCCATATTATTTTATTGGATAAATAATATATTTTAGTCGGACATTTCGTATGTGTCTTGTTTTTGAATAGTTGATTTACAATGCAATTTTCTTTTAATTGCATGTTTTTCACGGCCCCAGGAAAGCAAATAAAATGGTTAGTCCATTCTAAACAACGTTTGAACTCCTCATAGTTCAAGTCAAAATACATTTCGTTGTTGTAATCTAACCCTATGTACGCTTTAGGTACTTCTATACTTTGGGCAGACTTGTCAGAGTTTATCTTTGGGACTGGTGTAACATACATTAAAGTATATTTAGTTATGTCTTGTATAGGAAAATAGGCGTATACTTTTATATGAGTCTTGTTCTCATATATCTTGGTGTCTAGTAACTGTTGTTGAACAATTCTTAATTTAGATGGTAGTTTTTTGTTTGCTGATGATATCAGGTCAGTGACGTTCTTTGGTGATAACACACTATATACTGTCGCCTTGGTTAAGTATATCTCTAATAGCCCGTTGTAATAATCCGTGATTTCTTCCATGTAATTATATGCTAGTTGGTAAGTCTGCATAACACGTATGTTTACACTGTTGTGGTCGACAGTACTGAACCAATGGTTGTTACTCTCGATGTAACCTATGACTTGGTTTAGTTTAGTTTGAAATCCTATAAGTTTCTGTCTTATTCTTTCTTCAGTTTTGTTTACTTGTGAGATTGTTGATATCATGAATTTGGTTTGATGATTGGCAGCTTCAATTAATTTTTTTTGGTTTGAATTTAATGTGTCTATATCTCGGTATGCCTCATCATTTACTCCAAAGATAGCAGTTAGTAGCTCTCCCCATATTCCCCTTTTCTTCCTAATCTGGTTTACTTTTGTCAAATATTCTTTAGTTCGCTCAAATTTTGATGCTTCTTCTAACAAATGGTGGTGTAATTGTTTGCAAAATCCGGAAGCTGTTATTTGTTCCGCATTTGTGCATAGTTGACTGAATTGTGACGTCATTGTTTTTATTTTGACAAGGTCTTGCTCTAGGTGTTGTTTTTCATAATTTATTTCTATCCTAAATATTCCTCTGTCAATGCTTGCTGTTCCTATTTTTTCAACATAAAATCCTGGTGGTACCGTTTTTATAGAGTACGTTGTTGTAGTTGATTTTGCTGAACCCAATATTTGTAACATGATGAATAGCAACGTGAACCATTTAGATATTTTATTACATTGTTTGGGTTGATTAGTTTTGTTTTTTCTTAGGATTGTAACGGTGTTTGTCTGTATTGACTGTTTAGGTTCATCACTATTACTACTCGTATTTGTTTCAATTGGCAATGGTATTAATGTGTGAATTGATCGTTTTTGAGTCGTTCCTGACGACTTTTGAAGTGTCACTACTCGGGATAAGTCGTCGTTACCCGTATGTATTTCCTTTATTTTAGCAAGTGGCCATTTGCTGGGAGAAACTTTTTCATCTTTTATAATTACTAGAGTTCCAACCGACAAGTTTCCTTGATTAGTTTTCCATTTGTACCTTTGTTGAAGTTGGTGTAAATAATCTTTAGTCCAGCTTTTCCAGAAATCTTTTTTCATTTTTTGGATCTGTTTCCATCTGTTTATGTGATCTGTATTAGTTTCCGATAGCGGGTCTGGTACCCCTACCGCTTCTCTTCCTATTAGAAAATGACTCGGCGTTAACACGATATTATCGTTAATATCTTCACTTAGTGCACATAATGGTCTTGAGTTTAGACATGCTTCAGTTTGGTGTAAGAACGTGCTCATTTCTTCATAAGTTAGTGTCTGCTCTCCTATCACTCTACGCAAATGGTGTTTCATAGATTTTACTCCTGCTTCCCAAATCCCTCCGAAGTGGGGGGATGATGGAGGAATAAAGTGCCATTGTGTTCCAATATTGGTCAACGTGTTTTGAAAATCGTCAGACTGGGTTATGTCTAACATTTCTTTATACAAGTAATTGGCAGTGCCTACAAAATTCGTCGCGTTATCACTGTACATGTGTGATACTGGACCTCTGCGAGCCATAAACCTCCGTAGTGCTGCTATAAACGTTTCTGTTGATAAGTCGCCTACCAGCTCCAAATGTATCGCTCTCGTGGATAGGCAAACAAATATCGCAATGTAGCCTTTGTAAGATTTATGACCCCTTCCTTTCATTGTTCTCACTGATATTGGCCCAGCGTAATCCACACCTGTGTGACTGAATGGGTATGATTCCGTCACTCTTGGTTTTGGTAATGAGCCCATTTTTTGTGAGGCGGTGGATGATCTGTATCTAGTACACTTTACACATTTTCTAATACTACTTTTCACTGCTCGCTTTCCCCCAAGTATCCAATATTTCTGTCTTATATACGCTAATGTCATATTGTTACCTCCATGTAATGTGGTTAAATGAGCATCACGAATTATGATTGATGATACGTGATGGTCATGAGACAACAGGATTGGATGTTTTTGCTCGTATGGTAAATTGGAGTTTTGAAGTCTTCCTCCTACTCACAGTAAGCCCTCATTGTCAATAAACGGATCTAGGCATGACAACCTGTTTCCTTTCTTCAATGATTGTCCGGTTTTAATTGTTTTGTACTCTTCAGCAAATACTTCTTGTTGCACTAAGCGGAGGAGTTTTTTAGTTGTTGAATTAATTTCCTTACAACTTAATGTTTTTTCGTATTCTTGTTTATTCACGAATCTGTAGCAATATGATAGTACTCGTATCATCCTTCTGAAGCTTGAAAATCTTATCCAGATTTCATTTTTTGGTATAATCGTTATATGATAACATCGTTTAATTTCCTCACATATCTCTGGTACAGTTTTCGTACTAGGCATGTTATCACTTTTTAACCACTCTGGTCCATTCCACCATTGTGATAAGTTTTGTAATTTATTTGGTGCAATGCCTCTTGTAATTAGGTCAGCTGGATTTTGTAATGTATTTACATAACTCCATTTTGCTTCTGGTAATGTTCTTTGTATTTCAGATACCCTATTAGCTACGAACGTCTTCCATCGCTCAGCTTCACCCTTGATCCAGCCGAGAGTAATCATGGAGTCCGTCCAACAATAAATATTTGTAATTTGCATTTCCATTCCATTAATAACTTTTTCCATCAATTGGGTTAATAATAGTGCAGCACATAACTCCAACTTTGGTAATGTAGTTTTCTGCTTTTTTGGCGCTACCTTTGACTTAGCTTGCAAAAGGGTTACGTTAAATGTGTTATTATTTTGTATCCGACAGTATATTACTGCACCGTATGCTTTTTCTGAAGCATCACTAAACCCATGCAGCTCGACTCTCGATTCATTTGAAAAATGACACCATCTTGGGATGGAAATCTTCTCAATAGTTTTTAGTTGTTTTTGTAATTCAATCCACCTTGTTTTAATAGTTTCTTCTACGGGCTGATCCGTGCCATTTGTCCAAAGTTCCTGAATCATGAGTTTCATATTTATGACAACAGGTGCTAACCATCCCAGAGGATCAAATATCTTAGCGATTTCCGATAAAATAAATCGTTTTGTTGGTTTTTCATTTTGGTTGATAGTAATATGAAACCAAAAGCTATCCTCTAATGGTGACCACAATACCCCTAAGGATTTTCTAGTTTCATCTAGCGATATTTTCATCATTTGGTCGTCTTTGCTCTCGTTAGGTATATTTTCTAACAATTCAGCACTGTTCGACGACCATTTGCGTAGCTTGAATCCGCCTTTTTGTAGCATATTTATTAAGTTTTCTTGTAAAATTTTTGCTGCCTCAACATTCGTATCTCCTGACAAAATATCGTCCACGTAGAAGTCCTGGAGAGTTCTTTGGCTGGCTATTGGGTAGTTCGCTTCTTCATCAGCAGCGAGTTGTTGTAGTGTCTTAATCGCTAAATATGGGGCAGCTGCAGTTCCATATGTCACAGTAGTTAATTCGTATTCGTCGATCATATGTTTCGGTGAATTCCTCCATACTATTCGTTGATAGGTGTAGTCTTCTTGGTTAATATTTATGTATCGGTACATTTTTTCGATGTCCGCCATAAATGCTATCTTGTGTTTACGCCAACGTAACAGTATAACTGCTAATTCTTGCTGTAGTCTTGGTCCCGTAAACATATTATCGTTTAGACTTATGTTAGTACTTGACTTGCTCGACGCATCAAATACTACTCGTAGCTTAGTAGTTAGTGAATCTTCTCTAATGACTGGTTGATGTGGTATGTAGTATTTACCGTGGTAATAGTCAGTACTAGATACTTTCCTCATGTGGCCCATTTCTAAGTACTCATTGAGAAACTCTTGGTATTTTTTCCGTAAGTTTTCATCCTTGTCGAACTTCCGTTCTAATTGTAATAGTCTTGCAATAGCTTTTTTGCGCGAATTCCCATAATCTACGCTATGATTCTTGAATGGAAGTTTCACTGTGTATGTCCCATCTGGATTTCTTATAGTTGTTTGTTGGTAATAGTTTTCACACTCCTGATCCTCGTTAGTTACTTGGTATTTTTCAGGAATTTCTTCTAATTCCCAAAACTTGTTTAGTTGTTGAACTTCTGTAGTCCGTGTCATCATACTGATAACTGTGTTAGTATTGGTAGTATCGCCGCAAATCCCGGATAAAATCCACCCAAATTCGGTATTTTGAGCGATGATTCCGTCTTGCACCTTGTGTAATCCGTTTAGTAGTAAGTCGCTATATTCTTGAGCCCCCAATATTATATCTATTGGTCCTCTTTTGTAGTATGTAGGATCGGCAAATAGTTTGTTTTGTAAACAATCCGTTTTTAGTTCTGGTAAATTTTTCTCTGGTAAACAGCCAGTTAGTTTTGGTAGTATTATAAGTGTGACTGGTAACCTATATTCGCTCGGAAATCTTGGCTGTAGCATGACATTGATAGAGTTTTTCGATGTTTTAGGTTTTTCGTCAGCAATCCCGATCACTTCTGTATGTATTTTAATACGTGGGTATGCCAATAGTTGGGCAACCTCTTCTGTACAGAATGATGCCTCTGAACCCTGATCACATAGAACCCTTAATAAATGCAATGTCCCGTCCGACGAGTGAGCTTTTATTAGGGCCGTCGCTAGTAGTGTCGTTTTTGGTATATTTGTTTTGTTAATAGTTGACATATTGGACACAGTTTTTTTCATAGATTTACTTGTAGATGGGGTCGACAAATTTTCCTTGTTTGGCTCACTTTTGCGTGTCTTGTTGTAACATTATTGTTATGATGGTGTAAATAGGAATGATGCCCTCTTTTCCCACAGTATCCACAACTTTTCTCACTGTGACATTTTACCGACGTTTCATGAGTCAAACAGTTTTTGCACTTCTGTTTTTCATTTACGATGTTATTGCGTTCTTGCACTGATAGCGTTTTAAAACCAGTACATTGGTAAATGCTGTGTTCGCGACTTTGGCAAAACCAGCATACACGTTGATCTACTTGTTTGTTAGTTGAATTTGATGACTCATGGCGCGATTTGTAAACAAACGATTCTTCCCTCAGAGTGCTTGAAGTTTCCAGACACTTAAACCTTTTTTCTAAAAATTGCATCATTGCCGAAATTTCTTGTACTTTATTAGGCTCTATTAATTGTTGTTCGTATTTTTCATCAGTCTCTGAGTCCCATATTCTACTAAGTATTCTTGTTAAAATAGGGTCCCAAGTTGAAATGTCGATGTTTTGACTTTTTAGTGCTTCTAGGTTTTCGTTGAATGTATCATGGAGATTTTTTAAGTTAGCGGCATTACTTTTCTTTATTCTCGACATACTTAGAATATTATCAATATGCTTAGTAATGATTAGTCTTTCATTTTTGTATCGTCTTGTCAACAAATTCCATGCAGTTATGTAATTTGCATCACAAACTGTTAAATGCTTGATCAGCTTAGCGGCGTCACCTTGTACATGCGTTTTTAAATACTGCATTTTTTCTGTGTCATTCAACGATTTATCTTCGTGTACTATTTTCAAGAATAAATCGTAAAAGGAATTCCATGACTCATAACTTCCACTGAATGTTGGAATTTTTATTTGTGGTAGCTTAACCGAGGTTTTATTATTGTTGTGTGTCGATTTTTGACCTATTATTCCAAATAATCTTTCCATCACAAGGTCGAATTCCGTTTGCGTTTTCTCAAACATATTCTCTTGAAAATAGCTGTGTTCTAACGTACTATCTTCCATTAGAATGAGTACATGTGTTTCTTCAATTTCTTGCCATTGTTTTTGCAACGTAGTCAATACTGATTCTAAGTACCAACTTGCTTTCTCTTCGGTAATTAATTGAGTTGCCGACTGTAACTTTTTCTGCATCTGATTAATCCGAAATAGTTGTATAAATATTTTGGGTGAGCTAGTGCCTTCTTCCTCTTCGGTTTGTAAATCTTCTGGCTTATATAGTTGGTTTACTACCTGTAGTCTTTTCTCACACTTTAATAGGTACTCAATAGCCTGCGTATACAGTGTGTTGATCGACCCAAAGTAGTTGGTAGTGATGTATTTGTGATCACACAACACATCTTGGTCTTGTAGTCGTGAATGGTTGTTGGACGTTCTAGTAAATACTTCTGTGAGTCGAGTTTTCCTCTCCGTGATATATTTTAGAGTCTTCCTTGATGCTGAATCTTTCTTGATGTTGGTGAATATTTGTCTTATTTCATTGTAATCTGCTTCTTGGCTTCGTATAACTTCGTTTATCTCTTGTACGTCCATCTTTACTGCCCTTTCTTCTCAAAATATCGATGAATCCGTTTGTTGGTACCGAATTCCGATTCGCTATCGTTCAAATGGCGTATTAGTATGTCAGTCTCTTTACTAGCGCCTGCTGAGTACGCTTGTTCGAAGTACGTCTAAACGTTACTCAGCCAATATTGGTGTTGGACAAAAAGACGACCGTTTTATATTTGTTGAATTTTATATATATAAACGTTACTATGTTAAAGTACCGATTACACACGCTCCCTGGTTCCCTAAATCGCTCGAAGGACCAAAATGTACACACCTGGACTTACAGCTTAGTACGGCCGTTATTCCAAGTGCGTACGATGTGACTACGGTTGAGACAATTGAGCCTGAACCAGTACCTAAGGCCCAATTGACTCCGACCTAGCCCTACAGTAATTACCTAGCACCCTAGTTATCCTAGCCCTATAGTAATTACCTACCTAGCACCCTAGTAAAAGTACCCTAATGCCCTAGCCTACCATACAAACCATACCAAACGCAGGTTACGTTGGTTACGTGAGAGGGAAGTCTGTCACAAGGAGACCTACGGTAACAGACGGAATTTGGGTAGGAAGAGGGTTTTGTGTACGTCGTGCAATGTACACAGGAAATGGTTTTCTTACTGCCGATCCCACAGACTCATAGGACCGATGATGGCTAAAGGTGTCTTGGCCACAGTAAGAGGAGGTATAGGAGATGAATCACACTTGACTCCAGCTTGATGACTAATTTTATTACAATAATAGAGTTAATTATATACAATTTTTGTGGTCAATACACATTGATACCTATTTACATGTGTGTCGTGTGTGTATTGAGCCGATGAAGCGAAGATCTCAGTAGGCCACCTCTTAGTGCTGACGGTGTGCTGGTGTTGCCGGCGCGTAGACCGTATGTATGTCGCTCTTAATGCTGACGCTGTGATGCTGTTGTTGGCGCGTGTAAATAGTGGTATGTTCATGGTTGAACACGAGCGATGAGCAGAAAAATACTGGTTTTGGTGTTCCTCAGGGGAGTATTCTGGGCCCCACCCTCTTCCTTATTTATATTAACGACTTGTGTAATCTAAATATTAAAGACGGCAAAATAATATCATATGCCGACGACACGGCGTTAATATTTAGCGCTAAAACCGGTAGCGAACTGTTCGAAATCGCTCAACTAGGTTTTAATACTGTGACTAATTGGCTTAATAGCAATTTACTAACACTAGCTAAAAGCAGAGCTTTGTGAGGGCTCGCGTCGTTTTTCTGCGTGGTAATAATCTTTAAGGCAGTTTTTTTTTATATTTTTATATAATTATTGATACGGACTTCGGTAAATAACTCATACGACATATAATTTTCAGAGATTTTTTTATTAAATGTTGGTTAACATAAAATCTTACCCATATGTGGCAGTCGAAATCAAAAGGGACCTTATGGCTGCAACTAATTACTGCTATAAGATCCCTTTTGATTTGGACCTCCATATATTATGAGTTTATGACATTAGGTTCCTCATACGAATTTCTTCCTGCTTCCTACATTTTAACTTATATGAATTTTTAATACTACTTAATCTATCAAAGGGAAATCGTCTATATAATGCTAATCCTTCAAGTGTTTTCACTCTTGAAAACGCAACATATGTAAGTCCTATAGATGTTTCTTTATCCCCAATGTCAACAACAGCTTTATCTAATGTTAAGCCTTGTGAATTGTGAATTGTAATAGCGAAAGCTAATTGCAATGGAAATTGTTTTCTGGAACAATTGATATTTCCACTTTTCCAAATTTTTTTTTATAGGTGGTATTGGAACACAGCCGCTATTGGCATAAGTTGAAGGGTAACGGTTCTCAAATCGAACCATTATCACTCGTGGCATTTGATCAGGGTCCTCCTGATCAAATGCCACTCACACATTATAATTTTCTTCATTTTTCTTTTTATAGGTACTTACCTAAAGTTATTTCAATTACACCAATAAATAAAATAGGGTTGAATTCTGTTTCACGACCGAAATAGAAAAATGAACTTTTATTGTTAACAAATTTCAAATCCAAGGATTTTTGTTCATAGCGAACTGTCACTGTCAATTTATTCGAGAATAATCTCACTCACACGCCAGACGTCATTTGGATGATTATAAATATAGTGGCATGGCGTTAGTAACCCAACCTCCTCGGGGAATCGTAAATCACTGTAGCCATTTTTTCGTAATTTAAATTATTATTTTTTTTACTGATAACACATCTACATATAAATAGAAATTATTATGTTAAAGCACAAATCAATAGGCGTAATAGTTTTTCCGTAAAGTGTACCACAAAATGCTCAGGTTGTGGGATATAGCAGGGCTCGCTTCGCTCGCCCTGATTACATGCTGAAAAAGCAAAATATATTCACTTCTCCATGCGCAAGCCTCAACTTAACATTACTAACCCTTATCTATACGCACATCAATGTGGAAATCGTACAATCACCATATGTAATTGTCCTTTTATCCACAAAGCGAGCAACATAAAATACCTGGGGATAATAATGGACGACACACTCTCTTTTAAAAAACATATTGAAAGCCTAGTTAAAAGAGTGCGCAAACTAATATGTATATGTTTTTAAAAAATTGCGAACATCAGCAGATTCAAAATTAATCACACAAGTTTATTTGGCCCTATGTCAATCTATAATTCAATACTGTATCACTTCTTGGGGTGGCGCACCAAAAACTAACTTGCTTCCTCTTGAAAGAGCTCAGAGAAAACTTTCACCCCTTCTTTATTCCCACAGATTTGCTATATAAATCCTGCAATGTACTAACTGTTCGCCAGCTTTTCATTATGCACTTAGTATTAACAGCACACCATGCTTGCCTACAATGCCGACAACACTAACAAGAGACGGAATGATTTAGTATGCATATCTAATGCTACCTCAAAACATGTCTTTGTAGTAAGATTTTTAACTTTCTTAGGCCCATTCCTGTACCTACAATAGAATTAATAGAAAACTAAGTATCTATAAACTGAATATAGCTGTAAACAAATTTTACTTAAATATTTATTAACCATCGACTATGCACAGACAGAAGACCTACTTATTGTCTGCAAATAGAACTGCTAACATGCTATTTTACTTTATTTACCTAAGTTTTAATTTATTTTTTACGTTATATTGATTGTCGTCAGTTTTTACTGTCACGAATCCAAAGCTCGTAACAATATAATTCAATCACAGCAAAGTCATATAAAACACATAAAGTAATTTTGCGCTCCATTTAATATTTTTCGACAGGCAGTTTACTAGTTTTGTTGCAGGACTAGTTACCTATATAGCATAATTATAATTTATGATAACCCGTGAAAGAAAAACGTCAAGAAATAAAATAACTGGTATTAATAACGAACAGACCATCAGCAGCCGGTCGATTCTGTAAAAATCTCACCGTGAAAACTTAGGTGAAGTGAGTTTGTTTTTGCTAGGAATTCACACTATTGACGCCCACGCTCACTTCACCTAAGTTTACAGAAGAGTGTCTAAGTGAGATTTTTACAGAATAGCACCGCAAGACAGAAATTTATATATACACATATATAAATTTTAGCAAAAATAAATATAATTTTTAGTTTTGTTTTAAATATATACCTACAGTTATATATTTAAAACAAAACTAAAAATTATATTTATTTTGCTAAAATTTTTATTATACGCCTTTGTATTGTCTAGGGTATATATATATTGGGCCTCCAAAATTTAATTTTATAGTTCTCCTGCGGTCGTCGACAACACCACCAAAATGAAGACTTTATTTTTCTTTGGGATTTTGGTAAGAAAACCTTTTTATATGGTTTTTGATTTTTGCTGGTTTTTAGAACAAATTAGTATTAATATACTTAATTAATAGGTAATACGGGCTGGTGTCCGCAACTCCACGTCAATGTGCGTATTTTGCGTACGGTATTTTTAATATACTTTGTTGTTTAGCCTGCGCTGTTCCACTCTTGGGCAAAGGTCTCCCCCCACTCCTTCCATCTCTCGCGAGCCCGCGCGTCCTCCTTCCAGTTTGGATGGAACCTATCCAGCTCGTCTCGCCATCTCCTACGTGGTCTGCCGCGACCCCGCCTCACTGTCTCAGGGACCAATTCTGCGCTATTTGGGCCCACAGTTTGTCCGCCATGCGGCAGACATGTCCTGCCCAGTTCCATATTTTAAGTTGAGCAGCCTTTTGAGCCACGTCAGCTATCTTTGTTTTGGAGCGCAGTATTGTGTTTCGAACACGATCCGTTAATTTAACGCCTAGTATACTGCGCTCCGTTGCTCGTTGGCAGACCTTGAGTTTGTTAATATACTTACCCCTTATTAATTAACATACCTATTATATCAGCTAAATAGTTACACACCGATTGACTGAATCGATTGAGTGAATTTGACTTTCGAAAGAAGAAGACAAAGCGTTGTGTAACTATACAGACGCTATATAAACGTTTATTAATAAGGGGGTTAGTATCAACAAGCATCGCCATACAACGTGGCAATGCTGCCAGCCTTTTCGGCACTTTTCCTGTTGACAACGATGCGGACGAATTTCTTGATCCTTATGATTATTTTCCCTTTTTTTTTTTAAATGGGCTTGCTCATGACTCTAGTCTAGGTCAGAGATGACAGAGACAAAGTCTACGATGGAGTGAGCTTACCCAGAAGAAGCCTGTTCACTCTTACTTTGAAGAGATTCGGTTCCCTTAAATATGTTTTTAAAACTCTAGCCCCCTAGTTTTTAATTATGGGAATTGGCTTTCTGGACTTATAGCTTCACCAGCATAAGTGTCGATTCCGTGGGAATATTGGGATAAAAAGTAGCCTATATGTTAATCCAGGATGTCAGCTACCTCCATACAAAATTTTATCAAAATTGGTCCAGCAATAAACATGTAAACACACACACCCACACTCACAATCTTTCGCCTTTATAATATTAGTGGGATTTATTAAATTAGATGTAAGCACTTTGTATTTCATTTTAAGTGAACTGTTAATTTTAAGTTCTTAAGAGGAATAAAATTTCTTTAAACCTAATTGAAAAAGTCACATTGGTACGCGCCCAGATTTGAACCCACAACCTTATGCATGAGAAATTGTACAATGCTACATACTAATCAAAATAAATCTTCTTTCACAGGTTAGCAGCGCCCTTTGCCTTCCTAATGGGGGTAAGCAGACTTAACACATTAATAAAATGAATATCCAAAGTTTATACGATTTTTAAAGTGCACTTGGCACCTCACTCAAGTGAGCGCACACAATTTGAAAGCGAACTCATTTGTTTTTACAGGGCATGAATTTTATCATACTTCAATTAATAATACTCAATACTTTTATTGCAATCCACATGTAGGTATTCTTAGGTGGTAAACTTATAGTTAGATCATATGGACCCTGTCGGGCACAGCAAAATAAGTGAGTTAGGAGAGAGGAAGCATTTGTTAATTTTATAACATTACATGATAACAAACTAGGTACTATATTATAATAATGATGTAGGTATTTTAGAGATAAACTAATAGCTTCTATATAAAATATAAACAGAATAAATATAAATATTAAGAGATGTAATAATCCATACTAATATTATAAATGCGAAAGTGTGTCTGTCTGTCTGTTGGCACTGCTAGTAATAAATAAATAAAATTTAAAGTATCGAGTTCTTAAGTTATGACTTAAGTCTATCACTAAGATATTCGTTTACCGAGTAGTAGCTTTTATTCAGCAAGAATTGTCTAAGATTTTTTAAAAATCTGTTAATTTTCTCTTCTTAGGGTTCCGTAGTCAACTAGGAACCCTTATAGTTTCGCCATGTCTGTCCGTCCGTCCGTCCTCGCTTAATCTCTGTGACCGTTAGCACTAGAAAGCTGAAATTTGGTACCAATACGTATATCAATCACGCCGACAAAGTGGTAAAATAAAAATGGGAAAAAAATGTTTTATTAGGGTAGCCCCACTATATGTAAAGTGGGAAGTGATTTTTTTTTAATTTCAGCCCTAACGTGTGATATATTGTTGGAAAGGTATTCAAAAATGAATAGGGGTTTACTAAAATCATTTTTTGATAATGTCAATAATTTCGGAAATAATCGCTCCAAAAGTAAAAAACAATGTGTCCCCCCCTCTAACTTTTGAACCATAAGTTTAGAAAATATGAAAAAAATCTGAAAAGTAGAACTTTATAAGGACTTTCTAGGAAAATTATTTTGAACTTGATGGAAACAACAGTTTTTTTTACAAAAAAGACAAAAAGTTGTACAAAATAATTTCTGGACTGTTTGTAGTATAATCGTATATGCAAGCATTTTTTTTAACTTCGTTTACATAATTTAATATCCTGAACGTATCTTTTTTCAAACAAAAACAAAAAAGAATTATGAAAATCGAATCCCAATATTTTATGATCTATGATCGACTACAATTATTACGCGAACATAATGGATACCCACTTTTAAACTCATAAGTGGGAACACTTATTGTGACGGACGGGAAACTACGGAACCCTACACTGAGCGTGGCCCGACACACTCTTGGCCGGTTTTTTTTTATTAGCGCGGGTAGTTTTATTATATAATTTAATGGAAATTACATAGGGACTTGTAGAATAGAATAGAATAGAATAGAATACTCTTTATTATGTACACCATATAAATTACAGACATAAATATAGAAACACGAACACACACACACGAACACGTTGTAGAGTGCATTTTTAGTCGAGAACTTGGTAAGTTTAGCCTAGATCGGTGTCTGAGTAGATAGCGTGTCTGAATGTCTTCACGTTTTGAATGTAAAGCCCCGTATTCATTGGAAGCATTTGTTGCGCAACTGTTGCTTAACACCAAAGTTTCTCAACATCAGAGTTGCTGGCAACAATACTTACAGCCAGTATCCGTCCACACGCCAGTCCGCGTCAAAATGTTGCCGAGGAAGTAGTGCTATTGTGTTCTGTGTATTATATATTGCATTTTTCAGAAATTTCGTCCCATGCATCGTTTTTCTTGTTTTTATCTTTATATCCTTTAATCGAAGAATCCCACAATATTTATTTAGATTGAAATAATTCTATCAACTTCATTATTTTATCATGGCTCCACACTACTGCTATGTTTAGTTAATAGATAGCTATAGTTATAGATGTGTGGCCTGCGTGTCATGCGCGTACACCTCCAAACACGTCCACACACGTCAAAATTTGATGCTTAACTGATGTTTTCGCTCGCCGAGCGGCAACTCTTCAACATGGCGTGATCAACTACGCAACACAAATGTTGACCGCAACATGTCGACTGCAACTCAGCAATATGTTTATGCAACCATGTTTATAAACAAATGTTTACAATGAATACGGGGCTTGACTCTTGATGTTTCCGGACAAATTTGCATGTTTCTAAAATGTATATACAGGGAAGGGTTAAAATATTATGTTTTTGAAAGAAAGGTTTGCAACTACATATCTGTTTGCTCAATGTTAACCAGGATTCTAACCAATTTCTTTTGTAAGGTGAAAAGTGTTTCTGCACCTGTGCTGTTTCCCCAAAGGGTGACACCATAGCTAAGCCATGCATAGGCATAAGCATAATAGGTGGTGAGAGCTGTTTGTAAATTGGTGGTCTTTTTTATTTCACGAAGGGCGTAAGAGAATTAAGAAATTTTTGAGTGAGTTTTCTGTATGTGTCATTTCCAGTTTATATGTGTGTCTATAACTAGTCCTAGTAGAGTAAATTCGTTAACGGTTTCTAATTTAGAGTCATTGAAAGTAAAATCTAAAGTTATAGGTGTTTTTTGGTAAGGGTGGAAAGTTATTAATTTGGTTTTGGAGTAGTTTATCTCGAGGTTATGATCGTTCATCCAGTTGCATGTTACTGCGACCAACTGTGAGAAAAGGCCATAAAGTTAAAATGAGGCTCATTAATTTTATTAAAGTGTGCATTATTAGAAGCTCACAAATATAGAGGTTCAATTTGTTAAAAAAGGCGTCCATCATCAGAAGTTCAAGAAGTTTTTAGAAGATCAGTTAAATATTTTCCTTTACAAAGTAAGACCCGTCCGTTGTTTACGACACTCTTCAAAACTAACGCAACGGGTTAGTAATTAGAGCTATGAATTAATTAGATGGCACCCTCGTTGGTCTAGCAGTCACAAGCGCTACTGCTGATATATGGCTGTAGCGGTATCTACAAACGCCACATGCGATCTACGCGTCATACTGACGTTACATAAAACCCTGCATCTCGCAACACCTGCCCTGATCAGAGGAACCTCTCTTTTGTAAAGAGTATGAGTGAACTCAAAGCATTTATTTCAATTAAACCATCTACATGCACTTTTGAATTGTCAAGAACTCGGTCAGTCAGAAAATATGAAGCTAGTTGCCCATTCCAAAGCGTAGGTACCTATGGAAAACCCGGTAAATGGTAGCTATAGGGTACATAGAACTCACATCTGTGCTATGCAATTATACAATACAAAGGAAATTAAGTTTATACAATGCAAAGATAGAATTTTACACCTTGTTCCTAATACCTCTATATGGCCCGTGGGTTCGATGCCCAATTGCCCAGCTCGAGTAAAGCGATATTGGGTCTTTTCATCAGGAATTTCTCAGTTGCGCTCTGTTGAATTCTCAATGCTGGGCTCAACATTGAATTTTGAATTGAATTGAATTTTGGCTCAGCATTGAATTTTCAACTCTCAGTGAGTTGAAAATTCAATGCGCGATAAAATTCCGCATCGAAAATTTTTACGTCTGTGGCGCATACGTGGACTAAGTACAGACAGAGCATTTACAGAGTGATGGGGAAAGTATTGTTTGTGTTTTGTTTATAAGACGATTAAAAAAATACACACTTTGTTCAAGTTTTCACTTCTGTCGGTTTTTTTATGTAAAATTTTTTTTACGGTCACTCTTGTGAAATTGCAGCAGCACCTGCAGAAGTTGATGTTTGAATTTGTTTTTTAGCAATCGGCTTTTGTCTAGGCGGCGGCTCTGGTCTAGGCGGCGGCTCTGGTCTAGACGACGGCTTTGGTAGGCGTGTAGGCGGCAGCGGGGCACATGGCGGCAGCGGGACACAGGGCGGCAGTGGGGCACAGGGCGTCAGCGGGGCACAGGGCGGCAGCGGGGCACAGGGCGGCAGCGGGGCACAGGGCGGCAACGGGGCACAGGGCGACAGTAGGGCACAGGGCGGCAGCGGGGCACATGGCGGCAGCGGGACACAGGGCGGCAGTGGGGCACAGGGCGTCAGCGGGGCACAGGGCGGCAGCGGGGCACAGGGCGGCAGCGGGGCACAGGGCGGCAGCGGGGCACAGAGCGGCAGCGGGGCACAGGGCGTCAGCGGGGCACAGGGCGGCAGCGGGGCACAGGGCGGCAGCGGGGCACAGCGCGGCAGCGGGGCACAGGGCGGCAGCGGGGCACATGGCGGCAGCGGGACACAGGGCGGCAGTGGGGCACAGGGCGTCAGCGGGACACAGGGCGGCAGTGGGGCACAGGGCGTCAGCGGGGCACAGGGCGGCAGCGGGGCACAGGGCGGCAGCGGGGCACAGGGCGGCAGCGGGGCACAGGGCGGCAGCTGGGCACAGGGCGGCAGCGGGGCACATGGCGGCAGCGGGACACAGGGCGGCAGTGGGGCACAGGGCGTCAGCGGGGCACAGGGCGGCAGCGGGGCACAGGGCGGCAGCGGGGCACAGGGCAGCAGCTGGCCACAGGGCGACAGCAGGGCACTTGGTGGCAGCGGGGCACAGGGCGGCAGCGGGGCACATGGCGGCAGCGGGGAGCATGGCGGTGGTAAGTTTTAATAAAAGTAATACTTTTTGTATTATGTATTCGGAAGAACGAAAATTACACATTATACGAGGCCAAATTAAATTAACTAGCGAAACTCCACAGGCGTTATGGGTAGCGATAGATAAGCATGAAAGAAAAAATTGATGATTTGTTGTTTGGGGTCAACGACCGCTGATAGTGTACCGCGTTTCAGATTGTCTAAAGTAAAAACTTCTTTTATGGGTTACTGTATAAAATGTTATAATAAAATACCACTCGATATTCTTCAACTAAATGAGAAGAAATTTAAAACATGCATTAAACGCACACTATGTAGACAAGCATATTATAAGTTGGATGATTATATCGATGATAAAAATGCTTGGCTTAATGCTGGTCCTGCTCCACAGGCACTTGAGCTCACTAGTTAAAATTTCAATAATTGGAAGAGGTGCTTCCCTTTTTCTTTTTTCTTTGTGTTTCTGACATTAAGAACATATTTTTTTTTGTTTTATTCAATGTCTTAATTGTTGAATACCTACTTCGTTATTAAATAATATCTCTTCCTATTTGGTAGTAAAATTTTATTAATCTCTTAAATAAATTACAAACTATAGTGTTGTATAATTTAGAAGCATTTTTAAATTTTGTAAATCTAAGAACCATGTTTTCGTTTACTATGATTTTTTTCATGTTGACTTGAAAGAGCATGGCGGTTGAGAACATGTCATGCTCACTTAAATGTCTCATCGATGGTGGCGCGTGTGTTGGATCATTCGGTTCCCTACAAAATGGTTGAGCTAGATGGTGCTGATCCACGCGTCATGTTCGTGAACGGGCGCCGTCGGTTGAGACTGGTCATTTCTTAACTGCCAAGGCTTACCTATTTTTAATCTTATATTTTGAAATGTTTCTTCATTTGTGTTTTTTTTTTACATTGTTCTCGCATATAGAAGCAACAATAATTATGTACCCACGATTTGTAATATCTTGATTTAAAAGAGTGTCCATGGAGTTTCTTGCCCGTTCTTCTCCATAGAGATCTACGTTTTGGAATGGGCAACTAGCTTCAACTTTCTGACTAACTGACGGACTATTTTAATTTTGACAATTCAAAAGTGCCTGTACAAGGTTTAATTGAAATAAATGCTTTGAGTTTGAGTTTGAGTTTGTAGATGTACTTGAAGTATGAAGAATCGTTTAGCTCCTCAAGTTCCGAGTTGAGCTGCACGATTTTTGACAAATGCGTGCACTGACTGGACAGGTCCGCTCAATCAGTGTGTTTCTTTCCTCAAAAGACCATTTCAGACACCAATCTACATGGTCTTCACACGATCAAAAAAACCGCTAGGTGGCGCTGGCAAGTAAACATAGTTCAGTGATTCGTGCTCCTATTATTAAAACTCAAAAAAATAGTTAAAGTCAAGTACAAACTGTGTAATGCACATCAAAAAGAAGCTAGTCATATAAACTAACCATGACAGTGTTATCAATGGGTGAAGTGCACTAACAACTAATTTAATAGTGAAAATAGTTGACACATACAGTGAGTTGAATATTTACGGAACTGGACGTTCGTAAGTTTGTTTACGTACTATAACATAATATGAAAATCTGACTTAAAAGCTTAACGTCGACATGGAATAACTTTAAAAAAAATACACGGATTTAAGTAATATAAAAATAAGTAACAATCAAAAAGTCGTTTTTTATTTGAAACGGATTGACGACAACGCCATCTTAAGTCGTATTTCAAGAACTAAGATAATTGTTACCAACCTCTAAACAATGTTACCACAGTAGATTTAGAACTATTACTGAATTAAAATTGTGTTTAGACATCTATTGAGCGAGAAAGAAATTAATAAATACGTACAACGATCGCACCTATACCAGTATTTCAACTAATCTATTAAGTGTCGTTTGGTCCAGTGGCACGACTGTGATACTAAAAACGATTGAACCACCGTGACCCAAGTTCAAATCTCGCTTCCACACAATAATTTTTGAAAGTTAGAACTTTACCTAAGAATGAATTTCTTGGAGAATATAACTTTCCGGCGGACGCGCACACGATCGGAACCAAATGATGACGAAAGCGATATAATATCACAAACTTTGAACTATACGACGAATAGCATGCCTGATATATCTGAAGACGAAGACGTTCCGCAATTAAAAATATTAAAAGATGAGGTTACGAGACTAAAATCTCAACTTACTACTGCTCATAAAGAAATAGAGATATTATCATTAGAAAATAGCCAACTAAAGAAATTAAATGAAGAATTTAATAAAAAAAATGACATCTACAAAAAGATTGTTAACAGTCCAAGAAAGCATAAAGCGAAGACCACATTAATGACCCCTAAAAAAAACACGAAGACAAAACAAACTCAGACTATCCAGACAATTGAAAAAGACGACTCTTTACCGACGAACACACTTAATACAACTAAAAGCGTCAGCAGCAGCGTAAGTCCATCTAACAAAAATAAAAACAAACAAACTAGAACAACTATAGAGCATGAGCATCCTTCTATGAAACACAAAATATGCTTAATAAGCAGCGAAACGTCAAACAGACTTTATACAATTGCCGAAAGAACTAATCTGTGTAACTTTGAAATTTGCTTCAATCCACATGTAGGTTTACGATAGTGACACTATCGTAAACCTACATGTGGATTGAAGCAAATTCTTGACAAAATTGAGAGCAAAGTACAAAACTTAACTCACTCAGATTATTGTGTTATTTATATTGGCGAAGAAGACTTTCGCAAAACGAATAACTATTTAGAACTTGTCATGTTTGTGAGAGAAAAATTGTTACCATTGCATCACACAAACTTCATAATTTGTTTACCCACCTTTAAATATATGACAGATTCCAACATAATGTTTAACAGCCGTATAGAAACGTTTAATAACCTTCTTTATTTAGACATAAATACATGTAACTATGCATACATATTAGACTCAAATCTTAATCTACCTTATGATTACGAAACTTATAATAAAAAATATGGCACTTTAAATAACTATGGTTTAGAGACGGTTGTATCAGATTTGCGGGACCTTATATCTGGCCTAATCAACCTAACTGCTACGCACTCGGAGGTTGACTGCCACCCGAAAAATAAAAATAGTTTATCTACAGATTCGCAACAAGTAAATTCTCAGTTTTTTCTTTAAATACCTTACCATTCTACATCAGAACATAGCTGGGCTGATGAATAAAGCTGACAGTCTGACTGTAAAGCTGGTGGAATTATCTGACAGAGGAACTATTATAGATGTTATTTGTATCACAGAGCACTTCATGCAAACCGGTTATGAGCAATTTTTACACATTCCAAATTTTTGTCCAGCTGCTTTCTTCTCTAGAAATACAAAGAGAGGAGGAGCGTGTATTTTCGTTAGAGCAGGTTTGCAGTTTAAAGAACTACCGGACATATCGAAGCAATCAGTTTCGGGATTTTTTGAATGCTGCGCTGTAGAGATAATAGCTCATTCAATTATTATTATTTGTATATATAGAATTCCTAAGCCTAATTACGAAATATTTTATGAAAAATTAGATTATATTTTAACAAAAGTTTGTAGTTTATCAAATAAAAATGTTATCTTGTGCGGAGATTTTAATATTGATGTTTTAAAAAAAAACAAGGCTACACTAGACTTAGAACTTTTTCTTATGAAGTTCAATCTAAAACTAGCTCTTTATATTCCCACTAGATTAAGTAGTCATACCTGTATCGATAATTTTGCACACAACTACAGGAAAGACTGCGAGGCTGAAGTTGTAGATCTGGTCCTTTCGGATCATACATCTCAAATAATTAAAATACCTATTAAAAAGACATGTAAGCTACAGTATTGGAAAACTAAAAAGCAGGACATAAGCATGAATAATTTAATAACTTTTAAAACATATCTTAGCTGTTTGTGTTTTGTAGAAGTTTTTGATGCACAAGACGCAAATAAAGCATTTGATAATTTTATGGATGATTTTTCTCTTTTTTATAAATTATGTCTTCCGGAAAAAATGATAACCATCAAAACCAATAAAGAAACTAAATGGATATCTCGAGGAATAAAAACATGTAGCAAAAAGCAAAGGCAGTTGCTTTGGGCATATAGATTAAATTCGGACTCACTGAATAAAAAAGTCCTTAAAAACTATACAAAACTTTACAGGAAAATTATCAAGCTAACACAAAGAGCACAAAATAATCATTTTATCAATACAGCTGAAAACAAATCGAAGGCTACCTGGCAAATAATAAATAAAACCAAACTATGTTTGCCACAGGAGCCAATTATGTGCATAAACAGAGGTAATCTGTCGTTTACACACCCCACAGATATTGCAAATGAACTTAACGATTATCTTATTGACGAAATTGAAAATAATACTAAAACTGACATCACGTTAAATAATATTAATTTAAACAATCAGACATTAAATTCATTATTCATGCAACCTGTTATAACTGACGACATTATAAAAATAATTTCTAGCCTAAAAAACACAAACACTGTTGGGTACGATGGCGTTTCTACAAAAGTCATAAAATTTACTAAAGAAGTAATAGCACCTCCATTAGCACATATAATTAACTTGTGTATTGCTAGTGGCATATTCCCAAACAAGCTAAAAAAAGTTGTAATAAAACCCTTGCACAAAAAAGATGACAAAACAAATTTAAAAAACTATAGACCTATAGCAAAAATTCCCGTATTTTCCAAAATTTTTGAGAAAGTTATCTATAGATAACTTTCTCAAAAATTTCTCAAATAAGTGTAAAGAGAGTTATAACTCTCTTTACACTTATTTCGAAAAATATCAATTATTTTGTCATGAACAAAAGGGATTCCGTAAGAATACTACCGTTAATATGGCACTCTTCGACCTATTAACAAACATCATGTCATCTGTAGATAGGAAAAATCCAGTCTGTGCTATTTATACTGACATGACCAAGGCCTTTGACTATGTGGACCATAAAATTCTGCTACACAAGCTACATAGTTACGGTGTAAGAGGAAACATTCTTCAGTTACTAAAATCGTACTTAAGTAATAGAGTGCAATACACCGAAATTTCTAGGATTTGTCCAAAAAGTAAATAGAAACTATATATACATCAAAAGCAAGACAAGTAAAATATGGCGTTCCACAGGGTAGCGTACTGGGGCCGCCACTTTTTTTAATATAATATTAATGATCTCCCGAAAGTAACATCGAACAAAATGGTTCTCTTTGCGGATGACAGTACAGCTGTAATTAAGTGTACAAATTATAATAATTACGAGCAGGATATAAATACTTGTTTGCATGACATAATTAACTGGCTAAGTAATAATAATTTAGTAATAAACCTAAGTAAGACGAAAATAATGCAATTTCATCAACGAAACGAAAACCCAAATGTTAGTATCGCTTACCAAGGCTGTAATATTGAGGAGGAGACTCAGGCGAGGTTTTTGGGTATAGTGATTGACAGCAAACTCACATGGAAACCTCATGTCGAAGTTGTGTGCAAAAAACTTAGCAAATCCGCGTATTCCATCAACTTTCTAAAAAAGTCAACCGTCAGGCTCTTTTATCGGCATACCATGGACTGGTTGCTTCGGTTTTGCGGTATGGCATTATTTTCTGGGGGCGGTCTGCCGACAGGGAACTGGTATTTAGGGTGCAGAAGCGATGTATAAGGTCAATGTGCGGTCTTAAAACAACAGATAGCTGTTTACCGTATTTTAAATCTTTAAAAATTTTGACTTTTCCTTGTTTATATATTCTGGAAACAGCTCTATTTGTAAAAAACAATCCACAGTTGTTTGAAAAATTGTCAGCAGTTCGGAAAAATCCAATACGGACTCAATATGTACATAAACTATGCCAAGTGAAATGTAAAACCGCACTTATGCAGAAAAGTTTTTTTGGTATTGCCCCACGCATTTATAATAAAGTACCTGATGTAATAAAAAATATGACTGTATTGAAATTTAAAAGGGCACTAAACCAAATATTAATTGAAAAAAGTTATTACAAAATTGACGAATTCCTTAATGATAAATCTATGCACTGATTGACAAACAGGTTCCTATTCTGACATTTTTATTCTAATTGACATTTTGACATACTTGGTATTTTTAACATTTTTTGTAATTTAATTCTGTAATTTTTTATAATTCTAATGATCTAACATTTATAATTAATTAGGTATTTATTCGTTATCAATAGAATTTCTGTCTAATTTTATAATCAAATATTATTTGCATGCCCATGAGATGGTAGAATATGGAGGACTATATTATCTTAAGAGAACATTCTATGTACCAATTACCCATGTTTGCAAAAATAAATGATTTGATTTGATTTGATTTGATCTGACCAAGATTTTGTCTGAACTAAAGTCCAGACAAAATCTTGAATCAAAGAGGAAACAAACAACAAACAAAACACAAACAAACAAACAACACAGAAACCAACTCAGAGGTAACAGTCTCTTTTAACAAAGAGACTAATGACCTCTGAGTTTGTTTCGGCCTTTCTTCTCAGAGTAGTCAGATAGGAAACGCCGATCTCATCTAGTTTAAAAAATGTAATTGACGTGTAAAAGTGTTTGTAATACAATCCTACTAAAAAGTAAATAAATCATTTACCCTTTATGAGTTGATAAAATAAGCCATCACGTCTGCGAAGTTTAAATATTTTTTTTAAAACTGATCTTAAGCTGTTATTCTACTCTATCAGCTGTCGTTGATCCCAAAAATTTAATTAATATTAAAAAAAAATTGTTTCATCATATTTAGATCAATTAGATGTACATACGGAGCCTGTAATCTGCGAAGTTTCGCCAGCTATTATCATTTGACCCTGTATATTACAAATAAATAGGCCGTCTTGTTACAAAGCGAAAACTAATTTTAGTTCTAGCCTAAACCTTTGAGTCAATGGCGCCGATTCGGATTTCATGAATTTTTCCCTAGGGTTTATGGAGTGCTTAAATGTAAACTAGTCTCCTCGAACTCACTGGCGGTCATTGCCAAAAAGCACGCTGTCTCACCTGACTTCATGTCTGATAAAGCTAGTGTCAGTGAAGAGCTGTTGGACGCTAGTCTACATGAACAACGTCTAGTTCTCACGCACAGAAACACCGTTCCGAACTGAAAGGCGCGTAAAAAAATTCGAAAAGTGCTTTGGAAAATAGAGTTTTATGAAAAAACTATTGCATAAATCAAATATAAATAAAATGTATTGAACTCTTCGATAACTGAGCTTTGTCGGCACGGACTTGGATTTGAAGATTTTAACAGTACTTTTATTACTTATTTACACCCAAAGTTACGTTAAAAATAGCAAGAAAAACGAATCTTTGTTGGCTCATAACTTTTTAATGGTTTTTATTTTACTATTTACTATTTTTTATTTAATTTACTGTTTCAGTGCAGACACAATTAATAATAAGTCAAAACGATATCATGTTTAACTTTGGGTTCACAATGTCAAATAGTGGAGTAATACTCTCCCGAAATTTGTATGGCAAAAATATTGACTAGTGGTACCTTAATTGTTACAAATGGGACTGAATGGGTTACAGTCTTCCTAATTGAAAGAAATTTCACAGTCTGATCTTAGTATCAATCTGTCAAAAATACCTCTTCTTCTTCTTCTTCTCTTCGTTTAATGGCTTTTGCGGAAAAACCACCACAATTTAGCCAATTTCAAGTGTAAAAATGTAAAAATAGTATACTCGGCAACGTTGTACGGTTCAATCAATAAAAATCTTCCAAAATCATTCGTAATCTTTGGCAGCCATCGTAATGGCTGCCCTAAAAATTCCAAACCGAAGTTACAATTACAACTTGATAGTAATAACCAAAAATACCTCTAATTTCCCTAGATTTTTGACATTTGTTTGTTGCCGAGATGACACTGCAACTAGATTTTGAAGTGGGAAGGAGTATGTCAAATTACAAGCCACATGTATATACAGTAAAAGCTCCTTATTCGCGCTTCCTTCATTCGCGTTTTCACTATTAGCGGATTAAAAAAATTCGACCCAATTCCTATATTCGCGGCAAAAAATTTCTTTATTCGCGGATCTAATTAATCGCCGCCTTAGCACTGCCGCTTTAGCACTGCCGCCTCTTGTCAAAAGATGCCGCACTCCACTACCGACACTACCCAATATTCTTTGTAAATGCCGTCAAACTCAAATGGACTAATAAAAACAGTAAAATAGATCTTATTACAACTTTGCCTAAAGTATGTTGTTAAATGATATCGCCGTGGACTTTGATATAGCCGCCTTCGCCGCGATTGGTATTTTTGAGAATGTAAACAAACAGAATGAAAGCAACCTTATTACTCAATGAATAAAGTATATTTTAAATGTTGCTGTTCCGTTCTATGGTAAAAGCCACTTTGCGTATTTTATTGTTTCGTCTTTCACATTTGTTACAAATATTGTGATCGAGTAACACGTCTCTACCGCTCTTTATCTAATTTATAATAACAACTAAAAAAAATGAGAAACTAATTTCGACACGAAAAAAAACTGTGTTACCGCTTAAAGTGAAAATAGAAATGCTTGATCGTTTACGCCTTGGAGAGTCATTTGCATCCATATTACGCTCATTCAATCTCAACGAATCAACTATACGATCGATAAATAATTAAATTGATTTTTTTATACATTTGCTTTTTTTATTTTGTCACCTAGGAACGTATCCCATATAATCCCATATAAATTACCATTCCGTATTCACGGTTTCTGTATTCGCGGCATATTTTTGGCATACCCCGCGAATAAAGGGCTTTTACTGTATACAAAATAATCTTTAATTGCAAATTTTGTTACAGATGTTGTCGCGAAAGTGGTAGGCGGTGCTGTTGCGGTTGAAAAAGCGAAAATAGGTAATTTTATTATTATAACAAACATAAAAACACGAGGAATTAATCGAAGATGAAGCTACGCTTGCCCTAAAGTCTAACAACCAGTATCAATAAGGGTCATAGAATTACTCAGTAACAGAGTTGTGGATGTGGTTAAAGACGCAGTTGCTCCATGTAAAATACTGCTGTTCAGGTGTATCCGGTCGGACAAAGTCAATGTCAAATCATTTGTTTCAAATAGGCACATTAAAGGCTGCTGGATCAGCCCTCTTCCGATCACGCTCGGCGGCCTCCTTCTTGACCATCACGGTCTCACAGGAGGAGGCTACTATTGTCCAATTCTCTGCCTCTGCCATATCAGCATGTCGTAGAACCTAAAAAACGTAGAACTCGTAAATGAATGGTCCTAAAACCAAAAGGAATCATTTTGAAGGATATTGTTAATCCATAGCTTCATACTAGGTCGGTCCCAATTATGGGACCGGCCAGTTCATTAGAACTGGCCTGATATAGTTCTACGCGACATGTCGCTACATTATTGTGTTGCATTAAATAGTACGTTTATCGTGCACTTAATATAAGAAACACGCATCGACATGAAATGCTTAGTCTTAGTTTAGCAGGAATTTGAAAAACGAGAGTCGCGTATTTTTCAAAATGTCGAAAACTGAGTATCGAAGGGTCATAAAGTTTTTGTTCAAAGAAGGTTTATCCCCTGCCCAAATAAAAGAACGATTAGATGGCGTGTACAAGGAGTCTGCCCCCTCCTATAGCACAGTGAAAAATTGGGTGAACGAGTTTCGCCTCGGGAGAGAACCCGTCGAAGACATTTGCCACGACGGTCGACCTGTGGAAGTGCTCACTCCCGAAACGATTGCTCTTATCGAAGAGGAGGTTCTAAGTGACCGCCGTTTGAAGATTAGAGAAATTGCAGCTAGGCTTGGGCTCTCTAAAAGTACCATTCATCGTGCGATCCATGAACATCTTCACATGAAAAAAGTGAGTGCAAGATGGGTACCGAAACTTCTTTCAGCGGTACAGAGACAGGAAAGACTGCGCTGCGCTTCGGAGTTTTTGGATCTTTGTGGCGAAAATTCAAGGACTGTGATCGAGCGGCTAGTGACTGGTGATGAAACTATGATCTTGTAATATGACCCACAAAGCAAGCGCGAATCATAAGGGTGAAAAGCCCCTTAGAAAGACAAAGGTGCAACAATCGGCTAAAAAACTGATGTTCACAATCTTTTGGGATTTTCAAGGCATTTTGATGGAGGATTTTAAAGAACGTAATGTTTTAAATTATGAGAAGTGGGAAGGAGTATGTCAAATTACAAGTCACATGTATACATATATACAAAATAATGTTTAATTGCAAATTTTGTTACAGGTGTTGTCGCGAAAGTGGTAGGCGGTGCTATTGCGGTTAAAAAAGCGAAAATAGGTAATTTTATTATTATTACAAACATCAAAACACGAGGAATTAATCGAAGATGAAGCTACCCTTGCCCAAAAGTCTAACAACCAGTATCAATAAGGGTCATAGTATTACTTAGTAACAGAGTTGTGGATGTGGTTAAATAAGCAGTTGCTACATGTAAAATACTGCTGTTCAGGTGTATCCGGTCGGGCAAAGTCAATGTCAAATCATTTGTTTAAAATAGGCACATTAAAGGCTGCTGGATCAGCCCTCTTCCGCCTTCTTGACCATCACGGTCTCACAGAAGGAGGCTACTATCGTCCAATTCTCTGCCATATCAGCATGTCGTAGAACCTAAAAAACGTAGAACTCGTAAAAGAAAGGTCCTAAAACCAAAAGGAATCATTTTGAAGGATATTTTTAATCCATTGCTTCATTTGTTGGAAAAATGTGTCTGCTCAGCAACGTGAATAACGCAATGAATTTTGTTGAACTCCATTGCTACTGATATTGTGTTACTCAATTACCCCGCCGCACTGTCCGCGTGTTGGATTACGGTTCCTTCTTACAGAGCGGACTCTGTTACAATGCGTGCCACGAAAGATGAGACTTGACTCCGCCTCCCCCGCTCTTTCCGCCGCCCCTATGACGTCCGGTCCCGTCCCGCACTCAGACCTCATACCGCTAAAGATACCTAAAATCGTGTACTGCGCATGTCAAACCACGTGGTGTGTCAAGTCTCATCTTACGTGGCACGCATTGTAAGCCGCTCGAATGACAAACAATATTGTTTAGTGAAATGTATCGCAAAAAACAAGATGGCGGTTAGTCCCACGTCAAAATCGTAAGTCACCATTACTCCTCTCCTTACTACTTACTTTCTTCTTTTCTGCTAATTGTGATATTTGTGACAGGTTTAGCCGTGAAGTTAGCTACCGCTGTTGGCGCCGGAGTTGCAGGCGCAGTTGAGGGTGCAGGCGCCGCAATCGGTACGTAAAAACACTATCATTACAACACAACACGTCCACTGGTCTGCACCGGCCGCAACGCACGACACGCAACGGATTTTAGTAGGATTCCGCACCTCAAAAGGAAAAACGGAACCTTTATGATCACTTCACTGTCCGTCTGTCTGTCAAGACCCTTTTTCTCAAGAACGCGTAGCATTATTGCTGCGATTTCTTGAAGCAGTGAAAAAACCAAACTTCGGGTACTTCCAGTAGACCTGGAATCATGAAATTTGGCAAGAAGCAATGTCATGTAGCACAAGTAAACGAAGTTCAAAATTAAAATCCAAAATGGCGGCTGCCAAAACTCACTATCGGCTTCAGCATCCTCGAAAATCATGAATACGACACCCATAATGCAATCTCTACAGTTATCTATTAACGCCCTTAATTATTTATTTATTTACAGGACACGGGGCACAGTACGGGGCAGGTCACGGGTATTGAAAAATTTAACAGAAGGTAATCATTTTATTTTCTTGAAACTTTTTATGACAGAATTTGTTTGCATTGCTTCCAAGTTAATGTACAGACGCCAAGGACATCAAGCTACTACAATCTATCAAATTTCTTCAATGGATTTTCCACTTTATCGCAACAGAATAAGGTTCAAATTTGATTGGGAAAATTTGACAGTTTCGGGTAGCTTAAAGAAAAAAAAAACACTGGCACTCCGGTAGTGCCGACAGAAGTGAAAACTTGAACAATTACGAGTGTATTTTGTGAATCGTCTTATAAACAAAACACGCGTGTTAAGGTGTGTTCCTTATTTTATAGGGTTTTTTGCAAATCAGGTATGATGACCAAAGTGACTGGTTTATTCTTCTCGTGAAAGGAATTTATTCAGACTTACAACGCCATCTCGTCGTTGTTGGATGAACTACGTAGTTAGTACGCGAGGCCCTCGTAGTTCTTCCCGATGTGCATAGATGGCGCTGTCCTCAACAACGCGCGTCTTAAGTTTTACGTCTGACGTTAGTACGCGAGGCCCTCGTAGTTCTTCCCGATGTGCATAGATGGCGCTGTCCTCAACAACGCGCGTCTTACGTTTTACGTCTGACGTTTTACGTCTTACGAATTTTCGATCAGGGTCACGTGACCTGACGCGAATTTAGAAGTTTTTACCCATTCCAAAAAAAGTACACAGCGCCGCTAAAGAAGTTTTCACTTCAAAAACAAAATGGGTTGTCATAATTTTTCATTTGCCCAACGTCCCACAGTTGTCATTTAAATAAAATAATTTCGATTTCCAAGCCTCACACACTAACCGAAGGAACTGCTTTTTCACTTTGACAGTTCAACAACATTTATTGCGTTATTTACGTTTCTGGGTGCTTACTCTTCAATTTAATTCCGATTGATCGACATTGGAATTGTGACGTTTCGTACTCTTGAGTTCGATGCTAGCGCCAAATGATTTTTAGATTGGGTGTCCATTTTGGAGAACTAAGTGGAATTGGGTTCGGGCTTGGCGTGCGGTGATTGTTGACAATATTGTTTCAAGAGTACCGAATTACGTGACTGTAAAATTAACATTGGAATCATATTGGCATCTCATTGGAATTAAAATTAGTTTGGAGAGTAAGCCCCCTGAGCAGACAAATTCTTCGAACATCAAATGTTCGCAATGGGTTAGCAGTATCCTTCAAAATGAATCAGATTCTGATTCATAGTGTGTTTCGCAATTTTATTAGGGTTCGCGCAACTTATGTAAAAGAGTAAAACTACACTGTTTGACAAACAACATTTTGTTACAGATTCCGGACTTGGATCATACGCATATTAAAATTAATTATAATCCAGTTTTGTTTTTAGCTTATAGAATTCTTGTACTTAATAATTTTGACATTGTTGTACCTACAACGATTTATAAATAAAAAGAAACGTTTAGAACATTGTATTTGTTATTATTTTTTCCTCTAATTTCGTCATCATTCAGCCGAAAGAAGTCCCTTGGCTACGAGCTGCAGCTCACTCACAAAACTCAAACTCAAAGCATTTATTTCAAATAAACCAATTACAAGCACTTTTGAATTGTCAAGGGGTCGGTCAGTCAGAAAGATGAAGGTAGTTGCTCATTCCAAATCGTAGCAGGTACGGAGAAAAACGGGCAAAAACTCCATGGACACTCTTTCAAGTCATAAAATTGTTACAATTGATTACAAACTGTCCAAGGCTCAACGCAAACAGAGCATCATAATGCTCGAGCATGGCTTTTACTGTCAAGTTTGCTAAACGTCAATATGTAACACAATCCACCTAATCTCCGTTCGCGTTTTGTTTGCCGAATATGTAAATAAATACGAGTTTTTGGAAAAATAACTTTAATTCCTAAACAATAAAGTTCAGTTTTCACTACAACTTAAAACTTATTATAATAAAGTTATAAGTTGTAGTGATTACTACATTATTATAACTTTTTCACAGTACAATAGGGAATATTCACTCTGAAATCAACTTTATTTACTTTGCAATAAAGTTGATACTTGCTTAAACGGAATGAACAGCAATTTCTTCTGGTCATTCCGCTCGTCGGCTGGAAGAACAGCTCCAGCGTGATAAGTAGGAACAGGCTCGCCGACAAGAGGAACAGGACGAGCGGAATGACCAGAAGAAATTGCTGTTCATTCCGTTTAAGCAAGTATCAACTTTATTGCTAAGTACATAAAGTTGATTCCAGAGTGAATGCGTTGGTGCTGTGAGTATCTGCTCTTCCTGGCGGCGCGCCTGCTCCTGCAGGCGCGCCGCCAGGAAGAGCAGATACTCCTTATGAAGGACCTTCATGCTACCATCAGGAAAGACATGAAGGAGGTGAAGGATAGGGTTGCTCATTATGAGAACCGCCTGTCGGAAGCTGAAACCCGAATCGACCAATCGGGCTGACAACGTGATGGCTGACGTGAAGAAAACCGTGATGGCTGTTTTTTTTAGTGGTAAAATCGAAACAACTACCGAAGCGGTACGCAAAGGAAGGTCACAGAGAAATTTTGTTTAGAAAATTTTTGGTTGAGAAAATCTTTACAATTGAGCAACATTTTAACAAACAAAATGACCGTATTTATGCTCAAATCTCTAAGGAAGCTTCCCAATTAGTCGACAGAGTACAACGTGGGCATTATCCGACTTCAGTGATCGTTTGGTGGGGTGTTAGCTATGAAGGAGTGACTGAGCCATATTTTTGTGAAAAGGTATCAAAACATCGGCACAAGTGTATCAAGATACCATTCTTAAGAAGGTAGTTAAACCCCTTAACAACACCATGTTCAATAACCAAGTATGGTCCTTCCAACAAGACTCGGCGCCGGGTCATAAAGCTCGGTGCACGCAGTCTTGGTTGGTATTGAACGTTTCGGACTTCATCAGAGCTGAAGACTGGCCGTTGTCTAGTCCCGATCTTAATCCGCTGGATTATGATTTATGGTCAGTTTTAGAGAGTACGGCTTGCTCTAAACGCCATGATAATTTGGAGTCCCAAGTTGAATCAATCATTTGTGACCTCTCCAAGGCATTTGATTGCGTCGATCACGAAACCTTGCTTTTGAAACTTGAGCATAACGGACTTGGAAAACTTACGTTCAGTTTAGTTAGTTCTTATTTAAATTATAGAGAACAGCAAGTGCAAATAAATGGTGTCAATTCACATGGTTTAACTTAACAGTAAAAATGGGTGTGCCACAAGGCTCGATATTGGGTCCTTTCCTCTTTTTAGTGAATGTTAATGATCTACTTACTCCATTTATTAAAAAATCAATCACAAATAGTGTTATTTGCTGATGACACTTCCTTAATTTTTAAGGTAAACAGACTTGCTACAAATTTTGACGACGTAAATAACGCCCTACTGCAGGTCCAAAATTGGTTCACTGCTAATAATTTAGTATTAAATGGAAAAAAAACTAAGTGCATAAGATTTTCTTTACCAAATGTCAAGAGTAGTGATTGTGAGAAAATATTGAATCAAGAGAAACCAGAATTCGTCGATGAAACTGTTCCTAGGGTTTACGCTTGACTCAAGGCTACAATGGGGTCCTCATTTAACATCTCTTGCAGGACGGCTAAGTTAGTTAGTTAGCTTATGCTGTCAGAAAAATCCGTCAATTTACTGATGTAGATACCGCGAGACTAGTCTATTTTAGTTACTTTCATAGTATCATGTCTTACGGTATTTTACTT
This sequence comes from Luperina nickerlii, assembly GCA_963855955.1. NCBI lineage: Eukaryota > Metazoa > Arthropoda > Insecta > Lepidoptera > Noctuidae > Luperina > Luperina nickerlii. The sequence goes on along the minus strand of OY979691.1, from coordinate 1,363,334 downwards.
TGGGGACGGGCTGCAGACATCGATTCTATTTTTATTCTGCAAAAAAGAGCCATAATCAGAGCCATTTATATTCTCCGCAGGCGCGATTCTCTAAGGGAACTGTTTAAGGAAATTAACATCATGACGGTGCTTTGTCAGTATATCTACGAAAACATCATGTATGTAAGAAAAAACTTACATCTTTTTAGTAAAAGAGGTGAAAGACATAATTATAGTACTTACTAGAAATAGGGACCTATTAGTTCAACCAGGTTTCAGACTGGCTAAAGTAGACTCATCTTTTATGTGGTACTGTTTAAAATGTTATAATAAAATACCTCCCCACATTCTTCAATTGAATGAGACAAAATTCAAGTCTTGTATAAAACGCACACTATGCAGTCAGGCATATAAGGCCTCTGCCTCGAATTTTGCGGGCAGCGGGGCGGCCGCGGCAGCGGCGGCGGCGGCGCGGGCGTTCACCGTATGAGTGGAGTGCGCCGCTCGTTGCCCGCTCCCGCGCCGCTGTTTTCGAGAACCGGTCCATTTGATTTTACGCATAAGATCCTGCCGCTCCCGCGCCGCCGCCGCCGCCCCGCTGCCCGCAAAATTCGAGGCAGAGGCCCTTATAAGTTCCAGCGGGATTGTCCGAAAGGGTTACCGCTGGCCCGGAACATAAAGGGCTAAGGAAGGAACACGGGTGGGTTTTAGTCAGTAAGAGTCTGACACTCCCTTCCACTCCACCCAGAGCGGGAGGAGTCATTTGATGATTTCCCATCCTCAAAAAAAAAAGGCCTTATAAGTTAGGGGATTACATCGCTGATAAAAATGCCTGGCTCAATGCTGGTCCTGCTCCACAACCACAACTAATTGATTAACACATGAAAATACTGTTGGAGCTGCTGAAGATTGTAAGACTATCTTTGCATTGTATAAACTCAATTTCCTTTATATTGTATAATTATAAATTCACATTAATGATGTAACTAATATTTTTGTAAAAATATAATTTAAAAGAGTGTCCATGGAGTTTCTTGTCCGTTCTTCTCCATAGGTACCTACGCTTTGGAATGGGCAACTAGCTTCATATTTTCTGACTGACCGACTCACTTTCAAAAGTGAAAATGGTTTAATTGAAATAAATGCTTTGAGTTTGAGTTTGAATGACAGCCGGGACCAAGGGCTTAACGTGCTTTCCGAGGCACGGAGGGGTCTCGGTATGTAAAGATGGTCACCCATCCACAGACCAACCGCGGCTAGCGTAACCTGATCGATCGACCTGTACAGCTGACACGTAGCTTGTTTTTATAATGCCTACTAATTGGTCGTGTTCTATTGTCAGAGTATTGACAGTCCATCAATCTTTTTATAGCACTGTGTGACGTAAGCCTGCCCTTAAGTCACGATTTCTGTGACTTAGTAGTCCATTTTTACACAGAAAATCGTGACCTAAGTGCGGGTTTAGGTTACACGTGCTATAAAATAGTAAACGATACTATTCATACACGGCGTTTAGTACCCTCGCTATCGTAATGTAGTCACGAGTTTTGTGGACTTTATGTTCCTAGCACACGTATCACAATGTGTACTATTTTTGTGGTCTTTATAATCCTCTGTTTTTAACCCCCGACAAAAACAGAGGGGTGTTATAAGTTTGACGTGTGTATCTGTGTGTCTGTATATCGGTGCTGGTTAATTTGACAGGACTAAACTAAAATGTATCTTCTGTCCTTTTCCTAATGAAATAAAAAGAAAAAGATGCACTGAACTTAAATATAGTTTAGTTTTTGAACACGGGAATTGGCACCAATGGCCTTCCAATGGCAGACGTTGAGACGCTCGGCGAGAACTGAACGACGGAGCAGAATGTAAACACGCACTGCCGCTCACGCTGCCGTGCCGGTCCTTTGACTTCCGCACAAAAAACCGCTCTTTTGGGGAGCGCCAGGCAGCGCGAGTGGTAATGGCAGTGGTATGAGAAGTATCGTACTTACACACTCGTCCTGACCACTTCGGTTGAATGTAAATGTAGCATAAGATGGAAGACGACGATGCTTAAGTACCTGAGATGAGATCACGATGTTTCTTACCGCAGCGGGGTAGTTGGCGGTGCAAGCGCCAGCACACCAGTCTACCACGATAATATTCATGTCTTCAGAATCCAAGAAAGATGAGAAAAAGAAATGGATTAGTCAATAATCATCACGCCTAAAGGGGGCAGGCAGGAGTGTAGAGTATATTCACATTTTGCCGGTGATTTTCATTCTGAAAGTTGGTAACGTCGCAAAATAGCTGTCAAATGTTACGCTGTTTTGATTAATTAAACAATATTACAAAATGGAATTATAAAATATCGCTCTGTGTTGCACTAAGATATTGATTATGAATTAATTAATTATGATTGAGCTGGATGGTGCTGATCCACGCGTCATGCTCGTGAACGGGCGCCGTCGGTTGAGACTGGTCATCTCTTTACTGCCAAGGCTTATTTTGAATCTTATATTTTGAAATGTTTCTTCATTTTTGTCTTTTTTTTACATTTTCTCACATATAGAAGCAACAATAATAATGTACCCAGGATTTTGAAATATCTTGATTTAAAATAATGTCCATGGAGTTTCTTGCCCGTTCTTCTCCATAGAGATCTACGTTTTGGAATGGGCAACTAGCTTCAACTTTCTGACTAACTGACAGATATTTAAATTTTGAGAGTTCAAAAGTATCTGTACAAGGTTTAATTGAAATAAATGCTTTGAGTTTGAGTTTGAGCATTTCCATACAACATGGTAGATAACGCCGCCAGTCTCTTGGGTACGTACATTACCAGTCAACAGCGATGTGGATGATTTTTGCGACGCTATATGTTAGTTTGTGTATAGTTATAGTTTTAGATTACGTGTTGTACAATGTACAGACGCCAGCACTAGATGTCAGAGAGGTCAGAGAGCCGCTCCATAATATGGAGCGGCTCTCTGACCTCAACTCAGTTACAGGGAAGCACCATACCCGTTGGTAAGACTTCGGGCTTTCTTACTACCCGTAACAAATGTCAAAGATCTACAAATATTAGCCAGAACCAACGGCTTACGAAGCACAGAGGGGTCTCGAATATCGTATAGAATAGAATAGAATATTATTTTATTTGCTCAGAATGTAGGTATTTACAATTAGGTTGTTAAATTATGTGATTTAAGGAATCCTTGTACATCCTTGTACACTTTGGCATGCAAATATTGATGCAGTTCAAACATCAAAGTAAGTATCAAACATTGATATATTTACAACTAAAATTTATCATCTAGGAAAGCGGATACGGAGTAGTAGCATTTATCTAAAAGAAGTAAAGTTAGTCTTTTTTTGAAAGTTGTTACTGGTTCCTTTTTTATAGAATTAGGAATGTGGTTAAATAAATAGTCTAGTCGGTGCCATACCAAAAACACTTTTCCTCAACAAAGCAGTCCTGTATCTACCTGTGCGTAATAGGTTTTGGTATTGAGATCGCAAAGTTACATCTCGATGTCTGCTTTCCGATAAACTTAAAAATAATTAATGTTGATTACACTTAACAAAGAGAGCAATTTCTAAAATGTAAAGGCAAGGAAATGTCAACAAATTATTCGTTTTAAATATTGGAACACAGCTGTCGTATTATCGTATTATGGAGAAGAATGCTTCTCCATAGGTACCTACGCTTTGGAATGGGCAACTAGCTTCATCTTTCTGACTGACCGACCCCTCGACAATTCAAAAGTGCCTGTGCAGGAGGTGGTCAATCGTCGTGATGAGGAAGTTAGTCGTGATTGAAAGAACTAGTTGATGAAGAACGGTTGAATTTAATTATAGTAATTTTACAATTTTTGGTTTTGTTCGTACTCAGTCGCCGCGAATATTTATAATGTGACCCACCGTTGGGCGAAAAAACTACCGTCGGAGCGCGCTGTTCCCCTTCCACGCATTAGCTTCCACGTCGCTGCTGTTGCCCGCGGCGCCCGCGGGGTGGCGTTAGGTACTCGTAAACATGCCCCCGGCCTTGGAAGCACCTGATTCCAAAGGAGCAGATGACGCGGTGTTGTCTTCATCGGGGAGCGGGAGTGGGCATATCTTCGAGAATGACCGCTTGATTATGCCCGTCGCTGTTTTTATGCTTGCGACGCGAGCTATGCCATCCTTGCCTGGGAATGTTTGTAGAACTCGGCCTAGGCGCCACTTGAGGGGAGGCTGGTTATCCTCCTTCACGAGCACAAGGGTGTTAGGAACGATAGTGTCCTGGTTGGTCTGCCATTTTGTTCTTTTCTGGAGTTCAGAGACATATTCCTTGGACCACCGACTCCAGAAATCCTGACGCATCTGCTCCACACGATCGTAACGACGAAGACGCTGCGTAGCCGTTGTGGTTAAGTCTTGACTGGCAGGTGCAGTGAACGGTCGGCCAATCAGGAAATGGGCTGGAGTTAGAGGTAGAAAGTCACAGGAGTCGGATGACAAAGGAAACATTGGTCGGGAGTTGAGAACCGCCTCGATTTGTGCTAACACGGTACTTAATTCCTCGTAAGTTAAGTGTGCATTTCCTACTACACGAGTCAAATGAAATTTGGAAGACTTGACGCCTGCCTCCCATAAACCACCAAAATGAGGCGAGTACGGCGGAATGAACGTGAGTTTAATTAAGTTATTAGCAGTATAATCTCGGATGTCGCTCTCTTTATCTACTAGAAATTTAGCAAATTCCTTTAGTGCCCCTACGAATGTTGTGCCGTTGTCGGAATAGATTTGCACAGGTTTACCTCGTCTGGAAATAAAGCGTTTTAATGCCAATAAGTATGCTTCAGTTGTGAGATTTGTGACCAACTCCAAGTGTACGGCACGCGTGGTAAAACACACGAACAAACATAGGTAGCATTTTGTTAGCTTTGCCCCCCTTCCCGAACGGTTCAACATGAACAATGGTCCTGCATAATCGACACCACAGTACATGAAAGGATACCCGGGTTTCAACCTTTCGGGTGGTAAATTACCCATCTGAATATTTAAAGGCTTAGCTTTCATACGGACACATTTCACACAGGTATGCACTACTTGTTTGGCCAAGTTCCGCCCTCTGAGAGGCCACCAAGCTTCTCTTATCGTCGCAAGTAACAGTTGAGGCCCCGCATGTAATAATTCCCTGTGTTTACATTCAAATAAAAGACGCGTGAATCTATGTCGACCGCATAACAACATAGGATGCCTTTTATCAAATGAGAATAATTCGGAATTTGCTAATCTACCCCCTACTCTGATTATATTGTGCTCGTCTAAGAATATATTCAGGTTAGAAATATTACGAGGACACTTTAAAGGTTGTTTATTTATCATGTTATCATAAATTGTTGAAAAGGACTCTTGCTGTGACATACGCGTTAAAATTATTGTTGAAGTATTTAATTCATCAACCGACAGAATACCTTTGAGATGTTGTGAATTTATTTTATGTCGGCAGTTATGAATAAAACGTATAATGTAGGCCATCACGCGAAGCATACGATTAAAATTAGAAAACCTTTCAAAAGGAAACAGACTCGGCATTGTTTGATTCAACAATGCGATTTTTGTGGATTTTAACTCTGGTAATTCGTCGTAGTTAACATTATAATTGTTATTAGGCTTACCGTCCATTCCATGAGCGTGTAAGAATGGCGGTCCGCGCCACCACAGATCAGACGAGTTTAACACATCCAGTTGCATTCCGCGCGATAGTAAATCAGCTGGGTTTTGTTTGCCATTTACGTGACACCACGTCTTGTCACCCGTTAGTTCGTTCACTTCCACAACACGGTTTTGCACGAATGGTTTTAATTGACTCGGTGACATCTTAAGCCATCCTAAAACTACAGTAATTGGTTTATTTGAAAATAATGCTTTGTGTTTGAGTTTTGTAAATGAGCTATAGCTCATAGCCAAGAGACGTCTTTTGGCTAAATGATGACGGAATTAGAGGAAAAAATACAATATTCTTAACGTTTTTTTATTTATAAATCGTTTTACAAAAATGTCAAAATTATTACAAGAATTCTTTATGCTTATAAAAGTAGATTAAGTATAATTAATTTTAATATACGTTTGATGATCCAAGTCCGGAATCTGTAACAAAATGTTGTTGTTAACAGTGTACTTTTACATAAGTTACGCGAGCCCTAATAAAAATGCGAAACACACTATCAATCAGAATCATTTTGAAGGATATCGCTAATACATTGCTTCAAATGTGCGAAGAATTTGTCTGCTCAGCAATGTAAATAACTCAATGAATGTTTTTGAACTGTCAACATGAAAGAAAGCAATTCCTTCTTTTGTTAGTGTGTGAGGCTTTTTTTTTGAAGATGGGAAATCATCAAATGACCCCTCCCGCTCTGGGTGGAGCGGAAGGGAGTGTCACACTCTTACTGACTAAAACCCACCCGTGTTCCTTCCTTAGCCCTTTATGTTCCGGGCCAGCGGTAACCCTTTCGGACAATCCCGCTGACAGTGTGTGAGGCTTGGAAATCGTTTTTTTGATGTGAAACATCTATAGCCGCACGTAAAACAAATTTCTGGCGTGGCGACGCATGCCGTGGCGACGCGTCGCCACGCTATATGATGGTGTATATTACAGTCACAGTCTTGTGTACTGTGTGGCGACGCGTCGCCATGCGCAATCGACTGCGATTCTCTTCCCACTGTTCTTTTCAATCATATTACTTTTACAAAATAATGTCGATGTTTCACATCTGCCAGGCGTCCCGTGACGGCTCACTTTTTTTTATTTAAATGACAAGTTCTGCCCACAGTTGTCATTTAAATAAAAAAAAACGATTCCCAAGTCAAATAAATGATTTGACTTTGCAGTGCCTTTTATGTTAAAATCTTTGCAGTAGCCGCTCGACCGCAGTAGCAGACGGCAATGTCGCCATCTATGGAAGCCTTTTCATAGAGTTAAAAATATAGAAACCAATAGCGGCACTGCGGTTTTGCGGCACAGCTGCTACATTCTGCTGTCTGCCGTCGCCTTCGGCGTTGGTTGTATCTTTACATTTATAAGCTTTTTAGGGTTCCTAGGTTGCTTTTTAGGGTCTGTCTGTCTTTGTTACCCTATGGATAAAGAACTTTACGGAACCCTTTTGATTCTAAAATCAGGTAGCACTACTGTGTATGTTTACCTCCTTGATTGCCATCTTTATTGCTGGTAACACCTCCAGTACCACCACCGATCATACCTTCAATGCCACTGGCGGAACGTTTCCCTCTGCCACTGCCGGAACCGCTTCCGCTGCCACTGCCGGAACCACTTCCGCTGCCACTGCCGGAACCGCTTCCGCTGCCACTGCCGGAACCACTTCCGCTGCCACTGCCGGAACCGCTGCCGCTGCCACTGCCGGAACCGCTTCCGCTGCCACTGCCGGAACGTATCACTCTGCCACTGCCGGAACCGCTTCCGCTGCCACTGCCGGAACCGCTTCCGCTGCCACTGCCGGAACCGCTTCCGCTGCCACTGCCGGAACCGCTTCCGCTGCCACTGCCGGAACCGCTTCCGCTGCCGGATCCACTTCCGCTGCCACTGCCGGAACCACTTCCAGCACCACCGCTGATCACAGCTCCGGTATCACCCGTACCGCCGGTACCTAAACAAAAAAAAAGCAACATTTTCATGAGGTATGGTCATCATCTCAATTCAGCATACACAAACCACAGTTCGAAATAGAACTAGGTACTGACTCAAAGGTTTAGGCTAGAATTATTTCTAGCCTAAACCTTTGAGTCAGTTAAGTTAGTTTTCGGTTTTCGAACTAAAACTAACTTTAGGTTCGGAGTTAGTTTTCGTTTTGTAACAAGACGGCATATTTATTTACAATATTCTGCTCGCGACTTCGTCCGCGTGAAATTTCTTGTTCCCCCGACCCACCCCGTCGCATCGCCTGCCTGCGCTTTTAATTAGTTTACCTTTTTTATGACTTTTTTAGTTTTTGCTCGGCTTCTAAGGGTCCTAGCGTGATGTAAAGTAGCCCATGACCTTCCTCAAGAATTGGGCTATTAAATGCAAAAAGAATTTTTCAAATCCGACTGTTAGTTCCAGAGATTAGCGCGTTCAACCAAACAAACAAACTCTTCAGCTTTATAATATTATATAGTATAGAAGATATATAAATATATATATTATATAGTATATATATAGGGTCAAATTAAAATTGTTAGCGAAACTTCGCAGACTACAGGCTTCGTACAGACGCCAGCACATCAAGCTACCCGAAACTGTCAAATTTTCCCAATCGACCATTTGAACCATCCGAACCATAAACTTTAACAATATCTAAAGTTGAAATCTATTAAAGAAATTTGACAGATTGTAGTAGCTTCATGTGCTGGAGTCTGTACATCTAAATATGATAAAACAAAAAATAAATTTTATTTTGAATTTAATTTTGGGATCAACGACAGCTGGTAGAGTAGAATACATCAGTTTTTTTTATTTTATTTAAACTTCACAAACGCTCGCTCGCTTATTTTCTTAACTCAAATCTTTTTTTTATCAGGTTTAGATATCCATAACGTCTGTGGAGTTTCGCTAGTTAATTTAAATTAGCCCTGTATAATGTGTAATTTTCGTTCTTCCGAATAAATAAAATAAAAAGTTTTATTTTTATTAAAAACTTACCACCGCTTCTCAAGTTAACGCTGTCACCTCCGGTGCCGCCATGCTCCTCTTTACCGCCTACGCTTAGACCAGAGTCGCCGCCTAGTCCAGAGCCGTCGCCTAGACCAGAGCCGCCGCCTAGACCAGGACCGATGCCTAAAAACAGAATTCAAACATCAACTTCTGCAGGTGCTGCTGCATTTTCACAAAATCACAACAGTGACCGTCAAAAACATTAATTTTACAAAAAAAAAACCGACTTCTAAAAAACCACTAGATACAGACATCAAGCTACTATAATCTGACTTTCTTTAATGGATTTTCAACTTTATCGCTGAACCATTAGGTTCAAGATTGATTGGGAAAATTTTACAGTTTCTGGTAGCTTGATGTGCTGCAGGCGTCTTTACTTAGTCCACGTATGCACGGACGTAAAATTATCGTGCATTGGATTTTCAAATCTCAGTGTTGAGCCCAGTATTGAGAATGCAACAGAGCGCAACTGAGAAATTCCTGATGAAAAGACCCAATATCACTTTGCTCGACCTCGGTGTAAAGTTCATTCATACTCTATAGAAAAGGGAGGATCCTCCGACCAGACGGGTGTTGTGTCTGGCGGGTAACCGCCCGATGATTCATGTTGGGCCGTTGTGTATAATATGCTAGTTGCGCGGAAAACTCTGCTTGCGAGATGCAGGGTTTTATGTGACGACAGTATGACGCGTAGTTCGCATGTGGCGTTTATAGATACCGCTACAGCCTTATAACAGCAGTAGCGCTTGTGACTGCTAGACCAACGAGGGTGCCTACTAATTAATTCTTAGCTCTAATTACTAAACCGTTGCGTCAGTTTTGAGTAGTGTCGTAAACGACGGGTCTTACTTTGTAAAGAAAAATATTTAACTGATAAAAACTTCTGATGATGGACGTTTTTTTTTAACAAATTGAACCTCTAAAAAATGTGTGGTCTTCTAATGATGCACACCTTTTAAAAATTAATAGCATAATAAGCATAAAGAAAGTTAATATTGCTGTAGGTATAGATAACATAGTCATTTTTTTCCACCTTAGATTGAGTTCAAAAATAATACGTACATTCAGTGTTTAATAAATTATAGTCAATCAATATATATTTCGCCACGAATTATTTGGAGAAACACTTTATTAACTAAATAAAACCTCATTCGTTAATTTGCCACTGAAAATCACAACCATTAGGTTGTTTTATTTTAATTTTTATGCACGACATACCTTAATCCTCGTCGCCACTTGTGGTGTCTAGGGTTGAGGTTATATATATATATATACAATAAAACACTGTTTTTCAAGATCACTGTGTTAGGCGTGCTGTCGCTACGACTGCTCGGACAAGACTGAGAGTGCGGTGCATCGCCTCGCACTCCCTCCACCGCGCAACCCCCACTACAGCACGCATAACTTATTTATTAAACGTCACAGAGCCTCTTTTTATCCTTCAGGCTTTTTCTCACAGTTGATTGCAGTAACTAAGCTATAGGGCACCCCGACCAAATGGGTTAGATTAGAACTGTGACCAACCGCGCTATATGCAAGTTAGTTGGCTATTTAGTATTTTTAGAACCCCAAAATAGTAATTATTTGAGGTTCACAAAAAGTGGCGCATTCATTATATTAGAGTGTTCAATAATATTTTTAGGAAAACTAAATCGGAATTATTTGAGGTATGATAAAATTCATGCCCTGTAAAAACAAATGAGTTCGCTTTCAAATTGTGTGCGCTCACTTGAGTGAGGTGCCAAATGAACTTTACAAAATCGTATAGGTAAGCTTTGGATAGTCATTTTATTAATTTGTTAAGTCTGCTTACCCCGATGAGGAAGGCAGAGGGCGCTGCTAACCTGTGAAAGAAGATTTATTTTAATAAGCATGTAATATTGCACAATTTCTCATGCATGCATGAGGTTATGGGTTCAATCGGCACGTACCAATGTGACTTTTTCAATTAGGTTGAAAGAGATTGTATTCCTCTTAAAAACTTAAATACCAGTTCACTTAAAATAAGATACAAAGTTACATCTAAATAATAAATCGCACTAATATTACAAGGTCGAAAGTTTGTGAGTGTGGGTGTGCGTGTTTATATTATGTTTGTTACTTCTTCACGCTCAAACGGCTGGACCAATTTTGATAAAATTTTGTATGGAGGTAGCTGACACCCTGGATTCCTCCCACCTCTTTATTAGAAGAGGTCTGCAGAGGGCCAGTAATGGGCATAATAATACCTTATTATTAAGTAACATTTTTTTTCAAAGACCGAAGCATTCGAATAAAGAACTCTTCATTGGATAACGGCAAATAGCCTACCATCACCGCAATCACATTACCGCAGATCAAAAAAAAAAAACAATTAAAAATGGTTAAAAACCAACTTTTTAATTTGATCTGATTTGATTTTTTTTTCTGATTTGGGGACCTCTTAGAATAGAAGGTGTTCCACAGAACGGTCCCCCCGACTGCCATATGAATTTATCTGTTTTAGTCTCGTTACATAAATTCCTTAATATAAAAACCCCCGTCGGGTTTTTAAATTATTTTATCCTTTTCCAATGACATTTAACCGTCGTGGGTATTTTCAAAAATTTTAATTTTGCAATTTATTTCAAACGTTTTAAAGTGCATAGGTTTATTATACACACAAAGAGAAGGGAAGATATGAAAACTGCATCAAAATCGGACTAGTAGTTTTGGAGATAAATGGCAACATTGGTTTGCACACACATCCTCTCGCCCCAAACGCATATACCGTCTCCGTACCGTCGCACAGCGATCAATTTCCAAAAGTTAGGGGGACGAAATTATTAAATACCGAAATCATGACATTAATTAATAGTATGGAAAAATCTTAAATAGTAAAATATCTAAAAATGTAATTAGATAAATAAACGAAATAATACAGTGCGTGCCACGTAAGAAGAGACTTGACCCCGCCTCCCCCGCCTCTTTCCGCCGCCCCTATGACGTCCGGTCCCGTCCCGCACTCAGACCTCATACCGCTAAAGATACCTAAAATCGTGTTCTGCGCATGTCAGACCACGTGGTGTGTCAAGTCTCTTCTTACGTGGCACGCACTGTACATATAATAATTTCATAAAATATAACTTGTTGACACTTCCCGTGACCCAAGGGCTGGTTTTGACCTGGGCCAGAGGCTAAGCATTTGCAATACAACGTGGTAATGCCGCCAGTAACGTCTCTTGGGTACATTACCAGTCGACAGCGATGCAGATGAATTTTTCGATTTATTTTAGTTTGTGTATAGTTTTAGGATTTAAATTTGGTATTTTTATTAATTAATCAGGTATTAGTTGTTATTTGCTTACTTATTATTTTAATTTACAGAAATACTAAGACTTGGTAATTCATATGTTATGTAGTACTTTGTTACATCACTCCTCATCTAACACAGCTTCTGGTTTTTGTAGAAGATTAAGTGCCTACCTCAATTACCTTAGTGGTTTTTTGGTTGCTATTTAATATAAATAATCCTGTATTTTGTATATATAAACGATAAATAAATAAAAAAACTGGCACTCCGGTAGTGCCGACAGAAGTGAAAACTTGAACAATTACGAGTGTATTTTGTGAATCGTCTTATAAACAAAACACGCGTGTTAAGGTGTGTTCCTTATTTTATAGGGTTTTTTGCAAATCAGGTATGATGACCAAAGTGACTGGTTTATTCTTCTCGTGAAAGGAATTTATTCAGATTTACAACGCCATCTCGTCGTTGTTGGATGAACTACGTAGTTAGTACGCGAGGCCCTCGTAGTTCTTCCCGATGTGCATAGATGGCGCTGTCCTCAACAACGCGCGTCTTAAGTTTTTCGTCTGACGTTAGTACGCGAGGCCCTCGTAGTTCTTCCCGATGTGCATAGATGGCGCTGTCCTCAACAACGCGCGTCTTACGTTTTACGTCTGACGTTTTACGTCTTACGAATTTTCGATCAGGGTCACGTGACCTGACGCGAATTTAGAAGTTTTTACCCATTCCAAAAAAAGTACACAGCGCCGCTAAAGAAGTTTTCACTTCAAAAAAAAATGGCATTAAGTATATGTTTTTGTCTCCAAAATATAACTAAGTAGTTTATCTTTATTGTCCTTTGATAGCGGCTTCACTGGTCGATGTAATGACAAAATATTGAATAAATCAATATTTTTATTGAAGCACCGTTACTTAAAAAAACACTTTTTTACTATAGAAACCGGCAATCACCGGGGAAAAAAATGCATATTTTTATATAGCTAATAGTCCCTGCCATATAATGGAATCAAAATGATAGTGTACTAATTTGTACTTTTAAATGTAACACAGTTCAAACTTAGAAAAGTTAGTAAATATCAGTACGTTAATATACAGAGTTGATATGACAGAGGGGCATTAAATTACACTACGTATACTATACGTGTATAGTATTAATTCGATACAGTACAAAAATAGAAAGCGCCAAAAATGAGATTTTTTTTTTTTCAAACAAACTAAATAGCTTAAAAGTCAGAATGAAACGCACCACCCTTTATAAATAAATTTGACTGACCTTAGATGCCTAGGTAACAAAGTCGCGCAGGAGCGCGTGTGGGTGTGTGTTATCTCGTGGCGGGGGGGGGGGGGCGGGGGGGGGGCGGTTTAGTCCGCTCCGCGCTCGCGTGGCTTTTATGTTAGGTAAGGTTGTAAAGTACACGCACACACGAAAACACAAAATTTTTAAATTCTCGATGTGTCCTCCATTCATATTAATGCACAAATTATACCGACGGAGAATATTGTTATTTATTTTTCTAATTAAATCACTGTCCGTCGTTAAGCACTTTAAGTCCCGTAATCTTTCAAGTACTGCCAATTGTATGGTGCCGGGCGTTCCTAGGGCAATTGCACCGGTCACCATACCTTTCTCGGTAGGTATGTTCGCAGAGCTAAAGCTGCGTTTCCACGACATTCACCGTAAATTAAAATCATGTAAGTAAGTGTATTCTGACGCCGTGTAAGTTACACGAGGCTGAACACTTTAATTATTACACACACACACACAACCAACGTTTAATTACGTATCCTCCTATCACAATAAAAACAGTCAATCACAAAAAAAAACACTAAATAATAATAATCCCAAGTTACGTATCCTGTCACAATAAAAAAAAAGAAATACTGTCTTAAACTTATTTAGTGTCTATCAACAATAACAAAACAAAATCACAATTATTGTCAGCGAGTTCGACAAAACATAACGGCCGGCGGGGCTCCCGTGTTACGTAACGTACGTCCCGATTGAATGACGCGTGCGCACTGTCCACTGAATTCTGAAAGAACAAGTTTTTTAGCAAATTCGCAAGGATCTAGGATGCAATAGCAACACACTGACCTATTTCTATTCCTTTTACGCGCGGGAAAAAGGCGCGGGGGTTTTGCTATGATTGTCACTCTCATAGTGAAAGTGCAAGTGGGTCATACACAAAAAGTGAACATTACAAAATATTTATAATAAAACTTCATGATTTTTTGTGAAACGTTATATTTATTTAAAGTTAGAAAATAATATTCTTACAATAATATCACCAGAGATCAGTCTTGGATATTTTAGGAATAAATCACGTTTTTAGTTTTTTTACGTCTACAGGAGAGATTGTGTTGTCTGCAGAAGGGAACAAAAATTGACCTTATATAATCATATCAATAAGATCAAGAATAGAAACAAAAGAAAATAAAATAAAATACAGTTCTCCTCAACCCCTAAATAAGTCATAATCAAAAATCTATACCAAATCAGTACAAATTAATAATCAAAATTTGTCCACAGAACAGACATTATGCTTCTGTAGGCATATAAAGGAACAAAATATTAAAATATGTTATCCTCGTCCGAATCGTCCCACATGAAATTCGTCAGCCGTTTTTTCTGTGGTGAATCTTCAGAGGCCTCAGAGTCGTCTGAATAGATTCTTCTCTTCTGGGGTCTATGCCTTTCGTTAAATATTTCGATAGAAAGATCTGGTGTCAGTCTATCTGATAATCCTGGTGAATTTGGCTCAGTCAGAGCCTCAGGAGTAGCTGAAGCCACAGGAGAATCACGGATAGGCAAATGCTCAAATGAGGAGTCTGGTGATCCTGATCTTTCAGGGCAATCAGGCGACAAATTGTACAAAGATGAATCAGGAGTGGCTATGTTTCTAGATGTGCCAGGCATTATCGAATCCCTTATGTGGTTTATTTGGATTCGACCCATTTCGTAATGTGGACATATCTGGTGAGGGGCACACACCAAGCAACTTAAACGTCTCGCGTGGATAAGTCCTGGGTCTTTAACACTCCATGTTAACTGGTGAATTCCAAACGTACCTTTGAAAGGTCGTGTAGTGCTGTTGTCAATGAGTTGTTGAATTTCAGGAACTAGTGATTCATTGATCCTATAAACTTCGATTCCCTTACAATTATTCCCCAAGCATAACATCATCTCATCCAAACTAGCCACATCATGGCCTCTTGCAACGTGGTTATCGCAAGTTCGTTTGATGCAACCACCCACTCCATCAGGTGCACCTTTGCCATGTCCCCGTTCGCTATAGTGCCAAATGATAGAATCAACGCTAAACTCTTTGCTTAAATATGATGCTATCAAGTGAAACATAGATTTGTTCCGATATTGCGTAGAAGGCCCGTCGCTCAAAATGTGCAAGTTTTTCAGATCTGGAGATAACTCTTTAACTCTATTTACCAATGCCTGTAAATGAACACAGATGAGAACTGGATCATGCCTAACATTTTCTGAGACGGTGCAGAAGGATGTACTTTCTGAATAATTGTGTGGAGGTTCTAATTGGGTAGAGTAGTAGACGGAAGTATGTAAGGATAATTGTATCTTTGAACCGCCAAAGTGAGCAGATTGTACTTCTTGACCGTATTTGCACTGATAATTTTCTGAAAAATCTATATGGAGAAGTCCGTCTATTGGCGTTAATTGTGATTTTATATTTTGAATGGCCTTGAATTGATGCATTACGTACGCAACATGTTTCATAAAAATCGGTAAATTAGCGTTTAATATGTCTACAAGAGCCTTCTTCGTGGTTTGTACTTTTTCTTTAATAGTTTTCTTGCACTGTCTTGCTTCTCCCTTAATAACGACAGTCACCATTTTTGTTACCCATCTCTCGTAAGTTATAGTGTCATTTTCAACAAACTCATTACACTGAATAGTTTTGTCTTTGCAATCAGGGCAATTTCGTTCTAAGCAGATTACTGCCAGGGCATTATTGCAACACAAATCCTTCATCAAAGAAGAAGCAGAGACATACGGAATTAATTTTGAATGATATAATGCTCGAATAATATAATCATTGTTTGTGTGTATGGCACATAGGCAAGTGTTCCTAGCATCGACTTTAGGGAATAAAACCCAAAATGGTCGATTTCTTCGGAATGTTTCATAGGAAATAAGTATACCAGTCTTATTCACAAATGCCTTATGCAGATTCAAAAGTGAGTCATTTAAAAAGCGAATTTGTTTCTTGATCTTTCTTCTTGTAATTGTATCTTTTTTTCCAGACGTCAATCTGCTGTGTTCATCTTGCAGTAAAAAGTCATGGATTGCCTTTCTTATCTCTTGAGTCTTCATCGTTTTTATTCTTCTTTTAGCACTTTCTTTTTTCTTTTCCAGTTTACTATTTGCTCTTATATACCTCATTCTATATTTGGCAACTTTAGACTCTAATTCAAGAACTTTTATCTTTAAATGTTTATTTTTTGCAACAAGTCGTCGTCTATTCCGTGTAGCCACCGCTCTGCCAACATGTAAACGCGAAAACGATGGACTTGATGGAGGTGTGTTCTCTTGCACAAAATCAAGTTCTCTTTTCTTAATTTTTTCCTTATCGCGTTTCTTTTTTGCCTTTTCTCTCCATATTTTTCTTATCTGCCTTTGTTCTCTTGGCGTGTAGTCTTTAACAGTCTTAATTTGACCTGTTTTTTTCTTTTGTATCTCTCCCTATCCTTCCTTCTTCTTTCTTCGAGAGCTGCGTCATCCATTTTTGCCCGAGCACGGCGTATACTAAGTTTTTTCTGCTCACGCCTGCGTTTCTTTTTTTCTTCTTCGGTAAGCTGCCCTGATCGACTTGTTCGTGGCATAGTAACTGAAACAAAAGACCCCAACCGTCATGCACTGCAAGCAACACAATGCAAATGAAAGCAAACCAAAGTGGAAGACCAAAGTGAGCAAAATGAATGATGAAAAAAGAAACACAAAACAAAAAAAAAGAAACACAAAAAGAAACAATTTTTACAAATAATACTCTAATTATTTACGAAATTCATCATCCGACAAATCATTATAAAATTTGTTTAAAAAAAAGGATTAAAATAAATATGTACATTGTAATTCTGAACCTCCTTTTTTTATTAATCTGTTAAAAAGCGAGTAACACTACTGTTTTTTTTCAAATGCTGTGAAATTTCATTGTTTATTCACTTCTGTGGACATGCCTCCCTTCTGTAGACACTAAGTCTACAGTAAAGATGTCTACACGAGAGACAAATTTTCAAAAATGAAAGATGGCATCCTACATTTTGAGGTTAGGATTTAAACATGGTGATATTTGCATACCGCGCCCATACGCATATACTATCTTAATGTTTTTATTTATTTGTAAAGGCTACTTACTCAGGTATCCCTTGCACAGGAAAGACGCACTGATCTCGACCAAAAACTTGTGTAATTAAATAAAATTGGAGTTTTTTATGTGACACACACTTCACGTAAAATGACAACCGAGCAAATGACAGAGAATACAGTGCAACCAACACAAAAAATAAAATAATAACGATGCGTTCATCTTTGGCAAATTTTGGCTAAATGTATGCGTCTACAGAAGTAGACCTAAAATCTGTGAACAACATGTTGATATGGTTTTTTTTTTAATTTAGGACTATATATATTTTTAATAAGTTATGTTACGAATATTTGATAATATAACTGATGTAATGAAACGAAATGAAAGTATAGAAAGTATGTGTATATATTTTTAACCATCACTTAAACTCAACTACTTGGCATCCGAACAGTCTACAGAAGGAGATTTTATCAGATTCAAAAGTGAAAAAAATAAAGTAAATTCCAGTACAGCGCTAATTTTTTAAGAAACATGACAAGTTTTCAAGACGAAATAGCTATTAAATGTATTTAATGTTGATATAATATTAAAATAAGGGTTTTAAGTTGCATGAACATTTTTTTTTCGTTTTTTGTGTTTGACCCAAGTGTGTGTGTTAGCTTCGTGAAATATTTGGTTGTACTTGTGCGGCAACAATGTATCTTATACTCAGATTATCGTTTTGAGGTGCATGACCTATGCGTATGAGATAATCAGCTGTTAGGAAATATACATCGTGTTCAAACGTAGCAAAAACTTAAAAAATCATTTGTGACTAAACTACTGCTCCTATTTAATTGATTTTTGGTACAGAGCTTGAAAATGGTATCTAGTATAGGCAGTTTAAAGGAAAGCCCCTCTGTCGTATCAACTTTGTATACATATTTTTTTGTAATATAAATCAATCTATTTTATTTTTTGTTTATATACCAATAAAAAGTACAGACCTTCCTTAATGTGCACTATTTTTTCAATTCACAGTTTATTTACACTGATAACATAACCAATTTAATTGAATAGGAGCGCAAAACAACGATAAATCGGTCTTGTTACAATAGTTTTGCTTTCGAGATAACTTTGAAATGGCATGTCCATTAAACTACTGACTGTATAATGTTGATGTTTTAGTATAATATTTATAAACAACTTACTTTCAATTCTTAATAAAATGATTTTTCGAACTATCGACATATTGACCACAAATAATTATGGGACGCTAACTTTCAATAATTGATCACTGTGCGGCGTGGGTAAAAAAAGCTTATTTTTCTCTATACCCTTTCCTCAGATGCGCCCCTTTTACTTACGACGACAGAATTCAAATTCAAATTTATTTATTTTAGGACAACTCATAATCCAAAGAATTGTGACCTCTGAATTTGTTTCGGTCTTTTTTCTCAGAGTAGTCAGGTATTAGGAAATACTAAACTAACCCCCTCACTAATAAACGTATTGTCCTTTTGTCCTTTATTTTTGTTTTTTTTTTTGTATAGTCTGTTAGTTCGTCATTTAATTTAGTATCTAGTGAAAATAGTTTGTAATAAAATAAGTTAATTATTTTGTATATTTTAACAAAATAAACGTATTATATCAGATGAATAGTTACACACCGATTTCTCTCTTTCACTGTTCAGTAATTTGACTTTCGAAATAAGAAGACAAAGCGTTGTGTAACTATACAGACGCTATACCACGTTTATTAGTACCTAATATACAAAGTTGATACGACAGAGGGGCTTTCCTTTAAACTGCCTATACTAGATACCATTTTCAAGCTCTGTACCAAAAATCAATTAAATAGGAGCAGTAGTTTAGTCACAAATGATTTTTGAAGTTTTTGCTACGTTTGAACACGATGTATATTTCCTAACAGCTGATTATCTCATACGCATAGGTCATGCACCTTAAAACGATAATCTGAGTATAAGATACATTGTTGTCGCACAAGTACAACCAAATATTTCACGAAGCAATAAATACACACACACTTGCACTTTCACTATGAGAGTGACAAACATAGCAAAACCCCCGCGCCTTTTTCCCGCGCGTAAAAGGAATAGAAATAGGTCAGTGTGTTGCTATTGTATCCTAGATACTTGCGAATTTGCTAAAAAAACTTGTTCTTTCAGTGGACAGTGCGCAAGCGTCATCCATTCGGGACGTACGTTACGTAACACGGGAGCCCCGGCGCCGCCGCCGCGCCGTTATGTTTTGTCGAACTCGCTGACAATAATTGTGATTTTGTTTTGTTATTGTGATAGACACTAAATAAGTTTAATCCAGTATTTTTTTTTATTGTGACAGGATACGTAACTTGGGAATATTATTATTTAGTGTTAGTGTTTTTTTTTTGTGATTGACTGTTTTTATTGTGATAGGATACGTAATTAAACGTTGGTTGTATGTGTGTGTAAAATTAAAGTGTTCAGCAATGCCTCGTGTAACTTACACGGCGTCAGAATACACTTACATGATTTTAATTTACGGTGAATGCCGTGGAAACACAGATTTAGCTCTGCGAACATACCGAGAAAGGTATGGTGACCTGCGCAATAGCCCTAGGAACGCCGGCACCATACAATTGGCAGTACAAAGATTACGGGAATTAAAGTGCTTAGCGACGGACAGTGATTTAATTAGAAAAATAAATAACAATATTCTCCGTCGGTATAATTTGTGCATTAATATGAATCGAGGACACATCGAGAACTTAAAAATTTTGTGTTTTTGTGTGTGCGCGTACTTTACAACTTACCTAACATAAAAGCCGCGCGAGCGAGCGGTCTAAACCGCCCGCTCCCCCCCCCCCCCCCGCCCCCCGCCAAGAGAGATAACACACACACGCGCTCCTGCGCGACTTTGTTACTAGGCATCTAAGGTCAGTCAAATTTATTTATAAAGGGTGGTTGCGTTTCACTCTGACTTTAAGCTATTTAGTTTGTTTGAAAAAAAAAAAATCTCATTTTTGGCGCTTTCTATTTTTGTACTGTATCGAATTAATACTATACACGTATAGTATACGTAGTGTAATTTAATGCCCCTCTGTCATATCAACTCTGTATAAATACATTCATAATTTTTTTAAATTATTAATTTATATTAATTAATTGTTTCTATTAATGCTAATTTGTTCTAAAAAATAAAAAAAATCTAAAGCCATATAAAAAAGTTTTCTTACCAAAATCCCAAATAAAAATACAGTCTTCATTTTGATGGAGTCGACGACCGCAGGAGAACTATAAAATTAAATTTTGGAGGCGCAATATATACCTATAGACTTATAATCAAAATTTTAGCAAAGATAAATATAATTTTTTTAGATAACGATTGGATTTCGTTTAAATATATACATATATACTTATAAATTTCCGTCCCGCTGTTGGTTTGTTCGTAATAAATTTTTTTCTTGACTTTTTCTTTCACGGGTTGTCATAAACTAGCTCCTACCTGCGACTTCGTCCGCGTGAAATTTTCATGTTCTCCCGACCCACCCCGTCGCCTGCCCGCGCTATTACCTACTTCGTTTTTGCTTAGCTTTCTTTCTGACTTTTTTCTTTATGCTCGGCCCCTAAGGATCATAGCGTGATGATAAATAGCCTATAGCCTTCCTCAAGAATTGGGCTATCAAATACAAAATGTTTTCAAATCTGACTGGTAGTTCCAGAGATTACCCCCTACATACAAACTTAAAAACTTTACCTCTTTATAATATTAGTTTAGATTATATGCTAACTAATCCTGCAACAAAACAAGGAAACTGTCAGTCGAAAAATATTAAACGGAGCGCAAAAATAATTTTTGTGTTTTATATGACTTTGCTGTGATTGAATTATATGACATAGACGGTTTTTACAACATGGCAAAACATTAGAGAAATATTTATTATATGTTCGTTTAATATTTATGTATGTCTTATACACATAAACCTAAAGGAATAAATTCTCTAAATTACGGTGAAAACCGCATCAAAATCCCTTGTTTAAAAGGACAACGCGGTCAACCAGACAAACACGAAAGGCGACTTTAATAATTTATGTTTTTCAGTTCCGTGCCTTCGGCATTGGCCTTCGGAGATAACCTGCCATACTACGTATTATGGAAAGTTTAATATTTCCATGTTGTTGTAGGTAACGTTTTTGTGAGTGATTTACAGCTGTTTTATATTGGAGTTCTATTTTTGTCTCTGTGTTGTTTTGTTCTAAGGTGCCGGTTGATATTGAATATAAAATTTGTATTAAGCGACATAATTAATATTGAAAGCTACATACCTAGTCAGCGGGATTGTCCGAAAGGGTTGCCGCTGGCCCGGAACATAAAGGGTTAAGGAAGGAACACGCGTGGGTTTTAGTCAGTAAGAGTCTGACACTCCCTTCCGCTCCACCCAGAGCGGGAGGGGGCCATTTGATGATTTCCCATCTTCAATAAAATAAAAATAAAAAAAGCTACGTACCTACCTGCATGCCTAACCGCGATGCAACAATGGCGCTCGTGCGACATGTCGGCTATTCAGCCAGTCCGTCTGGTCAAAGCCAGCCCGAGTAGTGGGCTGCGCGGCTCGAATATTGAGCAGCGCGGCTCAAAAATTGGGCGACGCGACGCGGCCCGATAACTGAGCAGCACGGCTCAAAATTCGGGCGGCGTGGCTCACAGTGTGGGTGGCGCGGCTCACAATGTGGGCGACGCGGCTCAGAAATGTTATAATGTTGCTATAGTAACCCCTTGATTTACTACCTGCTTGGGTATCGCTTGACCGCTTCTGTTTTGCTTCAGATGAATACGCAACAAGGAAGTCTTGTTGCGTCATCTGAAGCACTGTCCTTGAAGGCTTGGCGAACTGTTGGACGAGCATGCGGGAACGGACCAAGACGAGGAGATTTTGGTGCGTGTGAACGTTTTGGCAGAGGAGCATCTCACGGAAGGATGGACTATCTTAAAAAGAGGAAACTGGAGAGGTTCCGACAAGTTTTATTGCAAATCGCTAGAACGTCCTAGAAACGAAAACTTAAATGTTCTTAATAATTCATTCTCTGCAGTTTAATTAGTTACGGGCTTGGGGTTCGTGACAACAAAAACTGCCGATTCAATAACCAAAAATGATACTTTAATTTAACAACACTAATAACAGCTCAAGCACACTAATTATAAAATACAATTGCACTATATACTGACCGCTCTAAGTCGCACTTGAAGATCGCTTCCGAATGTATTCGTTTATCCAACATTGACTCTGGCCTGCTACTCTCGGCTACTCGCGGCCCATACCGGCCTTATATAGTGACTCATATAGTTCTAGAACCTTCTACTGTAGAAACATCTAGAATGTTCGAGTACATACCGGCCCCGACTGACCAGTTGTCGATAGTTCTAGAAAGTTCTAGCATCGGAATTTCTAGAAGGATCTTGACTCTACTAGTTCTGCTACCCGATACTAGATGGCGCTAGTGGTAACTAATTTCACCATGTACCAGGCATTAATTGTGGCGCGCAACACGGGCAATGTTGCGCGTCATTAGGATCAATTTCAACTTGCCAGTAGCCACTTTTCAGGTCCAGCGTGCTAAACCACTTTACACCAGTAAGCATGTCCAGCGTGTCATCAATTCTTGGCAAAGGATAGCTGTCCTTCTTTCTAACGTCGTTCAGACGACGATAATCAACACAAAACCGCATGCTGCCGTCCTTCTTTCGTACCAGCACTACAGGTGAAAACCATGGACTAGATGAAGGTTCAAGAACACCATCCTTCTGTTAGGTGTAGCAGCACCAGTTGTCGCAACCCCTAGCCCGGGAGTCTAGATTATCGGTGGCCGTCTCTTCCTGCTCCGGCGCATCCTTGGCTGTGGCCTGTGCTTCACAATGTCGTCTCTAATTATTATATTAACAATACAAGACTTCAAGCCATCCTGTCTTTTAAATATAAAACCCATGACCTAACATGGTGTCAGAAGTCGTGTGGTAGACAGCCAAGAAAGGTAAATACGTCAAGATGTCTGAGAACATTAAACAGATTGTAGTAGCTTGATGTGCTGGCGCCTGTACATTGTACAACACGTAATCTAAAATTATAACTACGAGTATACACAAACTAAAATATAGCGTCGAAAAATTCATCCGCATCGCTGTTGACTGGTAATTTACCCAAGAGACTGGCGGCATTACCACGTTGTATGGCGATGCTAATTAATTAATTCATAATCAATATCTTAGCGCAACACAGAGCGATATTTTATAATTCAATTTTATAATATTGGTTAATTAATCAAAACAGCGTAATATTTGACAGCTATTTCGCGACGTTACCAACTTTCAGAATGAACATCACTGGCAAAATGTGAGTATACTCTACACTCCTGCCTGCCTCCTTTAGGCGTGATGATTATTGACTAATCCATTTCTTTTTCTCAGCTTTCTTGGATTCTGAAGACTTTAATATTATCGTGGTAGACTGGTGTGCTGGCGCTTGCACCGCCAACTACCCCGCTGCGGTAAGAAACATCGTGATCTCAGGTACCTACCTAAGAATCGTCGCCTTCCATCTTATGCTACATTTACATTCAGCCGAAGTGGGCAGGACAAGTGTGTAAGTACGATACTTCTCATACCACTGCCATTTCCACTCGCGCTGCCCGGCGCTCCCCAAAAGAGCGGTTTTTTGTGCGGAAGTCAAAGGACCGGCAGCGTGAGCGGCAGTGCGTGTTTACATTCTGCTCCGTCGTTCAGTTCTGGCCGAGCGCCTCGACGTCTGCCATTGGTGCCGATTCCCGTGTTCAAAAACTAAACTATATTTAAGTTCAGTGCATATTTTTCTTTTTATTTCATTAGGAAAAGGACAGAAGATACATTTTAGTTTAGTCCTGTCAAATTATCCAGCGCCTGACGTAAATTGACGTAATTTTAGTAGGCAAGTTTTTAACCACGTCTAAACTTGTATTGGAGTAGTGTCAGGCTCTGATTAATTTGACAGGACTAAACTAAAATTTATCTTCTGTCCTTTCTTAATAAAATAGAGAGAAAAAGATGCACTGAACTTAAATTTAGTTTAGTTTGTGAACAAGGGAATCGGCGCCATTTCCGAAACTCGAGCGAAGTGAGTGGTAGGGCAGTAGACACACTTCTCTCGACCATGCTGCAGCAGTATTTAGGGAATTATTGCCGGCAGCGCGAGGGGCAGCGGCAGGGGCTGAATGTAAATATAGTATTACCGTTAGCTCGTGGCTAAGCTATAGTTTATAACAGCCGCATAGGTCAAACCAATTTTAAGCTATGCTGCCCAAAGTGATCTGTAGATCCATTACTTATCGAGACCCCTCCGTGTCTCGGAATGCACGTAGCCGTTGGTCCTAACCACAGAGCATGGGACCGCGTTCACGACCTTACCGTGCGTGTTGACCTATGTAATTGGTTTGTTAAGCCGTGTAAATCAAATAAGTAAATCGCCTCTTCTATCCACAGTGTGAAAAAGCTTCGATATATTTATATATGATTTTCAACTTTATCACTAAAGCATAAGGTTCAAAGTTGATTGGGAATATTTGAGAGTTTCGGGTAGCTTCATGTGCTGGCGTCTGCACTAAAAAAAAATGTAGGGTCCTGAAAATAAAATAAATAAAAAACGATATGTCCAGAAAATATTATACATATTATACCTAAACCAATAAAATGTAGCTAAAAAACAATTGAATAAATAAAAAAAATTAACATCTTCTCAAAGGTCTTCCAACCGTATTTAAACATCATCTTTACAGGTCTTTTGACCGGGTTAAAACAGTTGATAAATTAAAAAAATTACTATAATAGCAATATATTCGTTGGGCAATCGACATTGTTGTCGATCTACGTTAGTGGATTTTTACAACCACATCACTATCTCGCCGCAAGACACATCGGCTGTACTATGCGACGCTTCGCATAAATAAAATATCGTTTTGTATTTTTACATTGCTTGTCCAGTCACTTAGCGAGACACTTAGGTAGCGGTTAAGGAGCAATGTATTTGCTGCAAAAATAGTAAAGCCGCTGCGATATTTGAAAACAATAATAACGTAGTAAAAGCAAGAAATATTTTTCGATTTGATTTTGTTGTTTTTCATGATTTTTTATACAAATACAGTAAAATACTTTTACTTAAATATGTAAAGTGATTCCATGAGATACGAAGTTTTTACTTTAGCTTCTGTTTTTACAGGAAACAACTCGGCATTTTTATATTTTATCACGATAACGGTCGAAAGCGCACTAGTTCGTGGAGACGGCCATCTTTGTCTAGTACAGGCCCATGTTGCTCATGGCGCGTGGACGCAGACACGCGCCCTTGCCATTTCTCCTGTTTTTAACATTTCTATGGTTTTCAACAATTTTTTTACAAGTTTCGTCAAAAGATATTTTACTGGTCCACTTGCATCCTGTACTAACTCTTAATACTACTATTGTTTTTATATGGTTCTCCCGTTGAAGTAGCGAAAATCCAATAAAAACATTACGGGCCTATACTACCTCAAATAGTTAGGGGTGTTTCTCAAATTTCGTGCATATTACATGTCTAGATCAAAAATCTTTATTTAGAAAAAAAAAACAATGTAATTTGACAATAAATTTGAAATTTAGGTAAAAATATCATGGAATGCACAATGCACCAAATCCGCGAAATACCCTTAGCATGATCCGTTGTTATGTCGAAAGTACCTACTGCAGCATTCATTGTGAAATAAATATATGGTAAAGTTGAGGATTAATGTTGATTACTACCTTTGGCGAAAATACGATTCCATAAAATTTTCTCGATAGAAAAAAATTACAAAGTTAGCTCCAAATCGAACAATAAACCGCTAGTATTATAAAAATACTCCAAATTAAATCCTGAAACTTTGCATAACAACTGAACTAAATATAAAGCAGATACTATGTTTCTTATTTTTTCAAATTACCATTATTTTCACCGCACTCTGTCTTGCTCTCACTCATTCCGCGAGCAGTATCGTGCGAGCGAGACAAAGAGTGAATTTTAGCTTTTTTTTTTTTTATAAATGGCATCTCGTAGTTGACCTTGAGAGGTCGTGACTACTTAACTGGACAATTAATTTTAGCTGAGCTAGTATGGTCTCTTAAATACTCGTAGTTATGACCGTCCACAGAGAAAGAAATAGTGACATAAAATAATATTTTTTTAAATCATAGACTAGTCGCTCCTAGTGTTGTGATGTTGTCATAAATCGAAAGAACGAACTGTTGTTCTATATGCATGGAACTGGAAAGCACTACTTCATACTAAAGCAATAACGACTAAATTGAAATCACAACAACACTTTTCCGCCTGGGAACTAAAGTTCCCAGCGTCACTTTACGGCAAAAAAATCTGGGAACTAGAGTTCCCACTTGCACTTTAGCGGAATCTATCCGCTGTTTTGCAAATAGTAGATTGTACAATTACTAGGGCCATAAAAAAGCCATTTTACTCCGAGACGGTGGATATAAATAACAATAATTATTAATATTTTTTTATAATATTTAAGTACCGCCGCCAACATTGCCGCCGAGACCGCCGTTAAGACCGAGATTGACGCCGAGACCATCGTTAATACCGATATTGCCGCCGAGACCACCGTTAAGACCGCCGTCACTGCCGCCGCCAACATTGCCGCCGAGACCGCCGTTAAGACCGCCACTGGCGCCGAGACCGCCGTTAATACCGAGACTGACGCCGAGACCACCGTTAATACCATCATTGCCGCCGAGACCACCGTTAAGACCGCCGTCACTGCCGCCGCCAACATTGCCGCCGAGACCGCCGTTAATACCGACATTGACGCCGAGACCACCGTTAATACCAACATTGCCGCCGAGACCACCGTTAAGATCGCCGCCACTGCCGCCGCCAACATTGCCGCCGAGACCGCCGTTAATACCGACATTGACGCCGAGACCACCGTTAATACCAACATTGCCGCCGAGACCACCGTTAATACCGACATTGCCGCCGAGACCACCGTTAAGATCGCCGCCACTGCCGCCGCCAACATTGCCGCCGAGACCGCCGTTAAGACCGCCGTTAAGACCGCCGTTAAGAGCGCTGCCAAGACCGCCTGTTAATCCTACGGAACAAAATATTAAAAATTAAATCAAATAATGATATGAACTCCCTCATTGGTCTAGTGGTCGCTACCGCTGAGCATGAGGTCCTAGGTTTGATTCCCAGGCTGAGCAGAGTCATTGGGTTTTTCTGTCACGAATTTCTCAGTAGCAGCCTGGAGTCTGTATTAGTGTCTGGTTCATGACAATAGGCTCCTCCCATCACATGGGACTTAAACAACTGGCAAAATGTGTGTGTACTTAACTCGTATAGATGATAAATGATTTTATTTTTGTAAGTAGGTTTGTACAGATGCCAGCACATCAAGCTCAAATTCCTTTAATAGATTTTCAACTTTATCTCTGATACATAAGGTTCAAAGTTGATTGGGAAAATTTTACAGTTTCGGGTAGCTTGATGTGCTGGCGTCTGTACAAACACTTTTACACGTCAATCATGTTTTTTTTAAACTAGATGAGGTCAGTGTTTCCTATCTAACTACTCTGAGAAGAAAGGCCGAAACAAACTCAAGAGGTCGCAGTCTTAGTCGTAGTTATGCTTTAGCGATAAAGTAGAAAATCTATTAAAGAAATTTGACAGATTGTAGTAGCTTGATGTGTTGTCACCTGTACATTGTACAACACGTAATCTAAAATTATAATTATACACAAACTAAAATATAGCGTCGAAAAATTCATACGCATCGCTGTTGACTGGTAATTTACCCAAGTGACTGGCGGCATTATCACGTTGTATGGCGATGCTAATTAATTAATTCATAATGAATATCTTAGCGCAACACAGAGCGATATTTTATAATTCCATTTTGTAATAGAATAGAATACTCTTTATTATGTACGCCTGACGTAAATTGACGTAATTTTAGTAGACAAGTTTTTAACCACATCTAAACTTGCATGGAGTAGTGTCAGGCTCTGATTAATTAGACAGGACTAAACTAAGATTTATCTTCTGTCCTTTCTTAATGAAATAGAAAGAAAAAGATGCACTGAATTTAAATTTAGTTTAGTTTGTGAACAAGGGAATCGGCGCCATTTCCGAAACTCGAGTGAAGTGAGTGGTGATCAGGCGGGAGGAAACGCCCGGGTGTCACCGTTGCCAGGATCGCCCAGAGGACACGGTGGAGCATACGGTGGAGGTCTGCCCCGCTTGGGCGGAGGACCGCCGTGTCTTCGTAGAGGCGATTGACAGCAGCGGCGGCGACCTCTCGCGTCCGGGCCTGGTTCAAGCCATGGTCCGGAGCGAGAGGGAGTGGGGGGCAGTCGCCGCCTTCTGCGAAGCAGTCATGAAAGAGGCGGCGGGACGGCTGAGGGAGAGAGCCTCCCGTCCCAGCCGCCGCGGGAGACGCTCCGGGCGTCGGGAGCCGCGCGACGACTCCCGGCCACCGTAGGCGCGGGCCTGCTGGCGGAGAGTAATGGGTAGCTCACCGTCCGATCAGGACCATGCCCGTGCCGGACGGCGCGTACGTGTTCCACGCGCGCCTCAAAGAGATGTCAGCATCAAACGAAGGGGCCTGCAAGGGCCGAAGCCTGCCGGATCAGCGGGATTGTCCGAAAGGGCTACCGCTGGCCCGGAACATAAAGGGCGAAGGAAGGAACACGGGTGGGTTTTAGTCAGTAAGAGTCTGACACTCCCTTCCGCTCCACTCAGAGCGGGAGGGGTCATTTGATGATTTCCCATAAAAAAAAAAACAAAAAAAAAAACAAGTGAGTGGTAGGACAGTATGTTATAGACACACTTCTCTCGACCCTGCTGCAGCAGTATTTAGGGAATTATTGTCGGCAGCGCGAGGGGCACCGGCAGGGGCTGAATGTAAATATAGTATTACAGTTAGCTAGTGGCTAAGCTATAGTTTATAACAGCCGCATAGGTCAAACCAATTTTAAGCTATGCTGCCCAAAGTGATCTGTAGATCCATTACTTATCGAGACCCCTCCGTGTCTCGGAATGCACGTAGCCGTTGGTCCTAACCACAGAGCATGGGATCGCGTTCACGACCTTACCGCGCGTGTTGACCTATGTAATTGGTTTGTTAAGCCGTGTAAATCAAATAAGTAAATAAATAAATCGCCTCCTCTCTCCACAGAGTGTAAAAAAGCTTCGTTATATTTTGTGTGAAAAATTCCTGCGATAGACCACAGTGCAACGCACGCAAAACATTGTTTATATGTGCATGCAACAAGACAGGCATACACTTATTTAGCATACACTGAAATCCATAATTTTGTAAGTCAGAATCATCTTTAGGCATACATTTCATATCCATAATAATCAAAAAGTAGAACCATCATATCGCAGAAAGTTCACAGTCAGAATCGTCTTTTGGCATACGTGAGCTCGTGCGTAGGGGTCACAGTTTTAACCTAACCTAACCTAACTATTTTTTTTTAAATAATTAGTTAAGGTCTAGGTTGGTTTACAAGCATTATTAAATAAGACGTAGTCGACGGAGCGACGCTTCACGGGGTATTTCTGTCTACAGGGTTTAAAGGAAGCTAACCTAACCAAAGTTGGGGTGCCCTAGGTCCCGAGATCGCTTATAGAAACCATTATTTTTATAGTTCATTCAAATACCATGGAAAAATACACCGAACAAACAATATTCGTTAAAAAATAATTCTACTGATACCTAACTTCATAGTATGCCAAGTGAAATTATGCCGAATAAAATTCTGCCATCTTAAAAGCATGCCATTTTAAATCGGACATAAAAACATTAGGCCAAAAAATAATTATATTAAATATTTTTTATGCCTTAAAAATGTTCGTTTAAAGAAGTTTATGCCAAGTGAGTTATGCCAAATAGGTTTCGGAGTATCAAGTTGATATGCCCTGCCAGATAGAATAGAGGGCACCCTACTGGTATTCAGCTGCATCCGGTTAGACTGGAAGCCTGTACAGACGCTAGCACCTCAAACTACTACAACCTGTCAATTTTTTTTAATAGATTTTCAATCATCGCTAAAGCATAAGGTTCAAAGTTGATTGGGAATATTTGACAGTTTCGGGTAGCTTGGTGTGCTGGCGTCTGTACTAAAAAAAATGTAGGGTCCTGAAAACAAAATAAATAAAAAACGATATGTCCAGAAAATATTATATTATATTTTAAACCAATAAAATGTAGCTAAAAAACAATTTAATAAATAAAAAAAATTAAACATTATTTTACATGTTCTCGAGGGTCTTCCAACCGGATTTAAACATCATCTTTACAGGTCTTTTGACCGGGTTAAAACGGTTGACAAATTGAAAAATTTACTATAATAACAATATATTCGTTGGGCAATCGATCGACATTGTTGTCGATAGCCTACGTTAGTGGATTTTTACAACCACATCACTATCTCGCCGCAAGACACATCGGCTGTACTATGCGACGCTTCGCATAAATAAAATATCGTTTTGTATTTTTACATTGCTTGTCCAGTCACTTAGCGAGACACTTAGGTAAAAATAGTAAAGCCGCTGCGTTATTTGAAAACAATAATAACGTAGTAAAAGCAAGAAATATTTTTCGATTTGATTTTGTTGTTTTTCATGATTTTTTAGACAAATACATTAAAATACTTTTACTTAAATATGTTAAGTGATTCCATGAGATACGAAGTTTTTACTGTAGCTTCTGTTTTTACAGGAAACCACTGAACAACTCGGCATTTTTATATTTTATCACGATAACGGTCGAAAGCGCACTAGTTCGTGGAGACGGCCATCTTTGTCTAGTACAGGTACAGGTAGGGTTGCCAACCGTACTCTAAAATAGAGTATTGTCCTCTATATCATGTAGGCGTACTCTATAATCTATAACACTAATAGAATACGCTAAAATACTCTTTTTTACACAATGTTTACTTAACTAGTGCCAGTCTGTAATGATATGCAAAAACCAGATTCATTGCAAAGACAGAAAGACAACTATTTTGTCTATACAACAAAACATAAATTAAAACCTCTTGAACAATCATCACCTGACTTGTTTTATCAAATTAAGAGCGTTACTCCAGAGCGGCGCGCCTCGTGTTTAGGTAAATTTACTCACACAGCTATACAGTTAAACGCACACACAGCCGTCTGTGTTGGAGCGCGTATCATACACCGCTTAGAATCATCTTGATACTTAGCCAGTTTTTAGTTAGTAGGGAATGTTTTCGTTTTCCGTAAGCGGGGATTCAGTTTTTTGTTTATTGTAATAAATGAGCAATTAAACTATTATTAGTTAGGTTAAAGTAAATAAAAACAATTTCGTGTAAAATAAAATCTTAATATTTGTTGTCTCTAAGTTTCATGGACCTAGCTTTTCGGGGATCAACAATTTCGGGTATCAGGCATTTATTGTAAAAGCTGACTAGCCGATGTTCCATATTTTCGCTCCAAAATTTATCGTCCCTGATTATGTTTTCAGTCTTCAATTTAAAATCTTTGCCTGTCCACACAGCAAACAGACAGTAATTTCTGTTAGTTATATGCAGCTGCCCCTGTATCTGATAAAACCAGTCATGGCGTCGATTCACAGATCCATCTATTTTCCAGAATTCAATTTTTTTTTGGCTAATAGCAAAATCTGCCTCTAATCCAAATGCCGAACTAGGACATTTAATTTCGGTGATGCCATCATCGTCGATTAGTCCATCCGGCGAAGCACCTGTAATCATAATAATTTGAAACTCAATACTCTAATTACTTCTTTTTAATAGAATTTAAGAATATAAAAATAAATTGTTTGTTAGAAAAATCTAAACTTGTACCTGCAACTGTTCTATGGCCACTTTTTCGTTTACTTTCCCATGTTGAATACTAGGGATATGGTCCAAGGAATATGAGTAAAGAAATTGTTTAACCAAAGGGGCTGGGCTAATAGTCGATCGCCGTTTGCACACTTTACAGAATGAAGAGGCTGTCAATAAACAACGTCGTAGCTCTAGCCAAAGTGCACTCTCTGTCTGAAGTACAGTATCCCTTTCAACTTCTTGTCTACTATTTACCTATAACATAAAATTTGGAAATATATTTTTAAGTCTAATATTATCAGAAACAATGTACAACATGTATCTGAACTTATGAAAGTATACTGTAAATACGCACTTGTTCTTGAAGGTTCTTGTTTTATTTGTCCTAAAATATGTTTATAAAGACCAATTCATTCTTACAAGATACCCTGCGTCAGGATCTTGAATTGAAGCCGTTTCTAATGCCTGCAAGTTTTCCTGAATTTCCAGTGTTTTATCACTGTCTTTTTCATTTTCTTG
The DNA here is from genome assembly GCA_963855955.1 of Luperina nickerlii. Lineage (NCBI taxonomy): Eukaryota > Metazoa > Arthropoda > Insecta > Lepidoptera > Noctuidae > Luperina > Luperina nickerlii. The sequence goes on along the minus strand of OY979691.1, from coordinate 1,330,699 downwards.
AGTCTGAAAATAATATGTAGAGTATAATTGTATAGTGACACAAACCGTATGCACCATGACAGGCGATCGATTGTCGGCTTAAGATAGCACATAACTAACAATGTTTTTTTTGTGCTAAAATATGTATACAAATTACCAAGTAATTCTTACAAGATTCCCTGCGTCAGGATCTTGAATTGGAGCCGTTTCTAATGCCTGCAAGTTTTCCAGAATTTCCAGTGTTTTTTCACTGTCTTTTTCATTTTCTTGATTCTGAAAATAATATGTAGGGTATAATATAGTGACACAAAAAGTAAGCACCATGACAGGCGATCGATTGTCGGCTTGCGATAAAGAAATAATGAAGAAAGGTCTTATTTAGTTTTGGTTTAACAACTGCTCAATCAAAACCAAGGAAACACGTGTCTGCCGCAGCTAGTAAAATATAAAGTAAAAAAATAAAACTTACAACAGCATTTTTATTTAAGTCCTGGTTTTGAAGTATTTGAACTTCTCTTTTCTGCCTATAACAACGAATTGGATATTAACTTTATCTTATTACTACTGTGTTTCATAAAAATATCCAAACAAAAAGTAATAAAAAAAAAATTACTTCAAAAAGTAGTAAGTATATTGTTTCTTATTACACCTAATAAAAATATATTTTTTATAAGTAGAGAACCTCGGTAACATACCTTTTAGCTTCATTAGCCTTGGCCAAATTTTCGTTTTTTTTTTTGTTCCCATATAGCGCCTTTTGTTAGCCATATCTGAAAAAAAAAGTAAAATGAAAACATACATAAAGAAGTCTAATTTAATCTTTCCTAAGTTAATAGAACACCATTACATTAAAATATGTACTCACCAAAGTTTTGTAATATAATAAAAATATATTATAATAAAACGTATCAACATGTCCTAGTCGCGCTAAAAACTCGCGAAAGTACGATAATATTTTACGCGACTCGCGGCTACGGGAGCGACACACGTCCTACCTCTGAAAGGCCTCGGCCGGCACTGAGCGCTGGCGTAATTCCGCGCCGATTATATAGCTGCACTAAATAATTCATAGTAAAATAAAAAAATAAGTTATTAAAAAAATATTTGTACCATGTTTTAGAACGTAAATGTCTTCGTTTACTAGGCCTAAAATAACATATAAATATTTCAGATTTCATCCTAAACTAACGCGTTTAAAATATCGAAAAGTGGCTAAAATTGACACTTTTGAATATACTTTTCTTGAATGAAAACTTACAGTAATCGTTTTTTTTTTCAGCCATGCACTAATAAATGCTATTATTATTTATAAAGCAACGTTGTTATAAGTTTGTCGTATATGGTTTTACTAATACCTTACATTTGCGTAGACCGTCGATCGCTAGTTTAAAAAAAGGCTTGCATAAAAACTGTTCTAATGAGAAAACTGTACGAATAAATGAAAATGTTTTTCAGCCATGCACTAGATTATGAAATTCCCATTAATATGACGTCAATATCTTATCTATAAATTAAACAGATTATGGTTTTATTGTCCGTCGGAAATCATCAATTTTGACTCCAGCGTGGCTCTAACGGATCAACCCTCTTAACACTAATTTTTCATTGTGTATAGACAAATGTTTAACTTATTTACAAAAATGGTTTGATTTTAGTACTTAGTGATAACTGGCTGTATTCACTAAATACAATATTAGACCCAAGTAACATTTTAAACTGTATAAAAGCTGTATTATGGACTATTTGTTTACTGCAGGCTGTTAAACGTGCTGTATAAAGACTGTATAGCAAGCTATACAGCCCTTGTAACTCTGAAATGGGCCCCAAAATTATACAGCTTTAAGTGTAGATTTAGCTGTATAACAGCTGCATAATAGCTGTACTATTTGGCTGGCTAAGATACTATTTAGATACTTTTATACAGCTTCCATTCTCTAATTTTCTTTTTTATTCTTTTATACAGACTCAGGCTTGTGAAAATCTTAATAAAAGAATAAATATATTATAATTGTGTTCGTGGTTGAATTCATTCTCCATTTTATTTACTATGTGCCATATCTGAAGATAAGTGAAAAAATATTTAATAACCAAGTGGTAAGTACTCTTTCCTGTTTATCGTTGTTGTTATGCTTGCGACTGATATTTTTATGTGAGTATGTATACTAGTTTTAAGCTCAAAACTCACGCCCCTTCGAAATAAGGAATATACATACATTTTTTCTGTAACAACAAATATGTGATCAAATCTGAAAACAGTTTTAAGAGTAACTCGGACTGTTCTATTGATAGTAAACATAATTGTGTGTACTATACAGTTAAAATCTTTTGTAATTTTGTACTGAAATTTCAAAAACAAACAAAAAATATCTCGTAAAATTGCAATGCAATTTATAAATTATTATAAAATGGCGTCCTTAGTTTATACAGCTCTTGCTCTTCTAGTACCCCTTAATACAGCTTTTTGCATAACAGAGTCGTTATTTAAGTACGTATCTCAGCCTAAAGAGTAACATTGTCTGTACATTAGTATTTAAGTACTGTAGAAGCTGCCTTAAATTCTTATTCATATTCATTAATACAGTTAATTAGGGTTCAGTTGAAAATATAGAAAACCTCATTATGATCCAAGGCCCGTAAGGCGGTGAGCAAGGAATCGGATAATAATTTACCAAATAGTAGTTACTGATAGCGAAAAGAAACAATGTATTGTTTTTATTTATAGAGATGTATTGTATCTAATTTAAATACTGAAGCAAACACTACAGAGTGCAACAGTTTAATGTATTTTTATTTTATATATATTTGTATCTTAACTCTTGTTCACTTAACAAATTGGCAACTGATCAAAATTATGACTCCGTGTTGTTATTAGTTGTATCCAATAAATAGACTGATTTTAGGTTATATTAGTTTCAAAATAATCGATAAGCTGGATAATTGTGTATGCCAACACTATAATAATAACTTTAATCTTCTAAAACACGAAAAACTGTTAAAAGGGAAAAATGTACGCCAATCGCATAAGGCTTTAAAAAGGAGTAAATCTAAACTCTTCTACATGAGACAGAATTGAATTAAACTATTATAAAGGGAACTGCTTGCTAAGAGTATCCTAGATTTCCGTTGTACAGCTATTATCAAGCTTAACTTGAAGGCTGAACAATAGAGTAATTTTACACCAATATTCAGGCTATAACAATATTTAATGCTCTTGTGCAGAAGTAGGTTATATAAAAGTATAATTTGAGAGCAGTATACAGTTATTGTCTTATAAAGTTGCTGAACGCAGTTTTTTACGCCGCGGTCTGTATTTTAGCATTTTCCAATGCTATTTAAAAGCTAAAGGTAAAAATTTAGGCTCTATACAGCCGTTAATCAGCTATACTGTATACAGTTGTACAGTTATACTAAAGTACAGTCCTATACATATTTTTACACTCTTGTAGATAATTTATTAAGCTTATAGCTGGTAATGCGCTGGTAAATATAATATTTTTCCGCTTAAATGTTACTTGGGGATGGATTTGTACTAGAAGGAAAACTTAATTTACAAAGACTAAACATACACATGGACAGTTTATATTCAGAAGTAATGATTTTAAAAGAACTCCAAGCCGAAATTGTTTAATAACACAGATTTTATGCAAAAATCCACAGCAGAAAAATGGCAATTTATTTTTTAAAAATGTCCTGAAGAATTTGATTGTTTAAAAAAAATGATTAGCTATATACTCTCTGTTCCCGCCACTTCAGCATTTACTGAAGTCTTTTCGGTCATGAATGTGAAGTGGCGAGAAGAGAGAAACAGAGCTTCATTGAAATTGATCAAAAATGAGCTCTTTATACATTGTATATAAATTTAGAGTTGGAATGTTTGGACTCATACAATTCCTTTAAGAACAATGTAAAATTGTTATGTGCTGCAAAAAGTACAAAAAAAAAATACCTTTTTAAAAGTACAAAATAAATTATAGTCTTTTTTGTAAGTCCGTACTCTTTATTTACCTCCTTTAAAATCAGATATACTCTATTTCTAAAAAAAGTTGGCAACCCTAGGTACGTACAGGCCCATGTTGATCATGGCGCGTGGACACAGACACGCCCCCTTGCCATTTCTCTTGTTTTTTACATTTCTATGGTTTTCAACAATTTTTTACAAGTTTCGTCAAAAGATATTTTACTGGCCGACTTGCATCCTGTACTAACTCTTAATACTCATATTGTTTTTATATGGTTTTCCCGTTGAAGTAGCGAAAATCCAATAAAAACAGCCTATACTGCCTCAAATAGCTTAGCGTGATCCGCTGTTATGTCGAAAGTACTGCAGCATTCATATTGAAATAAATAATATGGTAAAGTTGAGGATTAATGTTAAGTATGTTATCTAACTAGGCTGAAGGCGGGTGATTATAAAATATAGACTTCTGATTCTAAACGATACTTTAATTAATCTCAGGATAACCTCTCACAATCAATATCAAGCCGTTAATGCCGCCCGCGGCCCGAGCCTGCCGCTCGCGGCAGTTACCCGTGATCCCTCCAAAAAATGTTGACACCGTCGTCCGGTAGAGCGTGCTGTCTCGCTCCCATCGGTCGTTGTGTTGCCAACACGGCCATGCTGCATCGTGCCTGCCCCTGGCACGCCAGCTCACGCCTGGTAAACCAATTCTATGGTACACAGGCAGGTGACCGCTCCTGTGATAATGTACTGGAAACATATATAATTTATATGATTAGTATTTTGTTACATTGTCTCTCCAAACCGACTCGGTCATCATGACGTCCAACAGTACAGAACACTTAGTTATTTAACTTAACCCTAATGCGAAGAACTCCCTTTAGACTTAGGTCGATCAACACATGAAGGACTAGTTAACTATTTTATCTACATGATCCTCGGTCTCTCTCTAGGCGTTCCTTTAGGCTTAGGATACGTCCGTCTACCTCTACTAGGTGCTCCTTTAGACTTAGAATACACCTAGTTAGGTTTAAATTGATCCGAGAATCAAGTGATTTCTAATCCTTACTTAACCTTAATGCGAAGAACTCCCTTTAGACTTAGGTCGATCAACACATCAAGGACTAGTTAACTCTTTTATCTACATGATCCTCGGTCTCTCTCTAGGCGTTCCTTTAGGCTTAGGATACGTCCGTCTACCTCTACTAGGTGCTCCTTTAGACTTAGAATACACCTAGTTAGGTTTAAATTGATCCGAGAATCAAGTGATTTCCAATCCTTACTTAACCTTAATGCGAAGAACTCCCTTTAGACTTAGGTCGATCAACACATCAAGGACTAGTTAACTCTTTTATCTACATGATCCTCGGTCTCTCTCTAGGCGTTCCTTTAGGCTTAGGATACGTCCGTAGTATACTCCGTTAGGGGACCAAGGACGTCAGTGTGAACCACTTTAAAAGGGTACCTCAGGCATCGTCCAAGATTCTATGGGTTGTTTAGGAGACTTCACTATAGTTTCAGTTTTACTAGGGCTAGGCCGTACCTGACCGTTACCAATAAGCCTACCTAGGTATTCTAACTAATTGCAAATTTATTCTTTTTTTTTATTATTTTATTTAAATTGATTTACATTCTGTAACTATTTAACTCACACCCTGACTTATTACATGTAATTTTTTTTATTTTTTTTTATTTAAATGAAAATCGTTTACTTTTACTATGTTTGTAAATATGTGAGCACCATGTATCTATCAGATAATTAATTTATATGTCATGGTTTCATTTTTAATTCTTTTACTTGGCTTTCCTCAAATTCGTCAGTAATACTCTGATCCCTTGGCCTGTGCCATGGCATAAGCCTTAACCTCATGAGCGTACTTGATTCAACCAGAGCCATGTACCATCGTTATCCACATTACAACAATAATCTTTTCCACTAAGAGCCTTAGACACCCGGAAACCCACAAACGAGTAAACCACTCTAACGCCACGGCTCTCTAGCCGACCAGCAATCGCATTGCTCTCACACATCCAGCGCATGGATCCATGTGTATTACGCTATGACTACACACTTTTTACTACGGCCGATAGAGAACCCCTACTCGCGTGGTTCCCACTACTTAGACTTGCTCATAGCTCATTACCATTGTGATCACAATCTACTTCGACTGGTACATGACCTACTGGATCATTCGTAACCTATCGTGAGCGTATTTAAAAATTGCATTGTTTACTATTTTGGGCTATACCTAACAATGTAATCGTTTTTTTGCTGTTGTTTACCAGGGAAGCACTCAGTACCCGAGAATTACGCCTAGGTGTATTCTCACGCAGCGTGCATCCACGACTCGACATGGTTATGACTATAGGCAACGTAAATGACCACTACGTGAACAACAAACTAACCGCGTATTAGAATATTGACATTCAAGCTTCAATTAGATATTGACTGTAATTATCTGGGTCAGAAGGAGCAAAGTTAATAAAAACCTTTAGTGTAAGTAACATTCAAATCACACATATTTTACTACCGTTTATCATGATTTCACATAACCATCTCATATAAACCACAATATACTTTAGAAAATAATGCATTGTTTATATACTTTCTACATAAATTACAAGACTAGCAATAGTTAAACCATAGATTTAACCTCTCAAACGTCGCCGTTACACCATTGGATAATAATAACAATAAAATTCTATTGTGTCTGCTAATTGGACGCGCGAAGGAACACATTCGAACAAAATAACGGTCACAGTTATAACATAGTATGATATTTAAAGAATAGGTACTTATTAAATCAGACTGACTTACAGTAGCTCCTTTCACTTGACTCTAAAACTTGTTCTCTTGGTGGTCCGGGCTCGAATGATCCCCAGCCCCAATGTCCTCAACCTCTTTTTTTTTTTTTTTAAACGTTGAATCTATAGTCACGAATTACAAGCGATCATTGTCAATTGATAGGCAAAGGAAATGTATTCAGTCAGCCAAGTCCACAGACAAAAATTAAAAATGTAGTAAACTAAATGTACTTGTGAAAATGTGTTTTAATACAACCTTAATTCCCTAATACGCGAAATAAAGGAATTAACACGTGGTTGTTTACTTAAAAAACACGTACGAAATATAATGTAATCGAGTAGAAACACGTGGCGAATCACATTAAAATGCACAGAAACTAATCACGGACAAACTCAACAACACGTGGTGAAACAATTTTAAACAGTCTCAAAAACACTATTTTCGGTTAAAAAGATGGCGAACGATCTAAATCGCGTGTAATTTAAACTAATACCACTTCTGATGTTATCTAACTAGGCTGAAGGCGGGTGATTATAAAATATAGACTTCTGATTCTAAACGATACTTTAATTAATCTCAGGATAACCTCTCACAATCAATATCAAGCCGTTAATGCCGCCCGCGGCCCGAGCCTGCCGCTCGCGGCAGTTACCCGTGATCCCTCCAAAAAATGTTGACACCGTCGTCCGGTAGAGCGTGCTGTCTCGCTCCCATCGGTCGTTGTGTTGCCAACAAGTACTATGTTTGGCGAAAATACGATTCCATAAAATTTTCTCAATAGAAAAAAATGACAAAGTTACCTCCAAATCGAACAATAAACCGCTAGTATTAAAAAAATAACCAAAATAAATCCTGAAACTTTGCATAACAACTGAACTAAATATAAAGCAGATACTGTGTTTCTTATTTTTTTCAAATTAGCATTACTTTCACTGTGAAAAGCAAATACCTAAACTATTGGCGCTGCCTGCCGCCTAGCACCGCACTCTGTCTCACTCTCACTCAGTCCGCGAGCAGTATCGTGCGAGCGAGACAGAGTGAATTTTAGCTGAGGTAGTATGGGCTCTTAGATAGTTATGACCGTCCACAGAGAAAGAAAAAGTGACATAAAATAATATTTTTTTAAATCATAGACTAGTCGCTCCTAGCGTTGTGATGTTGTCATAAATCGAAAGAACGAACTATTCTAAATGCATGGAACTGTAAAGTACTACTTCATACTAAAGCAATAACGACTAAATTGGAATCACAACAACACTTTTCCGCCTGGGAAAGAGTTCCCAAAGTTCCCAGCGTCATGTTACGGCAAAAAAAGTCTGGGAACTAGAGTTCCCACTTGCACTTTAGTGGAATCTATCCGCTGTTATGCAAATAGTAGTTTGTACAATTACTAGGGCCATAAAAAAGCCATGATATAAACGGCTATATAAACAAACGATATAAAATAGCTTTTAAACAATAATTATTAATAATTTTTGTAATATTTAAATACCGCCGCCTATACCGCCGCCGCCAATACCGCCGCCAATACCGCCGCCGCCAATACCGCCGCCAATACCGCCGCCGCCAATACCGCCGCCAATACCGCCGCCAATACCGCCGCCGCCAATACCGCCGCCAATACCGCCGCCGCCAATACCGCCGCCAATACCGCCGCCGCCAATACCGCCGCCGCCAATACCACCGCCAATACCGCCGCCAATACCGCCGCTGCCAATACCGCCGCCAATACCGCCGCCGCCAATACCGCCGCCAATACCGCCGCCGCCAATACCGCCGCCGCCAATACCACCGCCAATACCGCCGCCAATACCGCCGCCGCCAATACCGCCGCCAATACCGCCGCCGCCAATACCGCCGCCGCCAATACCGCCGCCAATACCGCCGCCAATACCGCCGCCGCCAATACCGCCGCTAATATTGCAGCTAATACCGTCGCCAATACCGGTGCTAATATTGCAGCCAATACCGCCGCCAATATTGCCGCCAATACTGCCGTTAAGAGCGCGACCAAGACCGTCTGTCAATCCTACGGAACAATATATTAAAAATAGAATCAAATAATGATATGAACTCCCCTCATTGGTCTAGTGGTCGCTACCGCTGAGCATGAGGTCCTAGGTTTGATTCCCAGGCTGAGCAGAGTCATTGGGTTTTTCTGTCACGAATTTCTCAGTAGCAGCCTGGAGTCTGTAAGTGTCTGGTTCATGACAATAGGCTCCCGCCCTATCACATGGGACTTTAACATAACTGGTGAAATATGGGTGTACTTAACTCGTATAAATGATAAATGATTTTATTTTTGTAAGTAGGTTTGTACAGATGCCAGCACATCAAGCTACTACAATCTGTCAAAGGACATTGTAAAAAATGGCCTATGAATCAACACGCATGAAACATTTACTATAATTCTTTTAATAACATACATTACAAAATATTTCAATAGCCGACACTTCTTAATTTCGAAAACATTTTAAAAAGTATTCACTTCCGTCATAATCATCGGTGTTATTATTTTTTGGTTTAATTTGAGGTTTTTAATAGGCAAAGTCTTTGTAACAGCACTCTTAATAAGAGTTTGACACAGACAAGCGTCAGTATTCTCAACGCTTGATATACGATAATGGTTTTTAGTTACAAACGTCCGCTATGATGTCGCGGAACCATAATACGGCTTATCAAAAAACTCGATTGAGCGCTGTTTGAAACGAGCAATAATATGGACACTGACAATTGATGAATTGACAGATGACATTTGACATTTGGTAGTAATGTCACTTGGCGCGCGCATTCTGTTATTGCTACATACCGAATGTTTTTATTGACGTAATTATAACCTCAAAATCCGAAAGTGTTTTGATTTTGTCCGAATTCTCAAAAGTGTCCGTTGTTTTAATTTAAATTCAATCGAATATATACATTATCTAAAACCTAAAAAGTAAATACACCTCCCTGTTGGATCTTAGGCCAACTATGTATGGACGACGAGCAATGTCCTTTCTTTAATAGATTTTCAACTTTATCTCTGAAACATAAGGTTCAAAGTTGATTGGGAAAATTTTACAGTTTCGGGTAGCGTGATGTGTCTGTACAAACACTTTTACACGTCAATCATGTTTGTTTTAAAAACTAGATGAGGTCGGCGTTTCCTATCTGACTACTCTAAGAAGAAAGGCCGAAACAAACTCAGAGGTCGCAGTCTCTTTTAATGTCCAGACATAATCTTGGTCAGGTTATACAGGGTTATTTTGCAACCACCATCCAAATTTTCAGAAATGATTTAGAATCGATAACCTTATCAATTAATGAAATAAAAAAAAATAAAAAAAATTACATGATTTTCACCATTATCCGCTACTAAAATCACAACGTGTGGAATAAATACAGTTGAACAATAGGTTGTTGAACTGTATGACCGCACACGCGCTTACCTCAAAATTCGGGAAAGAACCATGCACTACGCCCCCCTCCCTCACACGTCGCAACCCGCGCAGCCCCCGATCGGCCCTGCGCCCGCGCCGGCTGTCAGTTGACCGTGACCTAGTTACGTGTGAACGTGTGCCATATTTTTTTGTCACTCTCGCTGCATTTTCGCTTCAGAATTCCGTTCGATCATCATCGCACACATGGCGACTTTTTATTCTAATGCAGAGTATTATGAAATGGTCAGGTGTTATCTTTTAAGTGGCGAAAGTTTAAATAGTGCGCAAAGAATGTACCGTACAGAAAGTCGTGTTTACGTTGAAGAAGCACAAAGTGTTGAGGACCTCCGTAGTAAAATAATAATAGCATTTAATGACATTAAAAATCAAACAGATACTTTAAACTTATTAAAAAATAGTTTAGAAAAACGTGCACGTTTGTGTATTGAGAGAAACGGACTCCATTTTGAACAATTGCTGAAGTACACGTGATTTGTAGGTTAATCGAGTTTATTTGGTAAGTTTAATTTGTAAATAGCTAGTTGATTCCAATTTTTTAAATACGCCATAATAAAAACTAATAATTTCACATTCCTTATTTTATTATGTCGGTCCTAAGCCCGTAAAGTATGAAGGGAAAATTGGAATCAACCCTTTTAAGAACGCGTAGGTACCTACATCAGTCGCACTCGCAGCGAGCGAGGTCAATAACCTTGCTGTGTCTCTCTACATTCTGTTATTTTTCGGATATTTTCTTTTGAATGTTTTTTTTTTGTTTTTGTTATTATTTGATTATAATGTTTCACATATGAAAATAAGTTAATTAAAAGTCCTCGATTTTAAAATTTGGATGGTGGTTGCAAAATAACCCTGTATAAACACAATGTAGATCAATGTCTGAAATGGTCTTTTGAGGAAAGAAACACACCGATTGAGAGGACCTGTCCAGTCAGTGCACGCATTTTTGTCAGAAATCGTGCAGCTCAACTCAAGACTTAGAGAGCTCAACGATTCGACGAACAATACCAAAGAAAGGACATTTGGGTAGGCCACATAAATTACTCAAACTGCCAGAGTATAAGTACACATCTGTCTAACATATAGGGGATTACTGGCGTTATGTTATTATATTAAAAATGTATTTCGTATATTTCTCAAGAAAGAAATGTCTTCTTTCTTTGAATAGGTATTTTATTGATAATGCATACACAGCATTATCCCATAATCTTTGTGATAATTATGAATTTTGCATGTATCTGAATTGAACTAGTGCATGGCACTACTAATATAAGCGTACTTGTGTTAGATACAAAAGTAAATGTATACAGACTGGCATACATCGACGTAACCATGGATTCACTGCTCTATGAAACAGTAGGTTTTTTTTTACAAGTGACGAAAATTTTCTACGCTAGACTCATGTGCTGAATTCATGTTACATTTTGCACATCGACCCCGCCATCCTTTATTATTATATAATTTAATTTGACATCCAAAATAGAGTAAGAATTAGATTTAGAATAGAAATTTTCAGTAAAAGCCTGGAATTTTGATTTTTGACAGGCTAATGGCGAGGAATGGAGAGGGCTAGGGGTCTTTTATATAACTAGCAAATTCAATTAAGTTCTGGTATCCAGCTGCATCCGGTTAGACTGGAAGCAGACTCCAACATAGTTGGGAAAAGGCTAGTTAGATGATGAAGTTATTGTTGTTGAAAAACTAATAAACGAAGAAAAGTAGAATGTACCTGATCCGCTTCCTACACCTCCAGATCCGACTCCTACACCCCCGGATTCATCTGTTGGAAAAAGTTACAATTAGAAGCAAAGTGAGGTGGTGGCCCAGTGGTACCTAATGGCCCCGACTTACGAGTTGTAGATCATGGGTTCGAAGCCAGGCAGCCGCTTTACTTTGTGGAAATCATTTCAAAACATCGTGAGGAAACCGGCATGTTCTATAGCAAATAATTCGAAGACATGTGTCATCCACCAACCCGCACTGGGCCCGCGTGGTGTACAACGGTCAAGACTATGCAGGGGACGGTATGTTCTATGTTATAGGTTTGGTTTCCTTCAAATGGACCATCGTGTGTGGGCCATGGCGGCCGCGGTGGTTATTCAATAACAACTATGACAGAAATGTACCATGCTATACTAAATACATTTGCGTACCTCTTTAGAGGGTACAGGCGTGATGTTATGTTGTGTGATTGTTTAAAAATACTTACATTTATGCGATAGCAGCAATCGCGGTTGATTTGCCGGAATTTATTGAAGAGTTCCGTTGTCTGTCTCCGAAACTCATCATCAGTTTACGAAATTCAAATGAAACTATTTTGGAAAACCTAAACTTCTGTCGAACAAAAAAAGAATTTTGCAAATCGGTTTATATATGACGGAGTTATGCCCGATCATACATTAAAAAAATATATATGATTATATATATATATATAAATCCGAATTGAGAACCTCCTCCTTTTTTAGAAGTCGGTTAAAATCGTTCAATCTATGGATACTTATTAATTTAATTCAAAATCAAAATATTTTATTTCACATAAGCCTACATGGGCACTTGTGAAACGTCAGAAGCTATGTGCACGGTTCCAATTGGTCGTTTCCTATGGAGAAAAGCCGGCAATAAACTCCACTGTTACTCTTTTTAAAAATAATTGGCTTTTACAATATTTTCAAATTACAGTAGATATGGGAGGACAGCGTAGGCCTGTCAACAAGTACTGCAGGTACTTGCTAAAATAGAAATTGGTCTACAGATCTATCTACGAGGCCTACAAAGTCCTCACATTTACAAAATAAGAATCTATCAAAAGGATACATAAAATATAAAAACCTACTAAAACCATGTGATATGATTGCCATTACAACCACTATTAAAGAGGTGAAAAATTAGAATTGTCTGTATATATAATGTCAAATAATAAAAAGATTATGTCAAAGAAGTATGTAAAAAATAAATAAAAAAAACACTGGCACTCCGGTAGTGCCGACAGAAGTGAAAACTTGAACAATTACGAGTGTATTTTGTGAATCGTCTTATAAACAAAACACGCGTGTTAAGGTGTGTTCCATATTTTATAGGGTTTTTTGCAAATCAGGTATGATGACCAAAGTGACTGGTTTACTCTTCTCGTGAAAGGAATTTATTCAGATTTACAAATAAGCACACAGGATAGACTTCAGTTCGTGGTGTTGGTCGCGGCAGTGGTAAGAGAAGCAAGCCGCTCGCATAGAGCTCGTCGTCAGTTATATATCCGTGGTTCAGCACCATCTCGTCGTTGTTGGATGAACTACGTAGTTAGTACGCGAGGCCCTCGTAGTTCTTCCCGATGTGCATAGATGGCGCTGTCCTCAACAACGCGCGTCTTAAGTTTTACGTCTGACGTTAGTACGCGAGGCCCTCGTAGTTCTTCCCGATGTGCATAGATGGCGCTGTCCTCAACAACGCGCGTCTTACGTTTTACGTCTGACGTTTTACGTCTTACGAATTTTCGATCAGGGTCACGTGACCTGACGCGAATTTAGAAGTTTTTACCCATTCCAATAAAAGTACACAGCGCCGCTAAAGAAGTTTTCACTTCAAAAATAAACATCGTAATTTGAGAGCAGTTAATAGACATTTATAACATATTTGCTCGTAAATGGTCTCTTATTTCACCAATTTCAATATCGTAATGTATCTCATTACGCACTTGTGCGGTAATGTAATGTAAATCGCACGGTTTATCAAAATGCTCCGTCAAAACGAACGGTACTTTTTTAAATCTTAGCAAAGAGTTTTTATTTCAGAAAAGTAGTCAACATTTTATGAATAAAATTAACTTTGGGAGATAAAATATAAGAAATAAACATTTAATTCTTTAATTTAATTAATTTTGACAATAAATTACAATCATTAATATCTGTAACAAAAACAAAAATATTTATTTACTTTATTAATAATACTGGCTGTTCTGTGCCTATGCCTGAAAAAAAAAATAATCCGCGCGCTTTTTCTTTTCGCTGTACTTTTTTTTTATTTGAAAATGTCGTCAAGTAATGATGAATGTATTAATTCCACACTGCCAGAAGTGTCAGAGGCGGCGAAAAAGGCTACTCTAAGCCTCTTGCCTGAGAAATCGACCGATAGATACTTACAAGCGTATCAAAATTTCATCATATGGAAAACAAGCAAATATGCAAATTCAGTCCGAGTTTTATTTATTTCCTCGCAAATATGTTATAAAACGTCGTATGACATACGTGCGCTTTGAAAATTACAGCCTCTGCTTTCTTTTAGCCCTCGCCTACGGCTCGGGCAAGCAATATCGCCTCGGCTGTAATTTTCAACTTACCGCAGTTATATCATAATGTACTATTACATAGTTGGGCCGTTAATGAGGTGCCAGGGAAGTCACATGTGCAGAAGGAATTATTGCCATTTAAACTACCTTCCTTGTCTTCAATGTAGTCTTGAATCTTATTATATGCTTTTTTGATAAGGACACGTTTGATGAGGGTTTTGAACTTTCCATCGCTAAGTTCTATAACCGGCTTTGGCAACTTACTTAGTTTTAGTTAATTTAAATTAAGTTGTTTAGTCTGCTTACCCCCAAGAGGAATGCAAAAGGCGCTGCAAACCTGTGAAAAAAAAATCATTTAAACAAGTAGGTAATATTGCGCAATGCATAAAAAAAAACACATTTATTTTGTACCAAACACTTGTACACACTTTATAAACCTGCCAAACTGCCTGATATTTTGTCCGTAGGATTAGCGGTATCAACAATCTGCGAAGTAGCCTAAAGGCTCCTGCAAACACCTAATCGCGAATACCGAATCCGAATACCTTATACCGAATCGCGCGCGACACAAAGGCACCGCTCGTTGCCTGTGTGTCGCGCGCGATTTATCGCGTGTCGCGCCTGTTTGAAGGAGCCTTATCACAATAGCAATGGTTTTCATTTCGACAGTTCAACAACATTCATTGCGTTATTTGCGTTGTTGAGCAGACACATTTTTCTCACAACTGTTGCGACCAATAATATTTCTACAAGGTAATATACAATGTGAAAATTATTGACATTGTATGCTATATTGGCCACATTCCGAATTAAGACAATATCGCTCACAGCGCTCATAGCAATAATTTGCGTTCCGATTTAGATATCAGGATTATGACAGCTGAGAGCTGTCAACGATTCGGAACGCTCGTGAACGCGCTTACAGTGCTTACTCAATGTAAAAACGATATTATTACAGTATTTCCTTGTATAAACACCACATTTCTTCTTCAGTTCTTCTTCTTTGGTTAAGTGGCGACTGTCAGCCAGAAGCACAATTTCGAAAATGCCACGGTAGTTTAATTTAAAGATGATGCAACTCAAAACAAAACACACACTGACACATCCTCACACACACACTGTTATTTTTGACAGCGCTCACGGTGTTATTATTAAAAGGCATGGTCGGCGTTATTGCAAGATGGCGTATGTCATGACGTCATCTATGAGGATTCACGGGACATCGTTAGGGTGCGTTTCCACTGAAGCGGAAGTGTGCGGAGCAGAGCGGAGACGTACAGGAATCGACCAATCACAATGGTTGAAATCCTCGGCGCGTCACTCGTCTCGTCTATGATTGGACGATTGCTGCATGTCTCCGCTCCACTCCGCTCAGCTCCTCTTCAGTGGAAACGCACCCTTATTGCGCTCACGCTAATTCAGTACGGGTTTAAGCACGCTCAATTCGGTTATTTCCCAACTCGGAACGCAGGGATTGTTATGGGTGACTGTCAGAATGCATTGACCTACAGTAGGTAATATTTCACTACTAAAGGTTGAGAGTTTGTGACTACTTTTCTCTAAAATACTCAATGGCAAATTAAGTTTTTTACAAGAATTGAATGAGAAAATGTTAGTGTCAGCACCTGTACCAAGCAAAAATTCTACATTCTTTCTATTTGCGGACAAACTTGTATGATAAGGGTTTTTTGATTGACAGAAATCTCATACTTTCTTCTTCTATGAATCTCACTTGCCGGTTGCGGCAACACTTGTCAAAAGTGGGGGTTGTGGCAGTTGTTACAGATAACTCCTATGATGGATCCTCCAGATCCTCCTACTCCTACACCTCCTCCTCCTCCTCCTTTTGTGCGGTGCACTTGACCACATCTGCAGCAGATCTTGGAGGACTGTTTGGATTCAGGTTCTTGACTAGACGATGCTTTACTTGATTGACGACTTTGACTTCCTTTAGACTGATGACTTTGACTTTCTTGACAGCTATGACTTCTTTGACGACTTTGACTTCTTTGGCTACGATTTGTTTGGCGACTGTGATGCGATTGACGATTGACGACTGGCGACGACACTTACTTCTTGGTTTGATAATGCTTTAGCCTCTAACCTAGTGTTTTAGCTAGACTGACGGCGGCATCAAATGAAGATGGTCTTTCGATCAGGAAACGTTCTCTGATGTACGAGCATGACGAATTTAGGTTCCATGAGACTATGTCCTTTACTATATCATCGGCAAGACCTTCGAAATTGCATTGGATATTTAGATTCTTGAGATCACTGGCATACGTCTCAATTTCTTCGTCTGGACCTTGTTTTCTGTTGAACAGCTTATGCCTTTCTACGGTGATATTTACGCGCGGCGTAAAATAGTCTTCGAATTTGGTGAGTAGATCCTTATAATGTGATTTTCTCTATTTCCGTATTGAAAGAGTAAAATATTTGAAGAGCGTGCGGGCCAACTGTTTGTAACAAAATGGCTACCTTTCTGTTGTCGGATTCGTTCTCCAAGCTGTTAGTGATCATAAATATACCGAGACTAGTTTTAAAGCTTCGCCAAGCCAATCGCATGTTCGAGGCGTTGATATCGAGACTGAAGTTACTTGGCGGCAGGAGACGACTTGTACTTGCACTTGCTTTTTGTTCCGACATTTTTAGGACGGACCACGTGGCGGCGTTAAGCGACAAATATGGACTGACTTACTTTTGTCGTATAAGCTGCTGCAAACGCTTACTTTACTTCTGAGTTCTCTGGCACTTCTTCTGACACCATGTTATGATGTTGTTCATAGGTTTGTGAATTGATAGCATATTATGCCCGAACATACATAAAAAAAAAATAGAAACATCCAAATTGAGAACCTCCTCCTTTTTAAAGTCGGTTAAAAACGACGAGACTTGAGTGTATGTATTCGCCATGACGGCCGGCGACAGTGACAACCGGAAGACAAGAAGACCAATACATAATAAAATTATAACGTTGCTTGCATATAACAGGATGTTCATTCATATTGATGCTATTCTACAAACCGGCAAAAATAAAAAGCCATATAAAAAGGTTTTCTTACCAAAATCGCAAAGAAAAATACAGTCTTCATGTTGGTGCTGTCGACGACTGCAGGAGAACTATAAAATTAAATTTTGGAGGCGCAATAATATGTATCTAGATTTTACAGAGGCTTATATAATAAAAATTTTAGCCAAGATAAATATCATTTTTACATAACAATTGGCCTTTGTATTAAATACCTATGTATAATTTTCCGTCCTTGTTTTGGTCTGTTCGATAATGGTAACAGTTATTTTATTTCTTGACGTTTTCCGTTTACGGGTTATCATAAATTATATGCTAACTTAGTCTAGCAAGAAAACTAATCTCCATTTGAAATATGATTAGACATTTAAATAAACCTTTTTTACACTCCGTTCAACCGATTTTGACTTCCATACCGTAGGCTGTTAAAAGCAAAAATCGGGCGAGTCGAACTAACGCACCGAGGGTTCAGTACATACCATCACATTATGTTTTTAAATTCTGCCATACGCCATAGTAAAAGTTGTTCATACCTAATGATGAGTACAATGACCTTTTAAGAGGTTGTTAATGTTTTACCAATAACCCTGTATATTGAGATAACGGCGAATGAAGTCAAAGTCAAATCATTTATTTCAAGTGGGCCACAAAAGGCGGTTTTGAATGTCAAAATTTACAAGAAGAAAGGGGTAGTTTCATAGGGAGAAGAATGGGCTAGAATAGCCACCGTTACTCTTTTAAAATGTTTTACAATATTTGTATACATGACTTAACCCGCACTGGGCCCGCGTGGTGGATTACGGCCTACCCCCTCTTACAGAGAGGAGGCATGTGTCCCAACGGTGGAAACCTTTTTAGGCTGATAATAATAATTTTATGTGAAGACGAATTTACCTAGAGTAACATTACTATACACAATAGGTTTGGATGATGATGAGGTGTATAGTAAATAGCAGACAAATACAGGTGAAATAACGTGTCTCATGAATAACAGAATGTCGGTAATTAAAGTTACGATGACATACTTTTTGTTTGAAGGCTAATATTTGTTTATTCAAAGATGATAAAAAAATCTAAGGGTACCTACACGTTTATTTACCAATCATACAAAATTATCTAAAATGAATTAATAGTTTATTATGCAACTGTTGTATAATAAGTAGATTAAAACTCGAATGTGGGTTTATCACATAATGAGTGTTTTAATACCTAATTATGTACAGTTACATACCAAGACTTTATCTACACACATGATATGAATCCTTTATAAAAGGTTCTGAAACCATCGAGTGTTATACAGTATTGTAAGAACTATGTAAAATCATGGAAAGTTTAATTGTTGAGTATCTAATACAAACAAACTATGTAAGTATAGGTGATACTATAATTATTTATTGCTGCATAACAAATATCTGGTGGTGTGTTATCAAAGCTTGTATCACTCATTTTTGTAAACAATAAAGTAATAGTACATTATGATATAAGTGCGGTAAGTTGAAAATTACAGCCGAGGCGATATTGCTTGCCCGAGCCGTAGGCGAGGGCTAAAAGAAAGCAGAGGCTGTAATTATCAAAGCGCACGTATGTCATACGACGTTTTATAACTATTTGCGAGGAAATATAATATAAAACTAGGACTTCGGAATAATTTTTACTTCCTAACAAATAAGAGATGCGCGCGCGTTCGCGCTTTTTTTTCAGGCACACAAAACAGCCAGTATTATTAAAAAAGTAAATTAATATTTTTGTTTTTGTTACAGATATTAATGGTTGTAATTTATTTTCAAAATTAATTAAATTAAAGAATTAAATGTTTATTTATTATATTTTATCTCCCAAAGTTAATTTTACTCATAAAACGTTGACTACTTTTCTGAAATAAAAACTCTTTGCTAAGATTTAAAAAAGTACCGTTCGATTTGACGGAGCATCTTAATAAACCGTGCGATTTACTTTACATTACCGCACAAGTGCGTAATGATTACGATATTGAAATTGGTGAAATAAGAGACCCTTTACGAGCAAATATGTTATAATAATTTTTTGCAATACCTACTAATATTATATAGAACAAAAATGGCGGGATACGACGTGAATACGAATAACCTATAAGTTTTTTTTATTTATTACGGCGATGTGGTAGTGAAACGCGCGTGCATGACAATGTACTTTTTAATGTACTTTTTAAAAGGAGTTGCATAATGAAATTTAGTACAACATTATAACACTCGTTTGGATGATATTAATATGGTCACTATGACACAAAAGTTTTGAGTTGTGACGCCATCTGTAAGCCGACATGACTTGCTGTGTCATCTTAAGCATAATTCCCCTATCTGCATAATAGGTTAGTTATTTGCCAGATATTTGTTCAGATGTTTCGATTGAATAGTACATACTTAATAATATATTAATACAGCCAATATCTTCCAGTTCTCTATCTATCCAGTTGTAGTTGTGGAGGTCACTCCGCATAAATATTTAAACTAGTCAGGGAGTATTTAATCAGAATATCCAAGGTTGCGCTTCCAAATTACTGGAAATAGAATTGTTTTTAGAAAACACCAAGTTTGATGTCATTTGTTTAACAGAGCATTGGTTGAAAGATCATCAAGTAATGTCAATTAATTATGAAAATTAATGTGTAGTTAGCCATTTCAGCCGAAAACGTATGATACCTACTTACATGGCGGGTCATTAATATTACTTAAACATTCTATTAAATCTAAAGAACGAAAAGACATAATCGGGCTGTCTGTTGAACACACCATTGAATTGTCCTGTGTTAAGCTTGATAAGCATGTTATAGTATGCGTATACAGACCTCCAAGTTACCAGAATCTATCTGTGTTTGATTCTGTAATGGAAGATGTGCTACAGAAACTTAGTACTAGTAGTAAGTCGATAATCGTATGTGGAGATTTTAATATTATTTTATTGGAAAATAACTCGAATACTGTCAGATTGTTAAGTCTTTTTCGGTCATTTGATTTGACAAAATGTTTTTATTGAACCAACCCGAGTGACAGCTTGATAATGTTCTTTGTAATTGTGATTACCTACTTACACAAAGAAATTGTAAATAAGTTGCCATCTGATCACAGTGGACAAACAATAACATTTGGCTCCTACATGCCTTTACAAAAAATTCAAATAAGGTTTAGGACAATATAATGTAAAAAGGTAGAGAAATTAAATAATTCTTTGGCCAGTAAATTATGTGATCAGAATTTTAATAATGTAGGTGACCCAAATGAGTTCTACGCCGAGTTCTTTTTAATATTAAATGCGCAGTTTAATGACACTTTTCCACTAAAAACTAAAAGTATTTACACAAAGTTTTTATTTAGTGACTGGGCGACTCCAGGTATTCGTAAAAGCAGGGAAAATCTTTTTGAACTCTATGGCTTAAAGCAACATATGAATAATACAAACTTTCAATCAGTATGTTGCAAAATATTCAAAACCTTTTAAAAGTGTGTGCCAAATAGCTAAAGCTCTTTATATTAGCAATAAAATAAAATCAGCTGATGATAAAATAAAAACTACCTGACAAATAATAAATAATGAAACAGGTAGGAAAAAACAGCGTAATACTGAATTTAATTTAGAGACTGCACATGGCCCCATCAACTCAGATGTAGAAATAGCTCAGGAATTAGAAAACTTTTTTGCTAATATTTCCCTTAAAATTACTGAAGCTTTAAATTCATACCCCACGCTTTCTGCTGCCTTACTTAAAAAGATACCTGAAAGATAGAAAGGTTAAAGTTCAAGTAAATGGCGTAAACTCATTAGGGTCTGAAATGACAATGGGCGTTCCTCAAGGTTTGATATTGGGTCCATTCCTCTTTTTAGCTTACATTAATGATTTACCCCAATTACTTCAAAATCAACCGAAGATGGTGTTATTTGCAGATGACACATCATTGATCTTTAAAATAGACCGACGGTCACAAAATCTTGACGACGTGAATAACTCTATTCTTCAGGTCCAAGATTGGTTTACGGTAAATAATTTAGTACTTAATGAAAAAAAAACCAAATGCATTCGATTTACATTACCGAACTCGAATTCGATTTACATTACTTGAACTCATATTGAATAGCCAAAAACTAGAATTTATTAATCAGACAGTTTTCCTAGGAATCACGTTAGACGAGAAATTACAATGGGGACCTCATATGACATCTATTGCGGGGCGGCTAAGTTCGGCCGCTTATGCTGTTAGAAAGATAAGACAGTTAACAGATGTAGAAACCGCGCGTTTGGTCTATTTTAGTTACTTCCACAGTATTATGTCATATGGCATTTTACTATGGGGTCGGGCTGCTGACATTGAATCCATTTTTATTTTACAAAAGAGAGCTGTTAGAGCCATTTATAATCTACGTCGCCGCGAATCTCTTAGGGAACTATTTAAAAAGGTTAATATCATGACGGTACCTTGCCAGTTCATTTACGAAAATATTATCTACTTATGTAAGAAAAAATCAACATCTTTTTAATAAAATAAGTGATAGACATAATTTTAATACTAGAAATAAAGATAAATTAGATCAACCTTTTTTCAGATTATCTAAAGTACAGACGCCAGCACATCAAGCTACCCGAAACTGTCAAATTTTCCCAATCAACTTTGAACCTTATACTTTAGCGATAAAGTTGAAAATCTATTAAAGAAATTTGACAGATAGTAGTAGCTTGATGTGCTGGCGTCTGTACATACATCTTTTATGGGGTACTGTGATAAATGCTACAACAAAATACTTTGTGACATATTGCAATTAAATAAAAGATAATTTAAAACTCATATTAAATACACTATGTAAACAGGGATATTACAAATTAGAGGATTATATCCAAAATAAGAATGCTTGGAAACATGCTGGTCCTGCTCCATAGGACAATCTAGAGTCTAGACAAAATCAAACTGGTTCCTAATTTAATTTATATTTTTAAAATTTTTATGACATTGATTTTTACAATCTGTGACTCACACACTTGTTAAAATTCTAGAAAAATCATCTACTTTTCCAATATTTGTAAATATGTGAGCACCATGTATTTATCACATAATTGATTCACCTGTAATTGCTTCATTTTTAATTCTGCTTATTTTTTTGTGGTAGACTTATTTTATTCTAGGTGCATCGTCTCTTCACATATACAAAACCAATGGTTTTGTATTATGTATACAAAACCTTGTAAAACATTTTAAAAGAGTATTTTTCTGCTTCCGATTAAGTCATCGTATCTAAATATGTATTCAGCTGAGGATAAGGCTGACAATCGTGAATAAAATTTTTCAACAAGAGATGTAAGTACAATGTAAACTAGTGTCTATTGAGCATGTAAATGTACTATATTATTTTTCCTTTACTTCACACAGTTTGAATTAAAATATCAAATTAAACGCAATATGTCCATGACATTTTTTTTATTCTCATCACAAAAAATCAACTTAGTTTTTCTTTAAATGAATCATATTCAAATAAGGAATTATATATCACACAAAATTCTCATAATTTTGTCTTTTATTTAAAATTTGACAGTTATGATGATGACCTATAAAGCAATGCAGTCTGATAAAGATTCATGAAAAGGACAAAAAGGTCCGGCTAAGCGCTGTGGTTATGCGTATTCATTAATATAGATATGGCGCTTATGACAATAACGTACTGCTGCTTGAAATATGTAGACCTGCTCTTCGTATTAAGTATATAGGTTTTCTTACCAAAATTATAATAAAGATGTTAGTACTACTAACAACCATTAACAACAAGAAAATCAGCCAATCCCTCAGTTGGTTAAAACCAATGGTTTTGTATTATGTATACAAAACCTTGTAAAACATTTTAAAAGAGTATTTTTCTGCTTCCGATCAAGTCATCGTATCTAAATATGTATTCAGCTGAGGATAAGGCTGACAATCGTGAATAAATTTTTTCAACAAGAGATGTAAGTACAATGTAAACTAGTGTCTATTGAGCATGTAAATGTACTATATTATTTTTCCTTTACTTCACACAGTTTGAATTAAAATATCAAATTAAACGCAATATGTCCATGACATTTTTTTTATTCTCATCACAAAAAATCAACTTAGTTTTTCTTTAAATGAATCATATTCAAATAAGGAATTATATATCACACAAAATTCTCATAATTTTGTCTTTTATTTAAAATTTGACAGTTATGATGATGACCTATAAAGCAATGCAGTCTGATAAAGATTCATGAAAAGGACAAAAAGGTCCGGCTAAGCGCTGTGGTTATGCGTATTCATTAATATAGATGGCGCTTATGACAATAACGTACTGCTGCTTGAAATATGTAGACCTGCTCTTCGTATTATATAGGTTTTCTTACCAAAATTATAATAAAGATGTTAGTACTACTAACAACCATTAACAACAAGAAAATCAGCCAATCCCTCAGTTGGCCGTTTTTTTATATGTTGTAAATCTGTGGACTTGCCCTAATTTTGACCCCTAGGCACGCCACTGACCATGTTTATAAATTAGATAAATATTTACATTTTGTATTATTATAATTTCATTATGATTATGAATCTTTCTTCGTACTTACTGTTTTGTTAAAATAATAGGTATTATATGAATATGGTAGATAATTAATTTATCACACGGTCACGATTTTAATAAGTCAAAATATCTCCAGTGTTACACTTAGTAATTTAGGTACCTACATAGAAAACAGTAAACAACAAACATACTACTAAAAATATAAAGAATTTCTATTTACACAACATTGTAAAGTAAGACTATGTACAGTACATACTAGATTTGATTGTGGTTTTGGGCAGTTACTGCGGATCCCTAAATTAATTTTGCCCACCATGTTAAGGTTACGAATTGATTTGATTAAGGTTAGAAAAAACCAGCGCCTGACGTAAATTGACGTAATTTTAGTAGGCAAGTTTTTAACCACGTCTAAACTTGTATTGGAGTAGTGTCAGGCGCTGATTAATTTGACAGGACTAAACTAAAATTTATCTTCTGTTCTTTCTTAATGAAATAAAAAGAGAACGATGCACTGAACTTAAATTTAGTTTAGTTTGTGAACAAAGGAATCGGCGCCATTTCCGAAACTCGAGCGAAGTGAGGTAGGGCAGTATGTATACACACACTTCTCTCGATCCTGCTGCAGCAGTATTTAGGGAATTATTGTCAGCAGCGCGAGGGACAGCGGCAGGGGCTGAATGTAAATATAGTATTACAGTTAGCTCGTGGCTAAGCTATAGTTTATAACAGCCGCATAGGTCAAACCAATTTTAAGCTATGCTGCCCAAAGTGATCTGTAGATCCATTACTTATCGAGACCCCTCCGTGTCTCGGAATGCACGTAGCCGTTGGTCCTAACCACAGAGCATGGGACCGCGTTCACGACCTTACCGTGCGTGTTGACCTATGTAATTGGTTTGTTAAGCCGTGTAAATCAAATAAGTAAATAAATAAATCGCCTCTTAGAGAAGAGGCGATTAAATATAACGAAGCTTTTTCACACTCTGTGGAGAGCCACAGAGTGTGAAAAAGCTTCGTTATATTTTGTGTGAAAAATTCCTGCGATAGACCACAGTGCAACGCACGCAAAACATTGTTTATATGTGCATGCAACAAGACAGGCATACACTTATTAAGCATACACTGAAATCCATAATTTTGTAAGTCAGAATCATCTTTAGGCATACATTTCATATCCATAATAATTAAAAAGTAGAACCATCATATCGCAGAAAGTTCACAGTCAGAATCGTCTTTTGGCATACGTGAGCTCGTGCGTAGGGGTCACAGTTTTAACCTAACCTAACCTATTTTTTTTTAATAATTAGTTAAGGTCTAAGTAGTTTACAAGCATTATTAAATAAGACGTAGTCGACGGAGCCCCGCTTTGCGGGGTTACTATTTCAGTCTACAGGGTTTAAAGGAACCTAACCTAACCCATGTCGGGGTGCCCTAGGTCCCGAGATCGCTTATAGAAACCATTATTTTTATAGTTCATTCAAATACCATGGGAAAATACACCGAACAAACAATATTCGTTAAAAAATAATTCTACTGATACAGATATTATGATTGTATTCTATTTCACGAAGTCCGTTCGGCTTTCATTGGAGTAGTGACATATCCCGACAAGCGCGCTTGTGTGTGTAAAAGTGGGTAACGTTAACAAAGAAATCTGATTACTTATATTCAAGTCGAGATTTAATAATCGAAATAAAATTTTCCCTGACGTATCCCGTTGTCGGGATACGTCACTACTACAATCAAAGCCGAACGGACTTCGTGACATAGAATATCTGTAACTTCATTATTATATGCCAAGTGAAATTATGCCAAATATAATAAAATTCTGCCTTTTTCATAGTACGCTAAGTGAAATTATGCCAAATAAAATTCTGCCATCTTCAAAGTATGCCATTTTAAATTCGGACATAAAAACATTGGGCAAAAAAATAATTTTATTAAATATGTTTTATGCCTTAAAAATGTTCGTTTAAAGAAGTTTATGCCAAGTGAGTTATGCCAAATAGGTTTCAGAGTATCAAGTTTCTGCCAGATAGAGGGCACCTTACTGGTATTCAGCTGCATCCGGTTAGACTGGAAGCCAACCCCAACATAGTTGGGAAAACGCTAGGCAGATGATGATGATGATACGCTAGTGATTGACTAAATCGGAAAGTTATAATAGGTATATAATAGATTTTCAACTTTATCGCTAAAGCCTAAGGTTCAAAGTTGATTGGGAATATTTGACAGTTTCGGGTAGCTTGGTGTGCTGGCGTCTGTACTAAAAAAAATGTAGGGTCCTGAAAACAAAATAAATAAAAAACGATATGTCCAGAGAATATTATATTATATTTAAACCAATAAAATGTAGCTAAAAAACAATTGAATAAATAAAAAAAAATTAACATTATTTTACATCTTCTCAAAGGTCTTCCAACCGTATTTAACCATCATCTTTACACGTCTTTTGACCGGGTTAAAACGGTTGACAAATTAAAAAAATTACTATAATAGCAATATATTCGTTGGGCAATCGACATTGTTGTCGATAGCCTACGTTAGTGGATTCTTACAACCACATCACTATCTCGCCGCAAGACACATCGGCTGTACTATGCGACGCTCCGCATAAATAAAATTAGTTTTGTAATTTTTACATTGCTTGTCCAGTCACTTAGCGAGACACTTAGGTAGCGGTTAAGGAGCAATGTATTTGCTGCAAAAATAGTACAGCCGCTGCGTTATTTGAAAACAATAATAACGTAGTAAAAGCAAGAAATATTTTTCGATTTAATTTTGTTGTTTTTCATGATTTTTTAGACAAATACAGTAAAATACTTTTACTTAAATATGTAAAGTGATTCCATGAGATACGAAGTTTTTACTGTAGCTTCCGTTTTTACAGGAAACCACTGAACAACTCGGCATTTTTATATTTTATCAAGATAACGGTCGAAAGCGCAATAGTTCGTGGAGACGGCCATATTTGTCTAGTACAGACTCATGTTGCTCATGGCGCGTGGACACAGACACGCCCCCTTGCCATTTCTCCTGTTTTTTACATTTCTATGGTTTTCTACAATTTTTTTACAAGTTTCGTCAAAAGATATTTTACTGGCCGACTTGCATCCTGTACTAAATCTTAATACTCAAATTGTTTTTAAGTATATTATGATTTTCCCGTTGAAGTAGCGAAATTCCAATAAAAACATTAAGGGCTTATATACTACCTCAAATAGCTTAGCATGATCGGCCGTTATGTCGAAAGTACCTACTTACTGCAGCATTGATTTTGAAATAAATATATGGTAAAGTTGAGGATTAATGTCAACTACTATGTTTGGCGAAAACACGATTCCATAAAATTTTCTCTATAGATAAAAATTACAAAGTTTCCTCCAAATCGAACAATAAACCGCTAGTATTATAAAAATACTCCAAATTAAATCCTGAAACTTTGCATAACAACTGAATTAAATTTAAAGCAGATACTATGTTTCTTATTTTTTCAAATTACCATTATTTTCACTGCACTCTGTCTCGCTCTCACTCACTCCGCGAGCAGTATCGTGCGAGCGAGACAAAGAGTGAATTTTAGCTGAGCTAGTATGGGCTCTTAAATACTCGTAGTTATGACCGTCCACAGAGAAAGAAAAAGTGTCATAAAATAATATTTTTTTTAATCATAGACTAGTCGCTCCTAGTGTTGTGATGTTGTCATAAATCGAAGGAACGAACTATTCTAAATACATGGAACTGGAAAGTACTACTTCATACTAAAGCAATAACGACTAAATTGGAACCACTACAACACTTTTCCGCCTGGGAACTAGAGTTCCCAGCGTCACTTCACGGCAAAAAAAGTCTGGGAACTAGAGTTCCCACTTGCACTTTAGCGGAATCTATCCGCTGTTATGCAAATAGTAGATTGTACAATTATTAGGGCCATAAAAAAGCCATTTTACTCCGAGACGTTTAGGTATATCCACCCTCGCCTGCGTTTCGGGCGGTAATAAACGTCTCGGAGTAAAATGGCTTTTTAACAATAATTATTAATATTTTATTATATTATTTAAAAACCGCCACCATTATTGTCGTCGACACAGGCTTTAAGAAGATCGCCAATGCCGCCGCTAAGACTGCCGTCGAGACTAATGTCAAGACCGTCGCCAATACCGCCGGGAGTGTCCTTAAGAATGTCGTTAATACAGCGGCTAACATTGAAGCCAAGAAAGCCTTTAAGAAGTTCGCCAACAGTGAAGCCAGTGTCGCCAAGAACGCTGTCTAAAATGCCTGTCAATCCAACGGAACAATATATTAAAAATAGAATCAAATAATAACATGAACTCCCTCATTGGTCTAGTGGTCGCTACCGCTGAGCATGAGTTTCTAGGTTCAATTCCCAAGCTGAACAGTCATTGGGTTTTTCTGTCACGAATTTCTCAGTAGCACCCCGGAGTCTGTATTAGTGTCTGGTTGATGACAATAGGCTCCCGCCCTATCACATGGGACTTTAACATAACTGGTGAAATATGGGTGCTTAACTCGTATAAATGATAAATGATTTTATTTTTGTAAGTAGGTTTGTACAGATGCCAGCACATCAAGCTACTACAATCTGTCAAATTTCTTTCATAGATTTTCAACTTTATCTCTGAAACATAAGGTTCAAAGTTGATTGGGAAAATTTTACAGTTTCGGGTAGCTTGATGTGCTGGCGTCTGTACAAACACTTTTACACGTCAATCATGTTTTTTTTAAACTAGATGAGGTCAGTGTTTCCTATCTAACTACTCTGAGAAGAAAGGCCGAAACAAACTCAAGAGGTCGCAGTCTTAGTCGTAGTTATGCTTTAGCGATAAAGTAGAAAATCTATTAAAGAAATTTGACAGATTGTAGTAGCTTGATGTGTTGTCACCTGTACATTGTACAACACGTAATCTAAAATTATAATTATACACAAACTAAAATATAGCGTCGAAAAATTCATACGCATCGCTGTTGACTGGTAATTTACCCAAGTGACTGGCGGCATTATCACGTTGTATGGCGATGCTAATTAATTAATTCATAATGAATATCTTAGCGCAACACAGAGCGATATTTTATAATTCCATTTTGTAATAGAATAGAATACTCTTTATTATGTACGCCTGACGTAAATTGACGTAATTTTAGTAGACAAGTTTTTAACCACATCTAAACTTGCATGGAGTAGTGTCAGGCTCTGATTAATTAGACAGGACTAAACTAAGATTTATCTTCTGTCCTTTCTTAATGAAATAGAAAGAAAAAGATGCACTGAATTTAAATTTAGTTTAGTTTGTGAACAAGGGAATCGGCGCCATTTCCGAAACTCGAGTGAAGTGAGTGGTGATCAGGCGGGAGGAAACGCCCGGGTGTCACCGTTGCCAGGATCGCCCAGAGGACACGGTGGAGCATACGGTGGAGGTCTGCCCCGCTTGGGCGGAGGACCGCCGTGTCTTCGTAGAGGCGATTGACAGCAGCGGCGGCGACCTCTCGCGTCCGGGCCTGGTTCAAGCCATGGTCCGGAGCGAGAGGGAGTGGGGGGCAGTCGCCGCCTTCTGCGAAGCAGTCATGAAAGAGGCGGCGGGACGGCTGAGGGAGAGAGCCTCCCGTCCCAGCCGCCGCGGGAGACGCTCCGGGCGTCGGGAGCCGCGCGACGACTCCCGGCCACCGTAGGCGCGGGCCTGCTGGCGGAGAGTAATGGGTAGCTCACCGTCCGATCAGGACCATGCCCGTGCCGGACGGCGCGTACGTGTTCCACGCGCGCCTCAAAGAGATGTCAGCATCAAACGAAGGGGCCTGCAAGGGCCGAAGCCTGCCGGATCAGCGGGATTGTCCGAAAGGGCTACCGCTGGCCCGGAACATAAAGGGCGAAGGAAGGAACACGGGTGGGTTTTAGTCAGTAAGAGTCTGACACTCCCTTCCGCTCCACTCAGAGCGGGAGGGGTCATTTGATGATTTCCCATAAAAAAAAAAACAAAAAAAAAAACAAGTGAGTGGTAGGACAGTATGTTATAGACACACTTCTCTCGACCCTGCTGCAGCAGTATTTAGGGAATTATTGTCGGCAGCGCGAGGGGCACCGGCAGGGGCTGAATGTAAATATAGTATTACAGTTAGCTAGTGGCTAAGCTATAGTTTATAACAGCCGCATAGGTCAAACCAATTTTAAGCTATGCTGCCCAAAGTGATCTGTAGATCCATTACTTATCGAGACCCCTCCGTGTCTCGGAATGCACGTAGCCGTTGGTCCTAACCACAGAGCATGGGATCGCGTTCACGACCTTACCGCGCGTGTTGACCTATGTAATTGGTTTGTTAAGCCGTGTAAATCAAATAAGTAAATAAATAAATCGCCTCCTCTCTCCACAGAGTGTAAAAAAGCTTCGTTATATTTTGTGTGAAAAATTCCTGCGATAGACCACAGTGCAACGCACGCAAAACATTGTTTATATGTGCATGCAACAAGACAGGCATACACTTATTTAGCATACACTGAAATCCATAATTTTGTAAGTCAGAATCATCTTTAGGCATACATTTCATATCCATAATAATCAAAAAGTAGAACCATCATATCGCAGAAAGTTCACAGTCAGAATCGTCTTTTGGCATACGTGAGCTCGTGCGTAGGGGTCACAGTTTTAACCTAACCTAACCTAACTATTTTTTTTTAAATAATTAGTTAAGGTCTAGGTTGGTTTACAAGCATTATTAAATAAGACGTAGTCGACGGAGCGACGCTTCACGGGGTATTTCTGTCTACAGGGTTTAAAGGAAGCTAACCTAACCAAAGTTGGGGTGCCCTAGGTCCCGAGATCGCTTATAGAAACCATTATTTTTATAGTTCATTCAAATACCATGGAAAAATACACCGAACAAACAATATTCGTTAAAAAATAATTCTACTGATACCTAACTTCATAGTATGCCAAGTGAAATTATGCCGAATAAAATTCTGCCATCTTAAAAGCATGCCATTTTAAATCGGACATAAAAACATTAGGCCAAAAAATAATTATATTAAATATTTTTTATGCCTTAAAAATGTTCGTTTAAAGAAGTTTATGCCAAGTGAGTTATGCCAAATAGGTTTCGGAGTATCAAGTTGATATGCCCTGCCAGATAGAATAGAGGGCACCCTACTGGTATTCAGCTGCATCCGGTTAGACTGGAAGCCTGTACAGACGCTAGCACCTCAAACTACTACAACCTGTCAATTTTTTTTAATAGATTTTCAATCATCGCTAAAGCATAAGGTTCAAAGTTGATTGGGAATATTTGACAGTTTCGGGTAGCTTGGTGTGCTGGCGTCTGTACTAAAAAAAATGTAGGGTCCTGAAAACAAAATAAATAAAAAACGATATGTCCAGAAAATATTATATTATATTTTAAACCAATAAAATGTAGCTAAAAAACAATTTAATAAATAAAAAAAATTAAACATTATTTTACATGTTCTCGAGGGTCTTCCAACCGGATTTAAACATCATCTTTACAGGTCTTTTGACCGGGTTAAAACGGTTGACAAATTGAAAAATTTACTATAATAACAATATATTCGTTGGGCAATCGATCGACATTGTTGTCGATAGCCTACGTTAGTGGATTTTTACAACCACATCACTATCTCGCCGCAAGACACATCGGCTGTACTATGCGACGCTTCGCATAAATAAAATATCGTTTTGTATTTTTACATTGCTTGTCCAGTCACTTAGCGAGACACTTAGGTAAAAATAGTAAAGCCGCTGCGTTATTTGAAAACAATAATAACGTAGTAAAAGCAAGAAATATTTTTCGATTTGATTTTGTTGTTTTTCATGATTTTTTAGACAAATACATTAAAATACTTTTACTTAAATATGTTAAGTGATTCCATGAGATACGAAGTTTTTACTGTAGCTTCTGTTTTTACAGGAAACCACTGAACAACTCGGCATTTTTATATTTTATCACGATAACGGTCGAAAGCGCACTAGTTCGTGGAGACGGCCATCTTTGTCTAGTACAGGTACAGGTAGGGTTGCCAACCGTACTCTAAAATAGAGTATTGTCCTCTATATCATGTAGGCGTACTCTATAATCTATAACACTAATAGAATACGCTAAAATACTCTTTTTTACACAATGTTTACTTAACTAGTGCCAGTCTGTAATGATATGCAAAAACCAGATTCATTGCAAAGACAGAAAGACAACTATTTTGTCTATACAACAAAACATAAATTAAAACCTCTTGAACAATCATCACCTGACTTGTTTTATCAAATTAAGAGCGTTACTCCAGAGCGGCGCGCCTCGTGTTTAGGTAAATTTACTCACACAGCTATACAGTTAAACGCACACACAGCCGTCTGTGTTGGAGCGCGTATCATACACCGCTTAGAATCATCTTGATACTTAGCCAGTTTTTAGTTAGTAGGGAATGTTTTCGTTTTCCGTAAGCGGGGATTCAGTTTTTTGTTTATTGTAATAAATGAGCAATTAAACTATTATTAGTTAGGTTAAAGTAAATAAAAACAATTTCGTGTAAAATAAAATCTTAATATTTGTTGTCTCTAAGTTTCATGGACCTAGCTTTTCGGGGATCAACAATTTCGGGTATCAGGCATTTATTGTAAAAGCTGACTAGCCGATGTTCCATATTTTCGCTCCAAAATTTATCGTCCCTGATTATGTTTTCAGTCTTCAATTTAAAATCTTTGCCTGTCCACACAGCAAACAGACAGTAATTTCTGTTAGTTATATGCAGCTGCCCCTGTATCTGATAAAACCAGTCATGGCGTCGATTCACAGATCCATCTATTTTCCAGAATTCAATTTTTTTTTGGCTAATAGCAAAATCTGCCTCTAATCCAAATGCCGAACTAGGACATTTAATTTCGGTGATGCCATCATCGTCGATTAGTCCATCCGGCGAAGCACCTGTAATCATAATAATTTGAAACTCAATACTCTAATTACTTCTTTTTAATAGAATTTAAGAATATAAAAATAAATTGTTTGTTAGAAAAATCTAAACTTGTACCTGCAACTGTTCTATGGCCACTTTTTCGTTTACTTTCCCATGTTGAATACTAGGGATATGGTCCAAGGAATATGAGTAAAGAAATTGTTTAACCAAAGGGGCTGGGCTAATAGTCGATCGCCGTTTGCACACTTTACAGAATGAAGAGGCTGTCAATAAACAACGTCGTAGCTCTAGCCAAAGTGCACTCTCTGTCTGAAGTACAGTATCCCTTTCAACTTCTTGTCTACTATTTACCTATAACATAAAATTTGGAAATATATTTTTAAGTCTAATATTATCAGAAACAATGTACAACATGTATCTGAACTTATGAAAGTATACTGTAAATACGCACTTGTTCTTGAAGGTTCTTGTTTTATTTGTCCTAAAATATGTTTATAAAGACCAATTCATTCTTACAAGATACCCTGCGTCAGGATCTTGAATTGAAGCCGTTTCTAATGCCTGCAAGTTTTCCTGAATTTCCAGTGTTTTATCACTGTCTTTTTCATTTTCTTGAGTCTGAAAATAATATGTAGAGTATAATTGTATAGTGACACAAACCGTATGCACCATGACAGGCGATCGATTGTCGGCTTAAGATAGCACATAACTAACAATGTTTTTTTTGTGCTAAAATATGTATACAAATTACCAAGTAATTCTTACAAGATTCCCTGCGTCAGGATCTTGAATTGGAGCCGTTTCTAATGCCTGCAAGTTTTCCAGAATTTCCAGTGTTTTTTCACTGTCTTTTTCATTTTCTTGATTCTGAAAATAATATGTAGGGTATAATATAGTGACACAAAAAGTAAGCACCATGACAGGCGATCGATTGTCGGCTTGCGATAAAGAAATAATGAAGAAAGGTCTTATTTAGTTTTGGTTTAACAACTGCTCAATCAAAACCAAGGAAACACGTGTCTGCCGCAGCTAGTAAAATATAAAGTAAAAAAATAAAACTTACAACAGCATTTTTATTTAAGTCCTGGTTTTGAAGTATTTGAACTTCTCTTTTCTGCCTATAACAACGAATTGGATATTAACTTTATCTTATTACTACTGTGTTTCATAAAAATATCCAAACAAAAAGTAATAAAAAAAAAATTACTTCAAAAAGTAGTAAGTATATTGTTTCTTATTACACCTAATAAAAATATATTTTTTATAAGTAGAGAACCTCGGTAACATACCTTTTAGCTTCATTAGCCTTGGCCAAATTTTCGTTTTTTTTTTTGTTCCCATATAGCGCCTTTTGTTAGCCATATCTGAAAAAAAAAGTAAAATGAAAACATACATAAAGAAGTCTAATTTAATCTTTCCTAAGTTAATAGAACACCATTACATTAAAATATGTACTCACCAAAGTTTTGTAATATAATAAAAATATATTATAATAAAACGTATCAACATGTCCTAGTCGCGCTAAAAACTCGCGAAAGTACGATAATATTTTACGCGACTCGCGGCTACGGGAGCGACACACGTCCTACCTCTGAAAGGCCTCGGCCGGCACTGAGCGCTGGCGTAATTCCGCGCCGATTATATAGCTGCACTAAATAATTCATAGTAAAATAAAAAAATAAGTTATTAAAAAAATATTTGTACCATGTTTTAGAACGTAAATGTCTTCGTTTACTAGGCCTAAAATAACATATAAATATTTCAGATTTCATCCTAAACTAACGCGTTTAAAATATCGAAAAGTGGCTAAAATTGACACTTTTGAATATACTTTTCTTGAATGAAAACTTACAGTAATCGTTTTTTTTTTCAGCCATGCACTAATAAATGCTATTATTATTTATAAAGCAACGTTGTTATAAGTTTGTCGTATATGGTTTTACTAATACCTTACATTTGCGTAGACCGTCGATCGCTAGTTTAAAAAAAGGCTTGCATAAAAACTGTTCTAATGAGAAAACTGTACGAATAAATGAAAATGTTTTTCAGCCATGCACTAGATTATGAAATTCCCATTAATATGACGTCAATATCTTATCTATAAATTAAACAGATTATGGTTTTATTGTCCGTCGGAAATCATCAATTTTGACTCCAGCGTGGCTCTAACGGATCAACCCTCTTAACACTAATTTTTCATTGTGTATAGACAAATGTTTAACTTATTTACAAAAATGGTTTGATTTTAGTACTTAGTGATAACTGGCTGTATTCACTAAATACAATATTAGACCCAAGTAACATTTTAAACTGTATAAAAGCTGTATTATGGACTATTTGTTTACTGCAGGCTGTTAAACGTGCTGTATAAAGACTGTATAGCAAGCTATACAGCCCTTGTAACTCTGAAATGGGCCCCAAAATTATACAGCTTTAAGTGTAGATTTAGCTGTATAACAGCTGCATAATAGCTGTACTATTTGGCTGGCTAAGATACTATTTAGATACTTTTATACAGCTTCCATTCTCTAATTTTCTTTTTTATTCTTTTATACAGACTCAGGCTTGTGAAAATCTTAATAAAAGAATAAATATATTATAATTGTGTTCGTGGTTGAATTCATTCTCCATTTTATTTACTATGTGCCATATCTGAAGATAAGTGAAAAAATATTTAATAACCAAGTGGTAAGTACTCTTTCCTGTTTATCGTTGTTGTTATGCTTGCGACTGATATTTTTATGTGAGTATGTATACTAGTTTTAAGCTCAAAACTCACGCCCCTTCGAAATAAGGAATATACATACATTTTTTCTGTAACAACAAATATGTGATCAAATCTGAAAACAGTTTTAAGAGTAACTCGGACTGTTCTATTGATAGTAAACATAATTGTGTGTACTATACAGTTAAAATCTTTTGTAATTTTGTACTGAAATTTCAAAAACAAACAAAAAATATCTCGTAAAATTGCAATGCAATTTATAAATTATTATAAAATGGCGTCCTTAGTTTATACAGCTCTTGCTCTTCTAGTACCCCTTAATACAGCTTTTTGCATAACAGAGTCGTTATTTAAGTACGTATCTCAGCCTAAAGAGTAACATTGTCTGTACATTAGTATTTAAGTACTGTAGAAGCTGCCTTAAATTCTTATTCATATTCATTAATACAGTTAATTAGGGTTCAGTTGAAAATATAGAAAACCTCATTATGATCCAAGGCCCGTAAGGCGGTGAGCAAGGAATCGGATAATAATTTACCAAATAGTAGTTACTGATAGCGAAAAGAAACAATGTATTGTTTTTATTTATAGAGATGTATTGTATCTAATTTAAATACTGAAGCAAACACTACAGAGTGCAACAGTTTAATGTATTTTTATTTTATATATATTTGTATCTTAACTCTTGTTCACTTAACAAATTGGCAACTGATCAAAATTATGACTCCGTGTTGTTATTAGTTGTATCCAATAAATAGACTGATTTTAGGTTATATTAGTTTCAAAATAATCGATAAGCTGGATAATTGTGTATGCCAACACTATAATAATAACTTTAATCTTCTAAAACACGAAAAACTGTTAAAAGGGAAAAATGTACGCCAATCGCATAAGGCTTTAAAAAGGAGTAAATCTAAACTCTTCTACATGAGACAGAATTGAATTAAACTATTATAAAGGGAACTGCTTGCTAAGAGTATCCTAGATTTCCGTTGTACAGCTATTATCAAGCTTAACTTGAAGGCTGAACAATAGAGTAATTTTACACCAATATTCAGGCTATAACAATATTTAATGCTCTTGTGCAGAAGTAGGTTATATAAAAGTATAATTTGAGAGCAGTATACAGTTATTGTCTTATAAAGTTGCTGAACGCAGTTTTTTACGCCGCGGTCTGTATTTTAGCATTTTCCAATGCTATTTAAAAGCTAAAGGTAAAAATTTAGGCTCTATACAGCCGTTAATCAGCTATACTGTATACAGTTGTACAGTTATACTAAAGTACAGTCCTATACATATTTTTACACTCTTGTAGATAATTTATTAAGCTTATAGCTGGTAATGCGCTGGTAAATATAATATTTTTCCGCTTAAATGTTACTTGGGGATGGATTTGTACTAGAAGGAAAACTTAATTTACAAAGACTAAACATACACATGGACAGTTTATATTCAGAAGTAATGATTTTAAAAGAACTCCAAGCCGAAATTGTTTAATAACACAGATTTTATGCAAAAATCCACAGCAGAAAAATGGCAATTTATTTTTTAAAAATGTCCTGAAGAATTTGATTGTTTAAAAAAAATGATTAGCTATATACTCTCTGTTCCCGCCACTTCAGCATTTACTGAAGTCTTTTCGGTCATGAATGTGAAGTGGCGAGAAGAGAGAAACAGAGCTTCATTGAAATTGATCAAAAATGAGCTCTTTATACATTGTATATAAATTTAGAGTTGGAATGTTTGGACTCATACAATTCCTTTAAGAACAATGTAAAATTGTTATGTGCTGCAAAAAGTACAAAAAAAAAATACCTTTTTAAAAGTACAAAATAAATTATAGTCTTTTTTGTAAGTCCGTACTCTTTATTTACCTCCTTTAAAATCAGATATACTCTATTTCTAAAAAAAGTTGGCAACCCTAGGTACGTACAGGCCCATGTTGATCATGGCGCGTGGACACAGACACGCCCCCTTGCCATTTCTCTTGTTTTTTACATTTCTATGGTTTTCAACAATTTTTTACAAGTTTCGTCAAAAGATATTTTACTGGCCGACTTGCATCCTGTACTAACTCTTAATACTCATATTGTTTTTATATGGTTTTCCCGTTGAAGTAGCGAAAATCCAATAAAAACAGCCTATACTGCCTCAAATAGCTTAGCGTGATCCGCTGTTATGTCGAAAGTACTGCAGCATTCATATTGAAATAAATAATATGGTAAAGTTGAGGATTAATGTTAAGTATGTTATCTAACTAGGCTGAAGGCGGGTGATTATAAAATATAGACTTCTGATTCTAAACGATACTTTAATTAATCTCAGGATAACCTCTCACAATCAATATCAAGCCGTTAATGCCGCCCGCGGCCCGAGCCTGCCGCTCGCGGCAGTTACCCGTGATCCCTCCAAAAAATGTTGACACCGTCGTCCGGTAGAGCGTGCTGTCTCGCTCCCATCGGTCGTTGTGTTGCCAACACGGCCATGCTGCATCGTGCCTGCCCCTGGCACGCCAGCTCACGCCTGGTAAACCAATTCTATGGTACACAGGCAGGTGACCGCTCCTGTGATAATGTACTGGAAACATATATAATTTATATGATTAGTATTTTGTTACATTGTCTCTCCAAACCGACTCGGTCATCATGACGTCCAACAGTACAGAACACTTAGTTATTTAACTTAACCCTAATGCGAAGAACTCCCTTTAGACTTAGGTCGATCAACACATGAAGGACTAGTTAACTATTTTATCTACATGATCCTCGGTCTCTCTCTAGGCGTTCCTTTAGGCTTAGGATACGTCCGTCTACCTCTACTAGGTGCTCCTTTAGACTTAGAATACACCTAGTTAGGTTTAAATTGATCCGAGAATCAAGTGATTTCTAATCCTTACTTAACCTTAATGCGAAGAACTCCCTTTAGACTTAGGTCGATCAACACATCAAGGACTAGTTAACTCTTTTATCTACATGATCCTCGGTCTCTCTCTAGGCGTTCCTTTAGGCTTAGGATACGTCCGTCTACCTCTACTAGGTGCTCCTTTAGACTTAGAATACACCTAGTTAGGTTTAAATTGATCCGAGAATCAAGTGATTTCCAATCCTTACTTAACCTTAATGCGAAGAACTCCCTTTAGACTTAGGTCGATCAACACATCAAGGACTAGTTAACTCTTTTATCTACATGATCCTCGGTCTCTCTCTAGGCGTTCCTTTAGGCTTAGGATACGTCCGTAGTATACTCCGTTAGGGGACCAAGGACGTCAGTGTGAACCACTTTAAAAGGGTACCTCAGGCATCGTCCAAGATTCTATGGGTTGTTTAGGAGACTTCACTATAGTTTCAGTTTTACTAGGGCTAGGCCGTACCTGACCGTTACCAATAAGCCTACCTAGGTATTCTAACTAATTGCAAATTTATTCTTTTTTTTTATTATTTTATTTAAATTGATTTACATTCTGTAACTATTTAACTCACACCCTGACTTATTACATGTAATTTTTTTTATTTTTTTTTATTTAAATGAAAATCGTTTACTTTTACTATGTTTGTAAATATGTGAGCACCATGTATCTATCAGATAATTAATTTATATGTCATGGTTTCATTTTTAATTCTTTTACTTGGCTTTCCTCAAATTCGTCAGTAATACTCTGATCCCTTGGCCTGTGCCATGGCATAAGCCTTAACCTCATGAGCGTACTTGATTCAACCAGAGCCATGTACCATCGTTATCCACATTACAACAATAATCTTTTCCACTAAGAGCCTTAGACACCCGGAAACCCACAAACGAGTAAACCACTCTAACGCCACGGCTCTCTAGCCGACCAGCAATCGCATTGCTCTCACACATCCAGCGCATGGATCCATGTGTATTACGCTATGACTACACACTTTTTACTACGGCCGATAGAGAACCCCTACTCGCGTGGTTCCCACTACTTAGACTTGCTCATAGCTCATTACCATTGTGATCACAATCTACTTCGACTGGTACATGACCTACTGGATCATTCGTAACCTATCGTGAGCGTATTTAAAAATTGCATTGTTTACTATTTTGGGCT
Source organism: Luperina nickerlii (assembly GCA_963855955.1). NCBI lineage: Eukaryota > Metazoa > Arthropoda > Insecta > Lepidoptera > Noctuidae > Luperina > Luperina nickerlii. The sequence goes on along the minus strand of OY979691.1, from coordinate 1,290,937 downwards.
ATACCTAACAATGTAATCGTTTTTTTGCTGTTGTTTACCAGGGAAGCACTCAGTACCCGAGAATTACGCCTAGGTGTATTCTCACGCAGCGTGCATCCACGACTCGACATGGTTATGACTATAGGCAACGTAAATGACCACTACGTGAACAACAAACTAACCGCGTATTAGAATATTGACATTCAAGCTTCAATTAGATATTGACTGTAATTATCTGGGTCAGAAGGAGCAAAGTTAATAAAAACCTTTAGTGTAAGTAACATTCAAATCACACATATTTTACTACCGTTTATCATGATTTCACATAACCATCTCATATAAACCACAATATACTTTAGAAAATAATGCATTGTTTATATACTTTCTACATAAATTACAAGACTAGCAATAGTTAAACCATAGATTTAACCTCTCAAACGTCGCCGTTACACCATTGGATAATAATAACAATAAAATTCTATTGTGTCTGCTAATTGGACGCGCGAAGGAACACATTCGAACAAAATAACGGTCACAGTTATAACATAGTATGATATTTAAAGAATAGGTACTTATTAAATCAGACTGACTTACAGTAGCTCCTTTCACTTGACTCTAAAACTTGTTCTCTTGGTGGTCCGGGCTCGAATGATCCCCAGCCCCAATGTCCTCAACCTCTTTTTTTTTTTTTTTAAACGTTGAATCTATAGTCACGAATTACAAGCGATCATTGTCAATTGATAGGCAAAGGAAATGTATTCAGTCAGCCAAGTCCACAGACAAAAATTAAAAATGTAGTAAACTAAATGTACTTGTGAAAATGTGTTTTAATACAACCTTAATTCCCTAATACGCGAAATAAAGGAATTAACACGTGGTTGTTTACTTAAAAAACACGTACGAAATATAATGTAATCGAGTAGAAACACGTGGCGAATCACATTAAAATGCACAGAAACTAATCACGGACAAACTCAACAACACGTGGTGAAACAATTTTAAACAGTCTCAAAAACACTATTTTCGGTTAAAAAGATGGCGAACGATCTAAATCGCGTGTAATTTAAACTAATACCACTTCTGATGTTATCTAACTAGGCTGAAGGCGGGTGATTATAAAATATAGACTTCTGATTCTAAACGATACTTTAATTAATCTCAGGATAACCTCTCACAATCAATATCAAGCCGTTAATGCCGCCCGCGGCCCGAGCCTGCCGCTCGCGGCAGTTACCCGTGATCCCTCCAAAAAATGTTGACACCGTCGTCCGGTAGAGCGTGCTGTCTCGCTCCCATCGGTCGTTGTGTTGCCAACAAGTACTATGTTTGGCGAAAATACGATTCCATAAAATTTTCTCAATAGAAAAAAATGACAAAGTTACCTCCAAATCGAACAATAAACCGCTAGTATTAAAAAAATAACCAAAATAAATCCTGAAACTTTGCATAACAACTGAACTAAATATAAAGCAGATACTGTGTTTCTTATTTTTTTCAAATTAGCATTACTTTCACTGTGAAAAGCAAATACCTAAACTATTGGCGCTGCCTGCCGCCTAGCACCGCACTCTGTCTCACTCTCACTCAGTCCGCGAGCAGTATCGTGCGAGCGAGACAGAGTGAATTTTAGCTGAGGTAGTATGGGCTCTTAGATAGTTATGACCGTCCACAGAGAAAGAAAAAGTGACATAAAATAATATTTTTTTAAATCATAGACTAGTCGCTCCTAGCGTTGTGATGTTGTCATAAATCGAAAGAACGAACTATTCTAAATGCATGGAACTGTAAAGTACTACTTCATACTAAAGCAATAACGACTAAATTGGAATCACAACAACACTTTTCCGCCTGGGAAAGAGTTCCCAAAGTTCCCAGCGTCATGTTACGGCAAAAAAAGTCTGGGAACTAGAGTTCCCACTTGCACTTTAGTGGAATCTATCCGCTGTTATGCAAATAGTAGTTTGTACAATTACTAGGGCCATAAAAAAGCCATGATATAAACGGCTATATAAACAAACGATATAAAATAGCTTTTAAACAATAATTATTAATAATTTTTGTAATATTTAAATACCGCCGCCTATACCGCCGCCGCCAATACCGCCGCCAATACCGCCGCCGCCAATACCGCCGCCAATACCGCCGCCGCCAATACCGCCGCCAATACCGCCGCCAATACCGCCGCCGCCAATACCGCCGCCAATACCGCCGCCGCCAATACCGCCGCCAATACCGCCGCCGCCAATACCGCCGCCGCCAATACCACCGCCAATACCGCCGCCAATACCGCCGCTGCCAATACCGCCGCCAATACCGCCGCCGCCAATACCGCCGCCAATACCGCCGCCGCCAATACCGCCGCCGCCAATACCACCGCCAATACCGCCGCCAATACCGCCGCCGCCAATACCGCCGCCAATACCGCCGCCGCCAATACCGCCGCCGCCAATACCGCCGCCAATACCGCCGCCAATACCGCCGCCGCCAATACCGCCGCTAATATTGCAGCTAATACCGTCGCCAATACCGGTGCTAATATTGCAGCCAATACCGCCGCCAATATTGCCGCCAATACTGCCGTTAAGAGCGCGACCAAGACCGTCTGTCAATCCTACGGAACAATATATTAAAAATAGAATCAAATAATGATATGAACTCCCCTCATTGGTCTAGTGGTCGCTACCGCTGAGCATGAGGTCCTAGGTTTGATTCCCAGGCTGAGCAGAGTCATTGGGTTTTTCTGTCACGAATTTCTCAGTAGCAGCCTGGAGTCTGTAAGTGTCTGGTTCATGACAATAGGCTCCCGCCCTATCACATGGGACTTTAACATAACTGGTGAAATATGGGTGTACTTAACTCGTATAAATGATAAATGATTTTATTTTTGTAAGTAGGTTTGTACAGATGCCAGCACATCAAGCTACTACAATCTGTCAAAGGACATTGTAAAAAATGGCCTATGAATCAACACGCATGAAACATTTACTATAATTCTTTTAATAACATACATTACAAAATATTTCAATAGCCGACACTTCTTAATTTCGAAAACATTTTAAAAAGTATTCACTTCCGTCATAATCATCGGTGTTATTATTTTTTGGTTTAATTTGAGGTTTTTAATAGGCAAAGTCTTTGTAACAGCACTCTTAATAAGAGTTTGACACAGACAAGCGTCAGTATTCTCAACGCTTGATATACGATAATGGTTTTTAGTTACAAACGTCCGCTATGATGTCGCGGAACCATAATACGGCTTATCAAAAAACTCGATTGAGCGCTGTTTGAAACGAGCAATAATATGGACACTGACAATTGATGAATTGACAGATGACATTTGACATTTGGTAGTAATGTCACTTGGCGCGCGCATTCTGTTATTGCTACATACCGAATGTTTTTATTGACGTAATTATAACCTCAAAATCCGAAAGTGTTTTGATTTTGTCCGAATTCTCAAAAGTGTCCGTTGTTTTAATTTAAATTCAATCGAATATATACATTATCTAAAACCTAAAAAGTAAATACACCTCCCTGTTGGATCTTAGGCCAACTATGTATGGACGACGAGCAATGTCCTTTCTTTAATAGATTTTCAACTTTATCTCTGAAACATAAGGTTCAAAGTTGATTGGGAAAATTTTACAGTTTCGGGTAGCGTGATGTGTCTGTACAAACACTTTTACACGTCAATCATGTTTGTTTTAAAAACTAGATGAGGTCGGCGTTTCCTATCTGACTACTCTAAGAAGAAAGGCCGAAACAAACTCAGAGGTCGCAGTCTCTTTTAATGTCCAGACATAATCTTGGTCAGGTTATACAGGGTTATTTTGCAACCACCATCCAAATTTTCAGAAATGATTTAGAATCGATAACCTTATCAATTAATGAAATAAAAAAAAATAAAAAAAATTACATGATTTTCACCATTATCCGCTACTAAAATCACAACGTGTGGAATAAATACAGTTGAACAATAGGTTGTTGAACTGTATGACCGCACACGCGCTTACCTCAAAATTCGGGAAAGAACCATGCACTACGCCCCCCTCCCTCACACGTCGCAACCCGCGCAGCCCCCGATCGGCCCTGCGCCCGCGCCGGCTGTCAGTTGACCGTGACCTAGTTACGTGTGAACGTGTGCCATATTTTTTTGTCACTCTCGCTGCATTTTCGCTTCAGAATTCCGTTCGATCATCATCGCACACATGGCGACTTTTTATTCTAATGCAGAGTATTATGAAATGGTCAGGTGTTATCTTTTAAGTGGCGAAAGTTTAAATAGTGCGCAAAGAATGTACCGTACAGAAAGTCGTGTTTACGTTGAAGAAGCACAAAGTGTTGAGGACCTCCGTAGTAAAATAATAATAGCATTTAATGACATTAAAAATCAAACAGATACTTTAAACTTATTAAAAAATAGTTTAGAAAAACGTGCACGTTTGTGTATTGAGAGAAACGGACTCCATTTTGAACAATTGCTGAAGTACACGTGATTTGTAGGTTAATCGAGTTTATTTGGTAAGTTTAATTTGTAAATAGCTAGTTGATTCCAATTTTTTAAATACGCCATAATAAAAACTAATAATTTCACATTCCTTATTTTATTATGTCGGTCCTAAGCCCGTAAAGTATGAAGGGAAAATTGGAATCAACCCTTTTAAGAACGCGTAGGTACCTACATCAGTCGCACTCGCAGCGAGCGAGGTCAATAACCTTGCTGTGTCTCTCTACATTCTGTTATTTTTCGGATATTTTCTTTTGAATGTTTTTTTTTTGTTTTTGTTATTATTTGATTATAATGTTTCACATATGAAAATAAGTTAATTAAAAGTCCTCGATTTTAAAATTTGGATGGTGGTTGCAAAATAACCCTGTATAAACACAATGTAGATCAATGTCTGAAATGGTCTTTTGAGGAAAGAAACACACCGATTGAGAGGACCTGTCCAGTCAGTGCACGCATTTTTGTCAGAAATCGTGCAGCTCAACTCAAGACTTAGAGAGCTCAACGATTCGACGAACAATACCAAAGAAAGGACATTTGGGTAGGCCACATAAATTACTCAAACTGCCAGAGTATAAGTACACATCTGTCTAACATATAGGGGATTACTGGCGTTATGTTATTATATTAAAAATGTATTTCGTATATTTCTCAAGAAAGAAATGTCTTCTTTCTTTGAATAGGTATTTTATTGATAATGCATACACAGCATTATCCCATAATCTTTGTGATAATTATGAATTTTGCATGTATCTGAATTGAACTAGTGCATGGCACTACTAATATAAGCGTACTTGTGTTAGATACAAAAGTAAATGTATACAGACTGGCATACATCGACGTAACCATGGATTCACTGCTCTATGAAACAGTAGGTTTTTTTTTACAAGTGACGAAAATTTTCTACGCTAGACTCATGTGCTGAATTCATGTTACATTTTGCACATCGACCCCGCCATCCTTTATTATTATATAATTTAATTTGACATCCAAAATAGAGTAAGAATTAGATTTAGAATAGAAATTTTCAGTAAAAGCCTGGAATTTTGATTTTTGACAGGCTAATGGCGAGGAATGGAGAGGGCTAGGGGTCTTTTATATAACTAGCAAATTCAATTAAGTTCTGGTATCCAGCTGCATCCGGTTAGACTGGAAGCAGACTCCAACATAGTTGGGAAAAGGCTAGTTAGATGATGAAGTTATTGTTGTTGAAAAACTAATAAACGAAGAAAAGTAGAATGTACCTGATCCGCTTCCTACACCTCCAGATCCGACTCCTACACCCCCGGATTCATCTGTTGGAAAAAGTTACAATTAGAAGCAAAGTGAGGTGGTGGCCCAGTGGTACCTAATGGCCCCGACTTACGAGTTGTAGATCATGGGTTCGAAGCCAGGCAGCCGCTTTACTTTGTGGAAATCATTTCAAAACATCGTGAGGAAACCGGCATGTTCTATAGCAAATAATTCGAAGACATGTGTCATCCACCAACCCGCACTGGGCCCGCGTGGTGTACAACGGTCAAGACTATGCAGGGGACGGTATGTTCTATGTTATAGGTTTGGTTTCCTTCAAATGGACCATCGTGTGTGGGCCATGGCGGCCGCGGTGGTTATTCAATAACAACTATGACAGAAATGTACCATGCTATACTAAATACATTTGCGTACCTCTTTAGAGGGTACAGGCGTGATGTTATGTTGTGTGATTGTTTAAAAATACTTACATTTATGCGATAGCAGCAATCGCGGTTGATTTGCCGGAATTTATTGAAGAGTTCCGTTGTCTGTCTCCGAAACTCATCATCAGTTTACGAAATTCAAATGAAACTATTTTGGAAAACCTAAACTTCTGTCGAACAAAAAAAGAATTTTGCAAATCGGTTTATATATGACGGAGTTATGCCCGATCATACATTAAAAAAATATATATGATTATATATATATATATAAATCCGAATTGAGAACCTCCTCCTTTTTTAGAAGTCGGTTAAAATCGTTCAATCTATGGATACTTATTAATTTAATTCAAAATCAAAATATTTTATTTCACATAAGCCTACATGGGCACTTGTGAAACGTCAGAAGCTATGTGCACGGTTCCAATTGGTCGTTTCCTATGGAGAAAAGCCGGCAATAAACTCCACTGTTACTCTTTTTAAAAATAATTGGCTTTTACAATATTTTCAAATTACAGTAGATATGGGAGGACAGCGTAGGCCTGTCAACAAGTACTGCAGGTACTTGCTAAAATAGAAATTGGTCTACAGATCTATCTACGAGGCCTACAAAGTCCTCACATTTACAAAATAAGAATCTATCAAAAGGATACATAAAATATAAAAACCTACTAAAACCATGTGATATGATTGCCATTACAACCACTATTAAAGAGGTGAAAAATTAGAATTGTCTGTATATATAATGTCAAATAATAAAAAGATTATGTCAAAGAAGTATGTAAAAAATAAATAAAAAAAACACTGGCACTCCGGTAGTGCCGACAGAAGTGAAAACTTGAACAATTACGAGTGTATTTTGTGAATCGTCTTATAAACAAAACACGCGTGTTAAGGTGTGTTCCATATTTTATAGGGTTTTTTGCAAATCAGGTATGATGACCAAAGTGACTGGTTTACTCTTCTCGTGAAAGGAATTTATTCAGATTTACAAATAAGCACACAGGATAGACTTCAGTTCGTGGTGTTGGTCGCGGCAGTGGTAAGAGAAGCAAGCCGCTCGCATAGAGCTCGTCGTCAGTTATATATCCGTGGTTCAGCACCATCTCGTCGTTGTTGGATGAACTACGTAGTTAGTACGCGAGGCCCTCGTAGTTCTTCCCGATGTGCATAGATGGCGCTGTCCTCAACAACGCGCGTCTTAAGTTTTACGTCTGACGTTAGTACGCGAGGCCCTCGTAGTTCTTCCCGATGTGCATAGATGGCGCTGTCCTCAACAACGCGCGTCTTACGTTTTACGTCTGACGTTTTACGTCTTACGAATTTTCGATCAGGGTCACGTGACCTGACGCGAATTTAGAAGTTTTTACCCATTCCAATAAAAGTACACAGCGCCGCTAAAGAAGTTTTCACTTCAAAAATAAACATCGTAATTTGAGAGCAGTTAATAGACATTTATAACATATTTGCTCGTAAATGGTCTCTTATTTCACCAATTTCAATATCGTAATGTATCTCATTACGCACTTGTGCGGTAATGTAATGTAAATCGCACGGTTTATCAAAATGCTCCGTCAAAACGAACGGTACTTTTTTAAATCTTAGCAAAGAGTTTTTATTTCAGAAAAGTAGTCAACATTTTATGAATAAAATTAACTTTGGGAGATAAAATATAAGAAATAAACATTTAATTCTTTAATTTAATTAATTTTGACAATAAATTACAATCATTAATATCTGTAACAAAAACAAAAATATTTATTTACTTTATTAATAATACTGGCTGTTCTGTGCCTATGCCTGAAAAAAAAAATAATCCGCGCGCTTTTTCTTTTCGCTGTACTTTTTTTTTATTTGAAAATGTCGTCAAGTAATGATGAATGTATTAATTCCACACTGCCAGAAGTGTCAGAGGCGGCGAAAAAGGCTACTCTAAGCCTCTTGCCTGAGAAATCGACCGATAGATACTTACAAGCGTATCAAAATTTCATCATATGGAAAACAAGCAAATATGCAAATTCAGTCCGAGTTTTATTTATTTCCTCGCAAATATGTTATAAAACGTCGTATGACATACGTGCGCTTTGAAAATTACAGCCTCTGCTTTCTTTTAGCCCTCGCCTACGGCTCGGGCAAGCAATATCGCCTCGGCTGTAATTTTCAACTTACCGCAGTTATATCATAATGTACTATTACATAGTTGGGCCGTTAATGAGGTGCCAGGGAAGTCACATGTGCAGAAGGAATTATTGCCATTTAAACTACCTTCCTTGTCTTCAATGTAGTCTTGAATCTTATTATATGCTTTTTTGATAAGGACACGTTTGATGAGGGTTTTGAACTTTCCATCGCTAAGTTCTATAACCGGCTTTGGCAACTTACTTAGTTTTAGTTAATTTAAATTAAGTTGTTTAGTCTGCTTACCCCCAAGAGGAATGCAAAAGGCGCTGCAAACCTGTGAAAAAAAAATCATTTAAACAAGTAGGTAATATTGCGCAATGCATAAAAAAAAACACATTTATTTTGTACCAAACACTTGTACACACTTTATAAACCTGCCAAACTGCCTGATATTTTGTCCGTAGGATTAGCGGTATCAACAATCTGCGAAGTAGCCTAAAGGCTCCTGCAAACACCTAATCGCGAATACCGAATCCGAATACCTTATACCGAATCGCGCGCGACACAAAGGCACCGCTCGTTGCCTGTGTGTCGCGCGCGATTTATCGCGTGTCGCGCCTGTTTGAAGGAGCCTTATCACAATAGCAATGGTTTTCATTTCGACAGTTCAACAACATTCATTGCGTTATTTGCGTTGTTGAGCAGACACATTTTTCTCACAACTGTTGCGACCAATAATATTTCTACAAGGTAATATACAATGTGAAAATTATTGACATTGTATGCTATATTGGCCACATTCCGAATTAAGACAATATCGCTCACAGCGCTCATAGCAATAATTTGCGTTCCGATTTAGATATCAGGATTATGACAGCTGAGAGCTGTCAACGATTCGGAACGCTCGTGAACGCGCTTACAGTGCTTACTCAATGTAAAAACGATATTATTACAGTATTTCCTTGTATAAACACCACATTTCTTCTTCAGTTCTTCTTCTTTGGTTAAGTGGCGACTGTCAGCCAGAAGCACAATTTCGAAAATGCCACGGTAGTTTAATTTAAAGATGATGCAACTCAAAACAAAACACACACTGACACATCCTCACACACACACTGTTATTTTTGACAGCGCTCACGGTGTTATTATTAAAAGGCATGGTCGGCGTTATTGCAAGATGGCGTATGTCATGACGTCATCTATGAGGATTCACGGGACATCGTTAGGGTGCGTTTCCACTGAAGCGGAAGTGTGCGGAGCAGAGCGGAGACGTACAGGAATCGACCAATCACAATGGTTGAAATCCTCGGCGCGTCACTCGTCTCGTCTATGATTGGACGATTGCTGCATGTCTCCGCTCCACTCCGCTCAGCTCCTCTTCAGTGGAAACGCACCCTTATTGCGCTCACGCTAATTCAGTACGGGTTTAAGCACGCTCAATTCGGTTATTTCCCAACTCGGAACGCAGGGATTGTTATGGGTGACTGTCAGAATGCATTGACCTACAGTAGGTAATATTTCACTACTAAAGGTTGAGAGTTTGTGACTACTTTTCTCTAAAATACTCAATGGCAAATTAAGTTTTTTACAAGAATTGAATGAGAAAATGTTAGTGTCAGCACCTGTACCAAGCAAAAATTCTACATTCTTTCTATTTGCGGACAAACTTGTATGATAAGGGTTTTTTGATTGACAGAAATCTCATACTTTCTTCTTCTATGAATCTCACTTGCCGGTTGCGGCAACACTTGTCAAAAGTGGGGGTTGTGGCAGTTGTTACAGATAACTCCTATGATGGATCCTCCAGATCCTCCTACTCCTACACCTCCTCCTCCTCCTCCTTTTGTGCGGTGCACTTGACCACATCTGCAGCAGATCTTGGAGGACTGTTTGGATTCAGGTTCTTGACTAGACGATGCTTTACTTGATTGACGACTTTGACTTCCTTTAGACTGATGACTTTGACTTTCTTGACAGCTATGACTTCTTTGACGACTTTGACTTCTTTGGCTACGATTTGTTTGGCGACTGTGATGCGATTGACGATTGACGACTGGCGACGACACTTACTTCTTGGTTTGATAATGCTTTAGCCTCTAACCTAGTGTTTTAGCTAGACTGACGGCGGCATCAAATGAAGATGGTCTTTCGATCAGGAAACGTTCTCTGATGTACGAGCATGACGAATTTAGGTTCCATGAGACTATGTCCTTTACTATATCATCGGCAAGACCTTCGAAATTGCATTGGATATTTAGATTCTTGAGATCACTGGCATACGTCTCAATTTCTTCGTCTGGACCTTGTTTTCTGTTGAACAGCTTATGCCTTTCTACGGTGATATTTACGCGCGGCGTAAAATAGTCTTCGAATTTGGTGAGTAGATCCTTATAATGTGATTTTCTCTATTTCCGTATTGAAAGAGTAAAATATTTGAAGAGCGTGCGGGCCAACTGTTTGTAACAAAATGGCTACCTTTCTGTTGTCGGATTCGTTCTCCAAGCTGTTAGTGATCATAAATATACCGAGACTAGTTTTAAAGCTTCGCCAAGCCAATCGCATGTTCGAGGCGTTGATATCGAGACTGAAGTTACTTGGCGGCAGGAGACGACTTGTACTTGCACTTGCTTTTTGTTCCGACATTTTTAGGACGGACCACGTGGCGGCGTTAAGCGACAAATATGGACTGACTTACTTTTGTCGTATAAGCTGCTGCAAACGCTTACTTTACTTCTGAGTTCTCTGGCACTTCTTCTGACACCATGTTATGATGTTGTTCATAGGTTTGTGAATTGATAGCATATTATGCCCGAACATACATAAAAAAAAAATAGAAACATCCAAATTGAGAACCTCCTCCTTTTTAAAGTCGGTTAAAAACGACGAGACTTGAGTGTATGTATTCGCCATGACGGCCGGCGACAGTGACAACCGGAAGACAAGAAGACCAATACATAATAAAATTATAACGTTGCTTGCATATAACAGGATGTTCATTCATATTGATGCTATTCTACAAACCGGCAAAAATAAAAAGCCATATAAAAAGGTTTTCTTACCAAAATCGCAAAGAAAAATACAGTCTTCATGTTGGTGCTGTCGACGACTGCAGGAGAACTATAAAATTAAATTTTGGAGGCGCAATAATATGTATCTAGATTTTACAGAGGCTTATATAATAAAAATTTTAGCCAAGATAAATATCATTTTTACATAACAATTGGCCTTTGTATTAAATACCTATGTATAATTTTCCGTCCTTGTTTTGGTCTGTTCGATAATGGTAACAGTTATTTTATTTCTTGACGTTTTCCGTTTACGGGTTATCATAAATTATATGCTAACTTAGTCTAGCAAGAAAACTAATCTCCATTTGAAATATGATTAGACATTTAAATAAACCTTTTTTACACTCCGTTCAACCGATTTTGACTTCCATACCGTAGGCTGTTAAAAGCAAAAATCGGGCGAGTCGAACTAACGCACCGAGGGTTCAGTACATACCATCACATTATGTTTTTAAATTCTGCCATACGCCATAGTAAAAGTTGTTCATACCTAATGATGAGTACAATGACCTTTTAAGAGGTTGTTAATGTTTTACCAATAACCCTGTATATTGAGATAACGGCGAATGAAGTCAAAGTCAAATCATTTATTTCAAGTGGGCCACAAAAGGCGGTTTTGAATGTCAAAATTTACAAGAAGAAAGGGGTAGTTTCATAGGGAGAAGAATGGGCTAGAATAGCCACCGTTACTCTTTTAAAATGTTTTACAATATTTGTATACATGACTTAACCCGCACTGGGCCCGCGTGGTGGATTACGGCCTACCCCCTCTTACAGAGAGGAGGCATGTGTCCCAACGGTGGAAACCTTTTTAGGCTGATAATAATAATTTTATGTGAAGACGAATTTACCTAGAGTAACATTACTATACACAATAGGTTTGGATGATGATGAGGTGTATAGTAAATAGCAGACAAATACAGGTGAAATAACGTGTCTCATGAATAACAGAATGTCGGTAATTAAAGTTACGATGACATACTTTTTGTTTGAAGGCTAATATTTGTTTATTCAAAGATGATAAAAAAATCTAAGGGTACCTACACGTTTATTTACCAATCATACAAAATTATCTAAAATGAATTAATAGTTTATTATGCAACTGTTGTATAATAAGTAGATTAAAACTCGAATGTGGGTTTATCACATAATGAGTGTTTTAATACCTAATTATGTACAGTTACATACCAAGACTTTATCTACACACATGATATGAATCCTTTATAAAAGGTTCTGAAACCATCGAGTGTTATACAGTATTGTAAGAACTATGTAAAATCATGGAAAGTTTAATTGTTGAGTATCTAATACAAACAAACTATGTAAGTATAGGTGATACTATAATTATTTATTGCTGCATAACAAATATCTGGTGGTGTGTTATCAAAGCTTGTATCACTCATTTTTGTAAACAATAAAGTAATAGTACATTATGATATAAGTGCGGTAAGTTGAAAATTACAGCCGAGGCGATATTGCTTGCCCGAGCCGTAGGCGAGGGCTAAAAGAAAGCAGAGGCTGTAATTATCAAAGCGCACGTATGTCATACGACGTTTTATAACTATTTGCGAGGAAATATAATATAAAACTAGGACTTCGGAATAATTTTTACTTCCTAACAAATAAGAGATGCGCGCGCGTTCGCGCTTTTTTTTCAGGCACACAAAACAGCCAGTATTATTAAAAAAGTAAATTAATATTTTTGTTTTTGTTACAGATATTAATGGTTGTAATTTATTTTCAAAATTAATTAAATTAAAGAATTAAATGTTTATTTATTATATTTTATCTCCCAAAGTTAATTTTACTCATAAAACGTTGACTACTTTTCTGAAATAAAAACTCTTTGCTAAGATTTAAAAAAGTACCGTTCGATTTGACGGAGCATCTTAATAAACCGTGCGATTTACTTTACATTACCGCACAAGTGCGTAATGATTACGATATTGAAATTGGTGAAATAAGAGACCCTTTACGAGCAAATATGTTATAATAATTTTTTGCAATACCTACTAATATTATATAGAACAAAAATGGCGGGATACGACGTGAATACGAATAACCTATAAGTTTTTTTTATTTATTACGGCGATGTGGTAGTGAAACGCGCGTGCATGACAATGTACTTTTTAATGTACTTTTTAAAAGGAGTTGCATAATGAAATTTAGTACAACATTATAACACTCGTTTGGATGATATTAATATGGTCACTATGACACAAAAGTTTTGAGTTGTGACGCCATCTGTAAGCCGACATGACTTGCTGTGTCATCTTAAGCATAATTCCCCTATCTGCATAATAGGTTAGTTATTTGCCAGATATTTGTTCAGATGTTTCGATTGAATAGTACATACTTAATAATATATTAATACAGCCAATATCTTCCAGTTCTCTATCTATCCAGTTGTAGTTGTGGAGGTCACTCCGCATAAATATTTAAACTAGTCAGGGAGTATTTAATCAGAATATCCAAGGTTGCGCTTCCAAATTACTGGAAATAGAATTGTTTTTAGAAAACACCAAGTTTGATGTCATTTGTTTAACAGAGCATTGGTTGAAAGATCATCAAGTAATGTCAATTAATTATGAAAATTAATGTGTAGTTAGCCATTTCAGCCGAAAACGTATGATACCTACTTACATGGCGGGTCATTAATATTACTTAAACATTCTATTAAATCTAAAGAACGAAAAGACATAATCGGGCTGTCTGTTGAACACACCATTGAATTGTCCTGTGTTAAGCTTGATAAGCATGTTATAGTATGCGTATACAGACCTCCAAGTTACCAGAATCTATCTGTGTTTGATTCTGTAATGGAAGATGTGCTACAGAAACTTAGTACTAGTAGTAAGTCGATAATCGTATGTGGAGATTTTAATATTATTTTATTGGAAAATAACTCGAATACTGTCAGATTGTTAAGTCTTTTTCGGTCATTTGATTTGACAAAATGTTTTTATTGAACCAACCCGAGTGACAGCTTGATAATGTTCTTTGTAATTGTGATTACCTACTTACACAAAGAAATTGTAAATAAGTTGCCATCTGATCACAGTGGACAAACAATAACATTTGGCTCCTACATGCCTTTACAAAAAATTCAAATAAGGTTTAGGACAATATAATGTAAAAAGGTAGAGAAATTAAATAATTCTTTGGCCAGTAAATTATGTGATCAGAATTTTAATAATGTAGGTGACCCAAATGAGTTCTACGCCGAGTTCTTTTTAATATTAAATGCGCAGTTTAATGACACTTTTCCACTAAAAACTAAAAGTATTTACACAAAGTTTTTATTTAGTGACTGGGCGACTCCAGGTATTCGTAAAAGCAGGGAAAATCTTTTTGAACTCTATGGCTTAAAGCAACATATGAATAATACAAACTTTCAATCAGTATGTTGCAAAATATTCAAAACCTTTTAAAAGTGTGTGCCAAATAGCTAAAGCTCTTTATATTAGCAATAAAATAAAATCAGCTGATGATAAAATAAAAACTACCTGACAAATAATAAATAATGAAACAGGTAGGAAAAAACAGCGTAATACTGAATTTAATTTAGAGACTGCACATGGCCCCATCAACTCAGATGTAGAAATAGCTCAGGAATTAGAAAACTTTTTTGCTAATATTTCCCTTAAAATTACTGAAGCTTTAAATTCATACCCCACGCTTTCTGCTGCCTTACTTAAAAAGATACCTGAAAGATAGAAAGGTTAAAGTTCAAGTAAATGGCGTAAACTCATTAGGGTCTGAAATGACAATGGGCGTTCCTCAAGGTTTGATATTGGGTCCATTCCTCTTTTTAGCTTACATTAATGATTTACCCCAATTACTTCAAAATCAACCGAAGATGGTGTTATTTGCAGATGACACATCATTGATCTTTAAAATAGACCGACGGTCACAAAATCTTGACGACGTGAATAACTCTATTCTTCAGGTCCAAGATTGGTTTACGGTAAATAATTTAGTACTTAATGAAAAAAAAACCAAATGCATTCGATTTACATTACCGAACTCGAATTCGATTTACATTACTTGAACTCATATTGAATAGCCAAAAACTAGAATTTATTAATCAGACAGTTTTCCTAGGAATCACGTTAGACGAGAAATTACAATGGGGACCTCATATGACATCTATTGCGGGGCGGCTAAGTTCGGCCGCTTATGCTGTTAGAAAGATAAGACAGTTAACAGATGTAGAAACCGCGCGTTTGGTCTATTTTAGTTACTTCCACAGTATTATGTCATATGGCATTTTACTATGGGGTCGGGCTGCTGACATTGAATCCATTTTTATTTTACAAAAGAGAGCTGTTAGAGCCATTTATAATCTACGTCGCCGCGAATCTCTTAGGGAACTATTTAAAAAGGTTAATATCATGACGGTACCTTGCCAGTTCATTTACGAAAATATTATCTACTTATGTAAGAAAAAATCAACATCTTTTTAATAAAATAAGTGATAGACATAATTTTAATACTAGAAATAAAGATAAATTAGATCAACCTTTTTTCAGATTATCTAAAGTACAGACGCCAGCACATCAAGCTACCCGAAACTGTCAAATTTTCCCAATCAACTTTGAACCTTATACTTTAGCGATAAAGTTGAAAATCTATTAAAGAAATTTGACAGATAGTAGTAGCTTGATGTGCTGGCGTCTGTACATACATCTTTTATGGGGTACTGTGATAAATGCTACAACAAAATACTTTGTGACATATTGCAATTAAATAAAAGATAATTTAAAACTCATATTAAATACACTATGTAAACAGGGATATTACAAATTAGAGGATTATATCCAAAATAAGAATGCTTGGAAACATGCTGGTCCTGCTCCATAGGACAATCTAGAGTCTAGACAAAATCAAACTGGTTCCTAATTTAATTTATATTTTTAAAATTTTTATGACATTGATTTTTACAATCTGTGACTCACACACTTGTTAAAATTCTAGAAAAATCATCTACTTTTCCAATATTTGTAAATATGTGAGCACCATGTATTTATCACATAATTGATTCACCTGTAATTGCTTCATTTTTAATTCTGCTTATTTTTTTGTGGTAGACTTATTTTATTCTAGGTGCATCGTCTCTTCACATATACAAAACCAATGGTTTTGTATTATGTATACAAAACCTTGTAAAACATTTTAAAAGAGTATTTTTCTGCTTCCGATTAAGTCATCGTATCTAAATATGTATTCAGCTGAGGATAAGGCTGACAATCGTGAATAAAATTTTTCAACAAGAGATGTAAGTACAATGTAAACTAGTGTCTATTGAGCATGTAAATGTACTATATTATTTTTCCTTTACTTCACACAGTTTGAATTAAAATATCAAATTAAACGCAATATGTCCATGACATTTTTTTTATTCTCATCACAAAAAATCAACTTAGTTTTTCTTTAAATGAATCATATTCAAATAAGGAATTATATATCACACAAAATTCTCATAATTTTGTCTTTTATTTAAAATTTGACAGTTATGATGATGACCTATAAAGCAATGCAGTCTGATAAAGATTCATGAAAAGGACAAAAAGGTCCGGCTAAGCGCTGTGGTTATGCGTATTCATTAATATAGATATGGCGCTTATGACAATAACGTACTGCTGCTTGAAATATGTAGACCTGCTCTTCGTATTAAGTATATAGGTTTTCTTACCAAAATTATAATAAAGATGTTAGTACTACTAACAACCATTAACAACAAGAAAATCAGCCAATCCCTCAGTTGGTTAAAACCAATGGTTTTGTATTATGTATACAAAACCTTGTAAAACATTTTAAAAGAGTATTTTTCTGCTTCCGATCAAGTCATCGTATCTAAATATGTATTCAGCTGAGGATAAGGCTGACAATCGTGAATAAATTTTTTCAACAAGAGATGTAAGTACAATGTAAACTAGTGTCTATTGAGCATGTAAATGTACTATATTATTTTTCCTTTACTTCACACAGTTTGAATTAAAATATCAAATTAAACGCAATATGTCCATGACATTTTTTTTATTCTCATCACAAAAAATCAACTTAGTTTTTCTTTAAATGAATCATATTCAAATAAGGAATTATATATCACACAAAATTCTCATAATTTTGTCTTTTATTTAAAATTTGACAGTTATGATGATGACCTATAAAGCAATGCAGTCTGATAAAGATTCATGAAAAGGACAAAAAGGTCCGGCTAAGCGCTGTGGTTATGCGTATTCATTAATATAGATGGCGCTTATGACAATAACGTACTGCTGCTTGAAATATGTAGACCTGCTCTTCGTATTATATAGGTTTTCTTACCAAAATTATAATAAAGATGTTAGTACTACTAACAACCATTAACAACAAGAAAATCAGCCAATCCCTCAGTTGGCCGTTTTTTTATATGTTGTAAATCTGTGGACTTGCCCTAATTTTGACCCCTAGGCACGCCACTGACCATGTTTATAAATTAGATAAATATTTACATTTTGTATTATTATAATTTCATTATGATTATGAATCTTTCTTCGTACTTACTGTTTTGTTAAAATAATAGGTATTATATGAATATGGTAGATAATTAATTTATCACACGGTCACGATTTTAATAAGTCAAAATATCTCCAGTGTTACACTTAGTAATTTAGGTACCTACATAGAAAACAGTAAACAACAAACATACTACTAAAAATATAAAGAATTTCTATTTACACAACATTGTAAAGTAAGACTATGTACAGTACATACTAGATTTGATTGTGGTTTTGGGCAGTTACTGCGGATCCCTAAATTAATTTTGCCCACCATGTTAAGGTTACGAATTGATTTGATTAAGGTTAGAAAAAACCAGCGCCTGACGTAAATTGACGTAATTTTAGTAGGCAAGTTTTTAACCACGTCTAAACTTGTATTGGAGTAGTGTCAGGCGCTGATTAATTTGACAGGACTAAACTAAAATTTATCTTCTGTTCTTTCTTAATGAAATAAAAAGAGAACGATGCACTGAACTTAAATTTAGTTTAGTTTGTGAACAAAGGAATCGGCGCCATTTCCGAAACTCGAGCGAAGTGAGGTAGGGCAGTATGTATACACACACTTCTCTCGATCCTGCTGCAGCAGTATTTAGGGAATTATTGTCAGCAGCGCGAGGGACAGCGGCAGGGGCTGAATGTAAATATAGTATTACAGTTAGCTCGTGGCTAAGCTATAGTTTATAACAGCCGCATAGGTCAAACCAATTTTAAGCTATGCTGCCCAAAGTGATCTGTAGATCCATTACTTATCGAGACCCCTCCGTGTCTCGGAATGCACGTAGCCGTTGGTCCTAACCACAGAGCATGGGACCGCGTTCACGACCTTACCGTGCGTGTTGACCTATGTAATTGGTTTGTTAAGCCGTGTAAATCAAATAAGTAAATAAATAAATCGCCTCTTAGAGAAGAGGCGATTAAATATAACGAAGCTTTTTCACACTCTGTGGAGAGCCACAGAGTGTGAAAAAGCTTCGTTATATTTTGTGTGAAAAATTCCTGCGATAGACCACAGTGCAACGCACGCAAAACATTGTTTATATGTGCATGCAACAAGACAGGCATACACTTATTAAGCATACACTGAAATCCATAATTTTGTAAGTCAGAATCATCTTTAGGCATACATTTCATATCCATAATAATTAAAAAGTAGAACCATCATATCGCAGAAAGTTCACAGTCAGAATCGTCTTTTGGCATACGTGAGCTCGTGCGTAGGGGTCACAGTTTTAACCTAACCTAACCTATTTTTTTTTAATAATTAGTTAAGGTCTAAGTAGTTTACAAGCATTATTAAATAAGACGTAGTCGACGGAGCCCCGCTTTGCGGGGTTACTATTTCAGTCTACAGGGTTTAAAGGAACCTAACCTAACCCATGTCGGGGTGCCCTAGGTCCCGAGATCGCTTATAGAAACCATTATTTTTATAGTTCATTCAAATACCATGGGAAAATACACCGAACAAACAATATTCGTTAAAAAATAATTCTACTGATACAGATATTATGATTGTATTCTATTTCACGAAGTCCGTTCGGCTTTCATTGGAGTAGTGACATATCCCGACAAGCGCGCTTGTGTGTGTAAAAGTGGGTAACGTTAACAAAGAAATCTGATTACTTATATTCAAGTCGAGATTTAATAATCGAAATAAAATTTTCCCTGACGTATCCCGTTGTCGGGATACGTCACTACTACAATCAAAGCCGAACGGACTTCGTGACATAGAATATCTGTAACTTCATTATTATATGCCAAGTGAAATTATGCCAAATATAATAAAATTCTGCCTTTTTCATAGTACGCTAAGTGAAATTATGCCAAATAAAATTCTGCCATCTTCAAAGTATGCCATTTTAAATTCGGACATAAAAACATTGGGCAAAAAAATAATTTTATTAAATATGTTTTATGCCTTAAAAATGTTCGTTTAAAGAAGTTTATGCCAAGTGAGTTATGCCAAATAGGTTTCAGAGTATCAAGTTTCTGCCAGATAGAGGGCACCTTACTGGTATTCAGCTGCATCCGGTTAGACTGGAAGCCAACCCCAACATAGTTGGGAAAACGCTAGGCAGATGATGATGATGATACGCTAGTGATTGACTAAATCGGAAAGTTATAATAGGTATATAATAGATTTTCAACTTTATCGCTAAAGCCTAAGGTTCAAAGTTGATTGGGAATATTTGACAGTTTCGGGTAGCTTGGTGTGCTGGCGTCTGTACTAAAAAAAATGTAGGGTCCTGAAAACAAAATAAATAAAAAACGATATGTCCAGAGAATATTATATTATATTTAAACCAATAAAATGTAGCTAAAAAACAATTGAATAAATAAAAAAAAATTAACATTATTTTACATCTTCTCAAAGGTCTTCCAACCGTATTTAACCATCATCTTTACACGTCTTTTGACCGGGTTAAAACGGTTGACAAATTAAAAAAATTACTATAATAGCAATATATTCGTTGGGCAATCGACATTGTTGTCGATAGCCTACGTTAGTGGATTCTTACAACCACATCACTATCTCGCCGCAAGACACATCGGCTGTACTATGCGACGCTCCGCATAAATAAAATTAGTTTTGTAATTTTTACATTGCTTGTCCAGTCACTTAGCGAGACACTTAGGTAGCGGTTAAGGAGCAATGTATTTGCTGCAAAAATAGTACAGCCGCTGCGTTATTTGAAAACAATAATAACGTAGTAAAAGCAAGAAATATTTTTCGATTTAATTTTGTTGTTTTTCATGATTTTTTAGACAAATACAGTAAAATACTTTTACTTAAATATGTAAAGTGATTCCATGAGATACGAAGTTTTTACTGTAGCTTCCGTTTTTACAGGAAACCACTGAACAACTCGGCATTTTTATATTTTATCAAGATAACGGTCGAAAGCGCAATAGTTCGTGGAGACGGCCATATTTGTCTAGTACAGACTCATGTTGCTCATGGCGCGTGGACACAGACACGCCCCCTTGCCATTTCTCCTGTTTTTTACATTTCTATGGTTTTCTACAATTTTTTTACAAGTTTCGTCAAAAGATATTTTACTGGCCGACTTGCATCCTGTACTAAATCTTAATACTCAAATTGTTTTTAAGTATATTATGATTTTCCCGTTGAAGTAGCGAAATTCCAATAAAAACATTAAGGGCTTATATACTACCTCAAATAGCTTAGCATGATCGGCCGTTATGTCGAAAGTACCTACTTACTGCAGCATTGATTTTGAAATAAATATATGGTAAAGTTGAGGATTAATGTCAACTACTATGTTTGGCGAAAACACGATTCCATAAAATTTTCTCTATAGATAAAAATTACAAAGTTTCCTCCAAATCGAACAATAAACCGCTAGTATTATAAAAATACTCCAAATTAAATCCTGAAACTTTGCATAACAACTGAATTAAATTTAAAGCAGATACTATGTTTCTTATTTTTTCAAATTACCATTATTTTCACTGCACTCTGTCTCGCTCTCACTCACTCCGCGAGCAGTATCGTGCGAGCGAGACAAAGAGTGAATTTTAGCTGAGCTAGTATGGGCTCTTAAATACTCGTAGTTATGACCGTCCACAGAGAAAGAAAAAGTGTCATAAAATAATATTTTTTTTAATCATAGACTAGTCGCTCCTAGTGTTGTGATGTTGTCATAAATCGAAGGAACGAACTATTCTAAATACATGGAACTGGAAAGTACTACTTCATACTAAAGCAATAACGACTAAATTGGAACCACTACAACACTTTTCCGCCTGGGAACTAGAGTTCCCAGCGTCACTTCACGGCAAAAAAAGTCTGGGAACTAGAGTTCCCACTTGCACTTTAGCGGAATCTATCCGCTGTTATGCAAATAGTAGATTGTACAATTATTAGGGCCATAAAAAAGCCATTTTACTCCGAGACGTTTAGGTATATCCACCCTCGCCTGCGTTTCGGGCGGTAATAAACGTCTCGGAGTAAAATGGCTTTTTAACAATAATTATTAATATTTTATTATATTATTTAAAAACCGCCACCATTATTGTCGTCGACACAGGCTTTAAGAAGATCGCCAATGCCGCCGCTAAGACTGCCGTCGAGACTAATGTCAAGACCGTCGCCAATACCGCCGGGAGTGTCCTTAAGAATGTCGTTAATACAGCGGCTAACATTGAAGCCAAGAAAGCCTTTAAGAAGTTCGCCAACAGTGAAGCCAGTGTCGCCAAGAACGCTGTCTAAAATGCCTGTCAATCCAACGGAACAATATATTAAAAATAGAATCAAATAATAACATGAACTCCCTCATTGGTCTAGTGGTCGCTACCGCTGAGCATGAGTTTCTAGGTTCAATTCCCAAGCTGAACAGTCATTGGGTTTTTCTGTCACGAATTTCTCAGTAGCACCCCGGAGTCTGTATTAGTGTCTGGTTGATGACAATAGGCTCCCGCCCTATCACATGGGACTTTAACATAACTGGTGAAATATGGGTGCTTAACTCGTATAAATGATAAATGATTTTATTTTTGTAAGTAGGTTTGTACAGATGCCAGCACATCAAGCTACTACAATCTGTCAAATTTCTTTCATAGATTTTCAACTTTATCTCTGAAACATAAGGTTCAAAGTTGATTGGGAAAATTTTACAGTTTCGGGTAGCTTGATGTGCTGGCGTCTGTACAAACACTTTTACACGTCAATCATGTTTTTTTTTTTAAACTAGATGATGTCGGCGTTTCTTATCTGACTACTCTGAGAAGAAAGGCCGAAACAAATTCAGAGGTCACAGTCTCTTTTGAAGTCCAGACATAATTTTGGTCAGGTTACATAAAGACAATGTAGATCGATGTCTGAGATGGTCTTTTGAGGAAAGAGGTACACAGATTGAGAGGACCTGTCCAGTCAGTGCACGCATTTGTCAGAAATCGTGCAGCTCAACTCAAGACATATTAAGGAGCTCAACGATTCGACGAACAAAACCAAAGAAAGGACATTCGGGTAGGCCACATAAATGACTCGAACTGCCAGAGCATAGGTACACATCTGTCTAACATATTTAGGGGATTACTGGCGTTATATTATGTTATTATATTAAAAATGTATTTAGTATATTTCTCAAGAAAGAAATGTCTTCTTTCTTTGAATATTTTATTTATCCCATAATCTTTGTGATAATCATGGATTTTGAAGGTATCTGAATTATACGAAAGCATGGCACTACTAATATAAGCGTACTTGTGTAAGATACAAAAGTAAATGTATACAGGCTGGCATACATCGACGTAACCATGGATTCACTGCTCTATGAAACATTAGGTTTTTTTACAAGTGACGAAAATGTTCTACGCTAGACTCATGTGCTGAATTCATGTTACATTTTGCACATCGACCCCGCCATCCTTTATTATTATATAATTTAATTTGACATCCAAAATAGAGTAAGAATTAGATTTAGAATAGAAATTTTCAGTAAAAGCCTGGAATTTTGATTTTTGACAGGCTAATGGCGAGGAATGGAGAGGGCTAGGGGTCTTTTATATAACTAGCAAAATCAATTAAGTTCAGGTATTCAGCTGCATCCGGTTAGACTGGAAGCAGACCCCAACATAGTTGGGAAAAGGCTAGTTAGATGATGAAGTTATTGTTGTTCAAAAACTAATAAACGAAGAAAAGTAGAATGTACCTGATCCGCTTCCTACACCTCCAGATCCGACTCCTACACCCCCGGATTCATCTGTTGGAAAAAGTTACAATTAGAAGCAAAGTGAGGTGGTGGCCCAGTGGTACCTAATGGCCCCGACTTACGAGTTGTAGATCATGGGTTCGAAGCCAGGCAGGCGCTTTACTTTGTGGGAATCATTTCATCGCCACTGCTCTCAAAACGGTGAAGGAAAACATCGTGAGGAAACCGGCATGTTCTATAGCAAATAATTCGAAGACATGTGACATCCACCAACCCGCACTGGGTCCGCGTGGTGTACAACGGTCAAGACTGTGCAGGGGACGGTATGTTCTATGTTATAGGTTTGGTTTCCTTCAAATGGACCATTGTGTGTGGGCCATGGCGGCCGCGGTGGTTCTTCAATAACAACTTTGACAGAAATGTACCATGCTATACTAAATACATCTGCGTACCTCTTTATAGGGTACAGGCGTGATGTTATGTTGTGTGATTGTTTAAAAATACTTACATTTATGCGATAGCAGCAATCGCGGTTGATTTGCCGGAATTTATTGAAGAGTTCCGTTGTCTGTCTCCGAAACTCATCATCAGAGGGGCAATTCTACTAATTTTAACAACGTTCACAGTCTGATCTCAGTCTCAATATGTCAAAAAATACTTCAAATTTCCCTACATTTTGACAAGTTTTTGACATTTCTTTGTCGCTGAGATGAGACTGCGACTAGATTTTGAACGTTTTAAATTACGAGAATTGGCCTTCTGATCTTTACGAAATTCAAATGAAACTATTTTGGAATACCTAAACTTCTGTCGAACAAAAAAAGAATTTTGCAAATCGGTCTATATATGACGGAGTTATGCCCGATCATACATTAAAAAAATATATATGATTATATATATATATATAAATCCGAATTGAGAACCTCCTCCTTTTTTAGAAGTCTGTTAAAATCGTTCAATCTTTGGATACTTATTAATTTAATTCAAAATCAAAATATTTTATTTCACATAAGCCTACATGGGCACTTGTGAAACGTCAGAAGCTAGGTGCACGGTTCCAATTGGTCGTTTCCTATGGAGAGCCGGCAAGAAACTCCACGGTTATTCTTTTCAAAAATAATTGGCTTTTGCAATGTTTTGAAATTACAGTAGGTATGGGAGGACAGCGTAGGCCTGTCAACAAGTACTGCAGGTACTTGATAAAATAGAAATTGGTCTACAAATCTATCTACGAGGCCTACAAAGTCCTCACATTTACAAAATAAGAATCTATCAAAAGGATAAATAAAATATAAAAACCTACTAAAACCAAGTGATATGATTGCCATTACAACCACTAATAAAGAGGTGAAAAGTTAGAATTGTCTGTATATAATGTCAAATAATAAAAAGAAGTACTTACTTAAGTATGTAAAAATTGAATAAAAAATAAACATCGTAATTTGAGAGCAGTTAATAGACATTTACATAGTTGTGCCGTTAATGAGGTGCCAGGGAAGCCACATGTGCAGAAGGAATTATTGCCATTGAATCTACCTTCAGTGTGATTCTGTAAGACCTCATTCCAAACTTCGAATCTGAATCCGCTGTGAGTTTCTTGATTGGCATTCTAAAAACTCGGTTGACAATTCGAATTTACACTAGCGCTACACTTGCGTGCGTGTGAGCGAGTCGCACTAAATTGAACGTGAGATTTTGACAAGTATAAGATGACTTAAGAATTGGTATTCTGCCGATCGATTCTTTAAAAATCTCACCGTGAAAACTTAGGTAAAGTGAGTTTGTTTTTGCTAGGAATTGACACTATTGACAGCTCACTCTACGCTCACTTCACCTAAGTTTTCACGGTGAGATGGTTACAGAATCGCTCTGCTGTAAGGTAATTTCGCCGTCACTTCGACGCTCACTTCGCACTTGAACTCGATTCAAAGTGTCAAATAATAAGCATCTTATTAGGTACTTATATGCTTTTTTGATAAGGACACGTTTGATGAGGGTTTTGAACTTTCCATCGCTAAGTTCTGTAACCGGCTTTGGCAACTTGTTACAAAAACGGATTCTGTTTACAAGAAATTACTTGTTAGTTTTAGTTAATCTCAATTAAGTTGTTTAGTCTCCTTACCCCCAAGAGGAACGCAAAGGGCGCTGCTAACCTGTGAAAAAAGAATCATTTTAACAAATAAAAAAGAAATATATATTTTTTATGCATTGGGTAATGTTACTAATTAGTTGTTGCTAATTAGTCGTATGTAAGTATTGTTTATGCATTTGATAATGTTATCTACGTAACATTACCCAATGCATAAAATAAATTAAAAAAAGACATTTATTTTGTACCAAACACTTGTACACATTTCGTAAACCTGCCAAATTGCCTGATAGTTTGACGGCAGGATTAGCGGTATCAACAATCAGCGGAGTAGCGTAAAGGCTCCTACAAACAGGCGCGACGCGCGACGCGAATCGTGCGCGACACTACATTTGTAGGAGGTGGCATACTGCAAATAGCTTTGACTTTGTTTTTATCAGCTCTAACACCATCTTTAGAAAAGATGTATCCTAAGGACTTCACTTTTACATATGTCGAATTTGCTTTATTTTTTATTCCTAATTCCCTAGCTCTTTCTAAGACTTGTTTTAACCTAAAATCATGTTCTTCTTTTGTTTGACCATAAATTAAGATATCATCCATCATGATTTTGACTCCTGAGATATCAGAGAATCTTCTTGTCATAATGGAATGAAACAGTTCTGGAGCTGCATTTATCCCAAAGGGAAGTCTTAGGAATCTATATCTACCTTGAGGTGTGATAAATGTACATAGCTTTAAAGAAGCTTCATCTTGCTTAAGGCTGCAGTCTTGCAAAATTCACTCGCGGCGAATTATTTGCGCAACTTTGTATTTTTTTTTAAACAAAGCAATGAAATAACATGAAATTTTATTATTGCAAATAAATAACCACAATATAAGTAATAGCTAGTTATTTTTTTTAAGTTCATTTAGATGAAATAAGTTAGGTAAATGAAGCGTTAAATACAGCTCTTTCGCGCCCAACATCATTTCGAGTTCTGTTTGGGCGCTTAGTTTAGGGCAATGAAGAATTAATTTGGAAATCTGTTCAGCACATATTTATCTCAACATTCTCGTCTTCAAAATGTGCTGATTAGTTTTTTCTAATTATATTCCATTTTCTTAATTTAGACGTCACAATTTCATCAAAATTCTCTGTTTTTATCTCTTAATAAACGGTTTTTTTCATAATAACTATGCATCGTATGTATGTATTAATTAGATTATTTTAATGCCAAGAGTTCAATAAGCAAATACAAAAAAAAAATAGCACCTAAATCACCTTACCCTAACAATAGTAATATTTTCAAAAGACCTACAAAAAAGGGGTTTATAAACAAGAATTGAGAGAGAAATTTCTTCATCCCCGATCAGTTCAACTCCATCGCGGACACGACGGCGGCGATCGACTCGCTCACGGAACACGTACAGTCAGTCCTGAACGACTGTTCAAGGGAAATTCCAGAGATGGACGACCATCGCTGGAAGTTGCCTGACGACTTGCGTGAACTGGTGAGCGAGAAGAACGCGGCTGTCCGTGCCTACAGCAGCTTTCCATGTGGCCCAAACAAAGCCCATATGCGTTACTTACAGAGAACTGTGAGGACTCGCATATCGGAGTGGCGTGAAGTCAAATGGAATAAGACGCTGAGCGATCTTGAACCCAATCACCAGGCCTTCTGGGAACTCCAAAGGAGACTTAGATCTCGAGACATCGTCTCCATGCCCCCACTGATCCGCCCCGACAAAACCATCGCCTTTGACGACGATGACAAGGCAGAATGCTTGGCTGACAGCCTCGAAGCCCAGTGTACACCCAGCTCCCTACCCGTAGACCAAGCTCACGTCTCTGAGGTCGACGCGGAAGTCGAGCGTAGAGCCTCCCTCCCACCAGTAGAAGACCCCGAAAATCCTCTACCCCCCGTCACTCCAGACGAAGTACAGGACATCATAAAGGGTCTCATACCTAAGAAAGCCCCCGGTTCAGATGGAATCACCAATAGAGTGATTCAACTCTTCCCTGCCCAATTAATTGTGCTACTGGCCACCATCTTCAACGGTGCCATGAGCAACAACATTTTCCCACAGAAGTGGAAAGAAGCCACAGTCACTGGCATTCCCAAGCCCGGCAAGCCCAAGTCGGAACCCACGAGTTACCGCCCCATCAGTCTGCTCAATGGACTAGGCAAGGTCTACGAAAGGCTTATTTATAAGCGTCTCAGAAACTATGCCGAAACCAAGGGCCTAATCCCTAACGAACAATTCGGTTTTCGAACCCAACATTCTAGCGTCCAGCAAGTCCACCGCATCACCGAACATATCCACGCAGGGATCCTGCGTGGATACTTGACAGGTGTGATATACTTCGACATAGCAAAAGCTTTCGACAAAGTCTGGCACAATGGCTTACTATATAAGCTATACCAACTCGGTGTGCCCGACCGTCTCGTGCTCATCCTTCGAGACTATTTGTCGAACCGCACCTTCCGCTACAAAGTAGAAGGAGCTATATCCTCTCCACACCCGATCCGAGCAGGAGTCCCCCAGGGCTCTGTGCTCGCCCCGCTCATGTTCACGCTGTACACCAGTGACATCCCAACAAATAGAAAGACCCAGTTGGCTCTCTTCGCAGACGATACTGCCATTCTGTACACTGGCCGCAGCCTAGTCCAGATCTCCCACATCCTCCAAACTTCAGTCAACAAGCTCGCTGACTGGTTTAGGAAGTGGAGAATAGAAGTAAACCCCGACAAAAGTCAAGCGGTTCTCTATTCGAAACCGAGACACAAACCCATCCCCCCCCGACCTATCACCATGTTCGGCAAGCCGATCCCTTGGGAGAAGCAAGCCAAATATCTCGGTGTTATCCTCGACAGGCACCTCTCCTTCGCAGAGCACATAAAGGCGGTTCGCTCGCGCGCCGCCTTCGCTCTCGGTAGCCTCCACTCGATGCTAAATGCACGCAGCAAATTGTCACTTAAGTGCAAATTGCGCATCTACACAGCGTGCATTCGCCCAATCATGACCTATGCCTGCGTAGTCTTTGCACACGCAAAGCCCCACCACATCCATAGGATGCAGACCCTCCAGAACCGTTTCCTCCGAAAGGCTACGGGAGCCCCTTGGTTCGTTCGAAATGAGATCCTCCATGTCGATCTCAAAATCCCCACTATCCACCAATTCATGAAGCGCCTTTCCAAGCACTTCTTCGACTCCGCCCCCAACCATCGAAACCCGCTGGTTGTCGAGGCCGCCAGATATACTCCCTCCCAAATTAGTAAACTCCGCCGTCCAAGGCACGTTCTCACCGACCCAGATGACCCTATAACCGTCCTCCAAGAGAGCAGTAGGGCAACCAGCACAGTCAGGAAAAACAAATACAAAAAATCGACATACCGGCCTCGCCGACGAGGTCCCTCGCGACGTCCCCCAGTAAATGCCCCCCACCGACCCTTGCTCGATGTAGTGCCAGCCCGCGCCGCAGCTGAGCCTGTAGATTCAAATTCCCGACTCTGACCTCTGAGTTTGTTTCGGCATTTCTTCTCAGAGTAGTCAATTAGGAAATGCCGGCCCCATCGTTCGTTAAATAATCATAATTCGATCCAGCCTGTCCCAACTTGCTGCCCTCCCCCCAGCGACGCCCTAAGCCGAGGTTCGTACCCCACAGGGGGTGCCCTTAGCGTGTAGTCGCTTAGTTTACTTAGTTAGTTTTAAGCCCCTGGCTGGAGGCTTTGAGTTCTCTCAAGGCAGCCGCAGGATTGTCCGGTTAAGTAGTCACGACCTCTCAAGGTCAACTACGAGATGCCATATTATAAAAAAAAAAAAAGAGAAATTTCTTAGTGGCCACTGCACGGTCGGAGCGTTCAGACGTGTGGTCCACGACCGTAGACTGAGAATATAGGTAGACAGGTCCTCAGCGTATGCAGTATGAGATAGCGATAGTTCGACATAAGTACATTACTCCAGGGCCCCAAGTCTGCTATTTTTATAAATTCGTCATTCCAACACGATCCCATTGTCATTTTGCTAAAAGTTCGTATTCTGCTAAATTCATAATGGTCGATCATTGGTCGGTCAATGGTCTCGTAATAGAATTGTGCCAGAATGACATTGTAGTATTGCCATTAATATAAAACCCGTTAGTAGAAATGGTTTTCGAAAAACTACTACTAAATTTGAACATTTATTCATGCCAGATTTCATTCATATATTTTTTTAAATATTATTTATTAGTGTTATAAGCAATCTGAAGTAATAAGAAGTTCGTAAATAGCAAAAAACATTAAATGTGTAACGCGGATAAACGTGAGATTAAACAACTCAATAATATTTTATCTGTTTAGCTGTCAAAGTCAAATGTGACATTAATACTGACGTCTATTTGTTTTTATTTTTATTTCTGTTTTGTTATTATTTTGAGTGTATTTTATAGAATATTTAAGTACTGATTTAATACAAAATGGTGCTAATTGAGCAAATTTCGGCTCTTATTGACTATTCAAGTGCTATTAGAATCTGCAATAAAAAATATAAGTAACATTAATCAACCTATTTCGTGTCAAGTTGAAGATTATTAACTCAATGTCAATTCAGTTTTTCATCTTCATTTCTGCCGATACGCTATCGTGTCGACGTGGTCTGGCCATAAGGGGAATGAGTTCTTCAACTAACCCCCTTACTGAGTCCTTTCCAAGGCGAAACGTTTTAACAAATTCCGCCTCGGGAATATCAGTAAAGGGGTTTGTATTCATTCTCGTCAAGCGACGGGCTCGACGACGTCTTCTGCATTCCGCCCGTCTTCTTTCTCTAGCGTCTACTGCGTTGGCTAGCTTGAGAATATGTGCTCGTAGTGAAAACATTCTCCAAATTCCACAAACACGACGATTCGTAACGAAGTAAAAGCAATGACTGCACAATGACGTTATAATGGCAGGTCACTGATCAAAGGAACTGTCAAAATTTTAGCAGATTATCGCATACGTCAGTCATTCATTTGTCATTGTGTACGAGATTACCATTAATGCAATGGAGTGTCAGTGGTTGACCATTGGATAGTCATAATGACGCCATTATAATAGTAGATTACCAAACTTGTCAAAATCAACAATTATGAAATCAATGATAGACCATTTTGACACTATTGTAATAGCAGACTTGGGGCCCAGCTACGTGCAATTAATATTGCCATACCTAGACGTTTTCCCCCATCGTGTGGGTAATCTGGCACTTAGTGAGTATTTTGATCAAAGAGTACAGTATATATGAGAATTTTGATTGTACTGTCTACTAAGTCATTCAATTAATTGTCATTAGACATTCAGGGGGTGACATATTTATAACTTTTTACCCGACTGCGCCAGAAGGAGGGTTATGTTTTTCGAGCGTATGTATGTTTGAAAAGTACATAATAGCAAAATAAAAACATCAGTTTCATGCATTTTTGTATGAAACAGCAGATTTTTATTTTGATATTTCAGGGTTAGTCTCATAGCAAAACTTTATAATCAAGTGGTGAAGGTGAAGCGCGAAAACAAATGAGTTGTAATTGTTATTTTAATACAATTTAAACTACGATATAAATTTATTTTCACCTCAAGATGTAAATAGTATAGTTGGATTTATCCTACTATTTACATCTTAGCTTATCACAGGCCCTGAAATAATTCAGTTCGCGCGCGTAGTATAGACGTGCTATAATTTTAGATGCAATAAAAAACTGTGTAGATCAAGTATAGTTTAATTAAAACCTTGTATGACAAAAGTATACATAATAAAATGGTACTTAGGACTAAAGGGCAAACTAATCATTCCTTTTGATCTGTGTCCTGAAAAACGAACGAGATCTGAAAAATGGTTCATTCGGAAAACTAAAAAAAAAGTAAAGAAATTAAATACGTTCAGTGGTAAAAATAATTAAGTGCTGGTATCCCCGTCAAGTTATTATCCGACTATTGACAAATGACACGAAGTAAAACAGATAACACCCTAACATAAAATGCCTCACACTTTGGTCGGTTAGTACAAAAAACAAGTTAGGATTTTATCGTCTTTTTAGATAAAATTATCAATAAATTTTGCCTAAAATTGACACAAAATAGTCTTGTGTACAATAATTCCTTGATTTACTTGCTGTAATAGTTAAAAAATGCTATTTACCGATGAAAGGTTATGTTTGGTTGATTTCGTTCACTACGACTTTTACAGCCATATATACTGCAATTCACCATCGCTAGACACTAAATATTACCTTTTGGAATATCACTATAGTCACAAATTACACAAATTATGCGTTTCACAGTTTATATCAACAAAAATATTTTGACACCACAATTTGTTTGCCATCAATGACTAGTGATGGCAAACAACAAAAACCGATACGCAAATAGAGATAGAAAAATTATGCTATGTCCTGCTCACATATATACATTTTGAAACATTGTCATCTCGCTTTCGCAATTATTATTATTTTAAGAGCATGTCTACCTCTATTCTCTGTCTACGTCCACGACGAATTTTAACTGTTCCCTCTCGCTCTAACTTTGCTCCTGCTCTAACATAGGATGCGCATTGTTGTGTATCTAAAGTTGCTCTACTTTATTATTTTTTGTATATAATTTTTCGAGTTTTTTGTAAATATTTGTATATCAGTAATAGTTTTGTAAATATTTGTGTATCAGTAATAGTTTTGTAAATATTTGACTTCAAAATGGATCGTAAACGTAAAAAAAAATACGCCTGTACAAGAAAAAGAAAATTGGCCTCAAACGTAGAATTGATGAAGAGAAATAGAATCCAAAGGTAAGTAGAACTGTTTACAGTATTCATGTTTAGGGCCTAACTACAAGGTCAAATTAAATTAGCTAGCGAGACTCCACAAACGTGATGGATATTGATATCTCAACACGATGAAACAGATTTTATCAACTCACACTTCAAGTAACAATACTACCAGCGGTCATTGGCCCCAAAAAAATCATCAAATCTTTATTTTTTCTATTTAGTCGTGTTTAGATAATATCGTATACAGGGTCAAATTAAATTAGATAGCGAAACTCCGCAAAAGTGTTGGGTATCGATATCTAAACGTGTGTGGGGGGCAGGGCTCGGAACCGGTTTAAAAAGAGCGGTTAATTTCGATTGAATACCGGTAAATATATCGTTCCTTCATTTACCGGTTAAACAAGTGAACTGTTTTTATGTAACCCAAATGATAAAGGTTACCGGTTACATAAGCACAAACGGTTTCGACACCCAAATAAAACCGGTTAATTTCATAATTCGTACCTAATTTGTTTTCGTTCATTTTTTTTAACACTTTCTGGAAGTTATAGTGACATTACCCCAGAAATTATTATGAAAAACAAAAATGGTTCATCTGAGGACGACAAATAGGTACAACCGAAGAACTTAAATGGTGCGGGTAGATTCATGTTTCGACTTGCTTAGTTGTGCACCCGCAAGCGTCGAGCATAGATACGTCAGTCGTGACCCACTCCTCGTTCATTGCGTTTGGATTTTGGACAATTCGTAAACTCACAGCGAAGATATAATTATTTTTATTCTTGTGGTGAATGTGATAGATCAGTATTTATTATGGGGAGGATAAAAGTGAATAGAATCTATTCCATGTTTACGTACGACGAAGAAACCAAAAAATCCAAGTGTCTAATGGAAGGCTGTAATGCAACTATCAAAGTAAGTCGTTTTCTCTATTCTAATCTTTATTATCATGATTGCTGCGTACCTATTTTGTTATACTTTATGTATATTTACACAGCTATGGTAAACGAATAGTCACATAACAAGTACTTTTTAACTGGCCACGGATCTACCGATTTCGAACCGAACCGACAGAAAAGAATTGAAATCGGATGTCTAGAATGTTACACAAAATCCGTCACATGCCTACCGATCTGGCGATGAGGACGGTACCGTATCGGTAGGTATGTGACGTGTGGTACATTTTGTATTGCATTCTAACCTTCCGATTTCTCGGACCTATATCAGTGGCCAGTCTTGAACGAAACGAAAATGCTCATTGCTAATTTTTTTTAAAGCGACTTCAATCCTATGCAAATCCTATGGAATTTTATATTACAACTTAGATGTACCATCGGCAAAATTAAAAAAACGTAAAATCAATCACATCCGAACTGAGTGCGCGCCTTCAAAATCACTAATCTTTAGATACTATTGCTTTAGAAGAATAATATGATCTATACGCAAACTCAATAACTAGTAAAGTTGTTGTAGTGTAAGTTGTTTATTTTTTTTCGTATTGTTGTACACCGATGCTACATCAAAGTTGTGTCGTACTGTAATTGGAAGTGAAAAAAACATTATAATAATATACCTTTTAGGTATATGCGCATTTTTTTCATAGTGTTTATGTTTTTAGGGAAACCATGGTGCAAACTTGTTGCGACATTTTCATTCTCAACATAGAGCAAAATACGAGGAAATTCACAATATAAATTTGGCAGCTAAAGAAAACATGCCGCCGCAAACGTCTAACGCCACCAAAAGTGTAATGCAGTGCTGCACGAGACTTGTAACAGATCATGGACGTCCATTTAGCTTAATTGAAGATAAAGCATTCAAAGACCTTCTTATGTTAATACCAGGGGTGACACAAAACCAGCAGCAAGCAATTAATATAAAAAATGTACGTTCCAGTATACAAGATATGGCTCACGAAATTCGTGGAAAGATTTGTAACGAAATCAAAAATAATCTACTTGCACTTAAAGTAGACGTTGCATCTATTAAGTTGCGAAGATTTCTGGGACTAAATATACAGTATGTTGTGGGTAGGTATGATTTTCAGATCTTTTTCCTTTTTTAAAAAAATCGTCGCCCCACTAGCAATTTCTTCTGTATCGTGGGTGCGTTTCAAAAACTTGAAATATCACATACACAAACACCCAGGCTCGGGACAAACATCTGTTGAGAACACTTTTTTTGTCTCGTGCGGGAATCGAACTCTCATAACCCCTAGTCAGTCCAATTGCTTAGCCACTGTGCCAATCACGTCGTCAAACTAGTAATTAAAAATATTAATTTTCTTATTTTTTTTCAGATGGAAAGATTGTCCTTCGAAATGTAAGTATCATAGAATTGCACGATAGAAATACAGGACAGTATTTAAAGGACAATGTAGCTGATTGTCTTAGCAGGTACGGCATAGATCTAAACCAAATACAAACTATCACTACTGACAATGGAGCAAATATGATAAGTATGACTAACCAAATAAACGAGGCAGCCAGGGAGTCAATAAGCCAGTCACTAACTGAATCATTTAGTGAATCGGACATCGAAATGGACGGCGAATACAACGAGGAGGACTTTGCTTTTTTTCAACAGAGTGAGTTAGAGATTGGCTCAGGTAGCACATCTGGTACAGTTCGTACGGTTACAAGCATACGATGTGCTGCGCACTGTCTACAGCTCGCCATCAAAGATGCCTGCCAAGAAATAGAGGAATTTCTTGGGCATTGCCGAAGAATCGCTCGTAATTTACGTACGCCAAACATGGCAATGCGTTTAAAACTACTAAAACTGCAAAATGCAGTGATTGATACTCCCGTTCGATGGGATTCTACCGCAGATATGCTAGAAAGACTGCATACACTAAAAGATTTTTGCATCGCTAACTTAAATTCCGAACCAGAATTAATTTGGGATTCTATTGAAAATTATTTAAACGTCTTACGGCCGTGCAGGATTTTATCAAAAAAATTGCAAAAGGAACAATTAACTTTTGGCGATTTCTACATTGTTTGGATGAAGTGTCGTCTCGAACTCGAACAACTACATAGCTCTTTTGCCCGGCGTTTACTGTCCTGTTTAAGAAGTCGTCAAGAAGTGCTTTTCAGCAATGAATACTTTCTCGCAGCTATTTACCTCGACCCGAGAGTAAATGCTACACTTACGACTACACAACAAGACTGCGCAAGGGCTGTGTTAGTTGAAACATATAAAAGGTTGACTAACTTAAAAAGAAGAACGACTGCAGAAGCGACTTTAGAACCTTCCAGCTCAGGTATTAACGATAGCGTTGTTCCAGGAACTTCTGCAGAACTTGATTCATTTAATGAAGATATAAATTTTGATAGCTACCTTCGCCAAAATTTTGTTACCAACAGAGATATAAATATAGATCAACAGAATTTACAATCATTAGAAAGAGAAATTAATTTTAAGTTAGTTGCTTTTTTACAAGAACCAGTATTACCGTCGAAAAGCAGCATTTTAGAGTATTGGGAGCAGAAGAAAATGACGGATCCATATTTATACAACCTGGCAAAAGTAGTTTTAGCGACACCACCGACAAGTGTTAGTGTTGAGAGGCTCTTTTCGTCTTTGAAATTTATCCTTAACAATTTACGTATGTCATTGAATGACTTAATAATTGATGATGTTTTGGTAGTCAGAAATAATCATTTATTTTCGTTGGAGTAATATTTTAATAGTATGTCAAAATGTTGGACCTCCCGTACTAATTTTGATCAGCTGATGATAACTTTATATGGTAAGGCCAATTTTTTTCTTGGGAATAGACTTTCTTGAAAAAGTTGTTCATTTCTATTGGCAGAAGCAGTAGGTATTTCAAAGCAAATCTCATGGGTCTTATCGTATCCACCCTGTATAAATAATAATACAGGCTCTGCTTAGTTTGGGATCTTATAGCCGTGTGTGAGTTGTACCAAAATATTGTTATTTTTAATTTCTTGATTGTGAATCGTTGGTAATTCAAATTCAATAAAAGTTTTTTTTTCCATCTCTAAAAATTACATTTTTGTGTACAAATGAATAGTTGTAGTATGTGGAGATCTGTGATTTGTGGAGTCTAAACTAATCCTAGGCCTCTAATTTAGAACTCCAACAAGACCTCCCAATAACATCAAGATTATTATGTGTACTTACGGAATGATTTATTGATCATAATTATTTTTATGTTATAAAAAAATCTTGAAAAAAACTACTTTCAGTGTGATTTATATTAAGCAGATAATAAGAAGTTGTTGCATTGTTTACTGATTGAGTACAGAAATAAAACAAATTTATTAATTATATATTTTATTTATAACAAAAACCCTATTGACTTAATTTTTTTCCGTATCAGTCACTTCAATTTCGTCTGTATACCTTTTGCAATGTTTAAAAAGTTTAATATTTTTACATAACACCTTGTACGCACACAGCCATACACGGTGAGATATGCTTTAATTCCTCTTTAATGAGGTCTGCAAAATGGTCATTCCTTTTGTCTTCTTCTACTTTTGAATGTTGTGAAACATATTTTATTTGTGTTTGTCTCGTTCACTTCTACTTTTTTTTTTCGACGTCATGTTTGATATTAACAAAGACGGAGATGAAGGGCGCTCCAAATCGTCATCTGAGTCAAGAGAATGTGGAGATTTACTCCGCTTTAATCCTGGTAAGAATAAACTTAATAAATTAACTTAAGACGGAAGCTAGTTAAAATGAAGTCAACATAATTAATTCAAATAAAACTCACCTCTATTATTCATTCTTCGTTGCCTATTAGTATTTAAAGTCCTTGCATCTTGTGGCGGCAACGTTGCGAACTTGCATGCGACTTGAAGCGACTAAAGTTTTGTAAGTAAATGACATCGCAACTTCCAGAACGTGCGAGCGAGAGTGGCTGGGGCCGGAGACCCTACCAAACTTGGTTTTAACCGGTTAATTATCAGTATCAAAACCAAAATTCGTGGAAAACCGGTTAATCGCATAAACCGGTAAAAACCGGTAAAGTGCAACCTTTAACCTAAATCGATTTCGGTTTGGGGTCAATGACCGTTACCGGTTAAGAATTTCAACCGGTTTCCGAGCCCTGGGGGGGCGTGAGTGTATGTGGGGAGGGCGTGATTATGTGTTGATAGATGTATCTGTATGAGGTATGGGGAGTGAGTGTGTGGGAGTGAGTGTGTGGGGGTGTGTGTATGGGGGGTGAGTGTGTGAGGGGAATGTATGGGGTGGGTTGTGTTTTTGGTGTTTATGTATGTATTAGATCGCTAGTCTACTATACTTTAGGGCTATTTAGACCAAAGTCGGATATCTTTTAGTACGATGATTTTTTACTAATAGGTACTTCTGAAAACTCTGTTAATAATTTATGACTTTTTTATTTTCACAGGTCCACTGCTGGCTCTCGGCAACCTTTTTCAGATGTTACCAACTTGTCAGAAGCTCGAAATAAATAAAGTATATCGAAAAAAATGAAGTATATTATTTGAGCGTTATGCGGCATTTAAGAGAGCAAATTCGAAGAAAAAGGCCAGATTTGTGGAAAGAAAATTGTTGGATTTTGCACCACAATAATGCGCCTTCGCACAAGGCCATCTTTGTAAACAAATTTTTGACCAAAAGCTTAACAAATACATGATTCGTGATTATCGAGCAACCACCTTATTCACCAGATATGGCTCCAGCCGACTTCTTTCTTTTTCCTAACCTCAAATTACCACTTCGTGGCACCGTTTTCATTCGGTAAGACAAAGGAATATTCGCGGCGAGAACTAAACTCAATTCCGGAAAAAGCGTTTAAAAATGTGTTACCGAGCGCATACAACCTGAATCTCTTCAAAGAGAGAGTGAATAGGCTTCTTCTGGGTAAGCTCACTCCATCGTCGACTTTGTCTCTGTCACCTCTGAGCTAGACTAGAGTCAAAAGCAAACCAATTCCAAATAAAAAAAAATGTTTTGATGATTGGATTATTCGTTGGCGTAAGTGTATCGTTTCTGAAGTAGCATACTTTGAAGGCGATAAAATATAAGTCTGCGATGAGCATGTGTTGGTGTCTGTGTTGTGTTGTGTCTGATGTGATGTGTAGTGTCTGTGTGAGCGATTTCATGGCGTTCTTTGGGACTAGCGCATTTTTTTTTCTTCCGTTGAGGGAATTTTTCAATTTTGAATACAACCAATTTTTTTCTCTCGACGGTTATATTGGGGTAGATTTCTGATAATTCTCGTGGTCTTGTGGGTGTTGTCATTTCACAATCTGCGGTAAAAGACGTGGTTCTTTCGACGTGGTGGCTTATTTCTTTTTACTTTTTTCTCAATAGGTTGAATTATATTTATGGCGGGTCTTTTAAGGCGGGAATCAATTAGCTCAGGGAGCAGACAATGCAAATAAAATTTTGTCAATGGGCCTACCATTTTGTAGTGCCAGAACGTAGGGTCTCTTTTTATATTATTCGACTTTCATTGAGTAGTCCACTCCAGCCCATACGGCATATAAGCACATATCCATCTCCGTAATGTTTAATTGGCTCTGAGTATGGAAATAATAGACGTGGTTTTTGTCAATCGCAAACGTATTTCTCCTAATGTTACATTTCCATTTTTTTTTCTTTTATCGTTTCTTCAGATTGCATATTTTTTGCAGAAAGTGGGCATTTTACTTCTACCAGTCCTGTTTTTCCATCTTTGTGTTTATAAATACCATCGGGACTGGCTCCTAAATATTGGACTGTTTGTTTAATATAAAGACCGCAGCTGGCAATTGTGACGTTTTCCTGCAGAGATAATGCTTTTTGTCCATTATCTCTACCATAATATGTGATCGAAACTTTGGTCTATCGTCTGTTTCTGTAGTTCATCTCTTTTTTGGTCAGAAGGTTCCGTTTATTTAAGGAGTTATTTTTTTGTCATCTGAAAATCTTCATCGGTCGTAACTTGTTTTTTGGTATTACTATCTAGCATGAACGAATTTATATAAAAACCGGAGGCGCGAAGGAAGAGCAACCCCCGCCAAGGTACCATTCAAATATAAATAAATATTGATTATTACTTAGTAGAGCAACTTTCCGACCGTGTCAAATATCGAAATGAATGCGGGGACTGCAGGGAGCCCGGGTGCAGACGCACGGCGCGTGGACTCGCCGCACGCGATTCTTAAATTGTGCAATAGAAGACTAGGCCCTTAAGAACTTAAATAACAGTTCACTTAAAATGAAATTTAAAAAAAATTAAAAAAATATCCCACTAATATTATAAAGGCGAAAGATTGTGAGTGTGGGTGTGTGTGTTTGCATGTTTGTTGCTGGACTAATTTTGATAAAATTTTGTATGGATGTAACTGACACCCTGGATTAACATATAGGCTACTTTTTATCCCGATATTCCCA
This sequence comes from Luperina nickerlii, assembly GCA_963855955.1. Lineage (NCBI taxonomy): Eukaryota > Metazoa > Arthropoda > Insecta > Lepidoptera > Noctuidae > Luperina > Luperina nickerlii. Next base: position 1,251,141 of record OY979691.1, on the reverse strand, counting down.
TGGGATCGACACTTATGGCCTTGGCCTTCTGGACTTGTGTCCAGAAGGCCAATTCCCATAATTAAAAACTAGGGGGTTAGAGTTTTAAAAACATAATTAAGGGAAAATAATCATAAGGATCAAGAAATTCGTCCGCATCGTTGTCAAAGGAAAAGTGCTCAAAAGGCTGGCAGCATTGCCACGTTGTATGGCGATGCTTGTTGATACTAACCACCTTACTAATCAACGTTGTATAGCGTCTGTATAGTTACACAACGCTTTGTCTTCTTCTTTCGAAAGTCAAATTACTGACGAGTGAAAGAGAGAAATCGGTGTGTAACTATTTAGCTGATATAATATGTTAATTATTAAGGGGTAAGTATATTAAGAGCGTTTACTCAGTAGAGCATTTCATACAAACTTTCAAGCTCTTATTTTGCGAAATGAATGAACCGATTTTAATGAAACTTCATCCGCATAAGCAGGATACAAAGGTCTAAAAAGTTAGTTTAAGAACATTTTCGAAATGTCTTATTTAAAAAAAAAATAACTGGAAATCTCTGTTTCTATGGAAAATTTAAAATCGGTCTAATTTGGCTGTAACACTATTTTTCGAAAATGTTCTTAACTAACTTTTTAGACCTTTATATCCTGCTTATGCGTGTGAAGTTTCATTAAAATTGGTCCATTCATTTCTAAAAATAAGGCTTTTAAAGTTTGTATGAAATACCGTACGGCGTAAACGCTCTTTGTTCTAAAAACCAGCAAAAATCAAAAGCCACATAAAAAGGTTTTCTTACCAAAATCCCAAAGAAAAATACAGTCTTCATTTTGCTGGAGTCGACGAGCGCAGGAGAACTGTAAAATTAAATTTTGTAGGCGCAATATATACCTAGACATTACAAAGGCGAATAATAAAAATATTTGCAAACATAAATATCATTTATAGATAACAATTGGCTTTTGTTTTAAATATATACACATATATGTATTTGTGATGCATATTATTATATAATTATATACATACATAAATTTCCGTCCTGCGGTGCTATTCTGTAAAAATCTCACCGTGAAAACTTAGGTGAAGTGAGCGTGGAGTGAGCTGTCAATAGTGTCAATTCTTAGCAAAAACAAACTCACTTCACCTAAGTTTTCACGGTGAGATTTTTACGGAATCGACCGGCTGCTGATGATTAGCCGGTCGATTCTGTAAAAATCTCACCGTGAAAACTTAGGTGACCAAAACGAGGAGATTTTGGTGTGGGTGAAGGTTTTGGCACAGGCGCATCTCCCGGACGGATGGACTAGCTGGATGGACTATCTTAAGAGCGTTTATACAGAAAGTGGGCAACGTCGCAAATAGGCTCTGTCAAATATTTCGCTGTTTAGATTAATTTGTCAATATTACTGTATGAAAATAAGAAATATGGCTAACTAATGAACTAGAATATTGATTATGAAATGCAATAATTAATATCGTAACACCGAATATTTAGTTTTAGATGTAAAAAAAGTATTTGGAAACTTTACAAATGCCTTTTTTACACCTAAAACGGTTACAACATCAAATTCAGTGTTTTAATTGCAATTCATTATTAATATTCTAGTTCATTAGTTAGCCATATTTCTTATTTTCATACAGTAATATTGACAAATTAATCAAAACAGGGAAATATTTGACAGCTGTTTGCGACGTTGCCCACTTTCTGTATACGCGCTCTTAAAGAGGAAACTGGAGAGGTTCCGACAATTTTTTAAGCACTATTGCGAATCGCTAGAACGTCCTAAAAATGAAAACATAAATGTTCTTAGTAATTCATTCTCTGAAAAGAAAAAAAAGAAAGAAGCTTCTGGCTTCTTTTCTTTCTTTCTTTCTATTCTCTGCATTTTAATTAGCTTTTATTGTTATGACAATCTTAAAATTGCTATCAAAATCTAATTTAAAACACAGGCACGATTATCATCGTGCCTGTGCTTTTAATTATATTTTAAGGCTGAAAAAGATCTCACTAAGTCATTTGACACCTTAAGGTAAGTCATTGTTATTTTATAAAGCTACTACTATACTAATATTTTACTATACTATTATATACTATATCTACTATACCATACTATACTTTACTATACTACTTTACTAATATTTTACTATACTAATATTATTTTTATTTCTTAAAGTCTTGTTTTGTTGTTGAATAGAGCGCCATTAATCTCTTTCTTATCTGGACTGTTTGAACGCTATAAGTTAGACCTAAGATTTTTGAGTCAAAGACTTTGAACTAAGATTTATAAGGGAAATAAATATGGCTTGATTGTCACAAATCTCGGCTTTTATTTTAAGGCTGTTTCACACCCACTTTTGTCACAGTACGCTGTAGTTAGAGGGCGCCGGCAGAAAATGGACACGTCTCCGAAGGTCAATCCGAAGGCACAGCACTGAAATTGTACCGTTTTCCACCCCGAAAGCCTCGGCAAGACCTGAAATAATAGTTTTCTTCTCTTCGGGGTGGAAAACGATCCTATTTATAATATAATACATATACATTGCACTAAAATATTGATTACTAGCAGTTTCGATCCCATGGGAATATCGGGATATAAAGTATCCTATATGTTAATTTTGGTTATAAATTATCAGAGTGCCAAATTTCATCCAAATTCGTTCAGTAGTTTTTGCGTAAAAGAGTAACAAACATCAATCCATCCTCGCAAACTTTCGCATTTATAATATTACTATTAGTTGGATAAATTGCTATACTAAAACTAAATTAGGAATTGTAACATTTTTAGGGAAGTAATCCCGTATATTTTTTTTTTTTCAAATTTTAACACAGCGCTCAGATGCCTAAAAAGGCCATTTTGGCAGAATCATAAAAGGATAACATTATGAATCATAATATGGCGAAGACAGTCCGTGTTTTTCTTTTTTTTGCTGCACTACGTAGGTATAATCAAAGAGATTGGAATTGGATTGGATTGATTGGTATTTTAGCACAGACAAAAAAAAATAGCTGAAAAATCCTTCACCAATGGGATTTGATACGATTAATTTAACAGTTAACTATCCATTTTGATTCATAATGTTATCCTCTTATGATTCGCCAAACTGGCCTTTTTAGGCCACCAGTTCGTCTAACCAAAGATATCCAAAAAAAGAAAATCACTGATTAAAGTGATTTTATTTTGACACAGTGACAGTGACATTCGTGTATTTTTGTTAGCTGATTATCTTTCTTGTACAGTTGCCAAAGAAGAAGAAAAAAAAAAAAAAATCTTTCTTGTAAGTATCTATGCGTTTTTCTTATATATTTATTACCATCGTCCTTATTTTGGTGGTCTGAATGATTTCTAAAAGTTTGTCCATCTATTTTAATGGGACCTTATAATATATAATCCCAAGTAATTCCCCAAACCCGCACTGGGGTTCGGGGAACCTCTGTGGTAAGATTGTAGGCTGATAATTATATACTGAAGCCGATGTACAGACGCCAGCACATCAAGCTACTCGAAACTGCCAAATTTTCCCAACCAACTGCTTTAGCGATAAAGTTGAAATTCTATTAAAGAAATTTGACAGATTGTAGTAGCTTGATGTGCTGGCGTCTGTACCTAGAGTAAAATTACTATCAGTCTGACTTTTAATTAGCTGCAGTAAAATGACACTTCTTAATAACTCATTTCGGACTAAGTTTACAGATATGCATATCAAATAAGTTTCGTTTGTTACACTATTCTGTAGTAAAAAAACAAGATTTGGTTGATGGCCGCGAAAAAACAAAATGACGTCAATTTCAGTCATTTAAGTAACACATAAGCTGTCATTTTACTGCAGCTAATTAAAATTCCGACTATATACACAATAGGTTTGGATGATGATGAGGTATAAATTAAAAAAAAATACAGTTTTTTTTCGGAAAAATAACACAAAACTAAGTAGGTACAGCAAGTATGGCGATGATAGCTGCCAAAGTAAATAGCAAATGTACTAAGTAATGGTATACACATATAGTAAACAGCAAATAGCAGACAAATACAGGCGAAATAACATGTCTCATGAATAACAGAATGTTGTAAATATGTACATAATGGGTTAGTTATTTGCCATATTTGTTCAGATGCAAGGTAAACGACCCAGTAACCGTGAAGTTTCTAACTTCACGGTTACTGGGTCGTACAAATACAATTTCTACATGATTAAATAGATAATTTAATAAAGTTTTAGTGTTATATGCTTTTTTTAAATTAGTGCAAATTTTATTTAACAATAATACAAAAAATATACATAAAGGATCAATTGTACTAGTACCCGGTAGATTTGTACTAGTAAACGTTAAATTGTCCCAGAATCCGGTAATTTTCATAGCGAATTTGAACTCTATTTCTTTCCGTTAAAATTCACAGAAATACTATTTTTAAATTTCTATGTAAGTTAAATAAGAAAGGGTCTTGTCAAGTCATGGGGTACCTACCTACATATTCAAAGAAAAGATGTTATTAGTTATGATTTTTTTTTAAATATATTTTATATGTATAAATGATAGGTATACTTAACATTAGTTATTTCAGACATTAGTTAAAACTTTAGTTTTCAGTTAGTTTACCTAAAAAAAAACAGATAAAAATAAAACAATCAACTACGAAATGCTTAAAATGAAACATAAATCTACTGGTTTACTTACAAATTAGTCAAAAAAAAATACTTATCTCTTAGTCTCAATTAAAAAATGTAACTAGGTATCTAGACAATCATTCATTACTTACTCTGAACGCTTTTAGCGGTCTTTTTTTATTTTTAACATCGTTCTCACATCATATAATTTTAAATTCAAAAGTAAAGATGTAGTAGATAACTAATATTTTGTAAAATATAATTTAAAAAGAGTGTCCATGGAGTTTCTTGCCCGTTCTTAAATTTAAATGTACCTACTCTAGCTTATTACGTTGCGTATTAGTAGATCCAATTATTTTTGTTATTACAAAAGTAATTTAATGGAATGTATTATGTAGGTAATAATAAATTTGTATAGGTTTTGGTGGTAGATTATTTAATTGATTGATTTGTGTGAAGTTATATTATGTAAGTATCCAGGTTTCCCTGTAAGGATAGATGTAAGTTGAGAAATAAATAAATAAAAGCTTAGAATTTCGAATAGGTCCCCAAACATCCTAGGGTGGGCACCAGACCATTCTAGGATGGGCACGGACCACCAATATTTACGCCTATGGCATTTTTATCTACGAACTAATCATGCAACTTGTAATATGCTTTGTCTACATAGTGTGCGATTAATGCATGTTTTAAATTCCTTCTCGTTTAGTCGAAGAACATCGAGTGGTATTTTATTATAACATTTTACACAGTAACAAAATTGTCAGCAAAGCGTTCCAGCTATGTATTTGATTTTATCATGCGGTCCACCCTTGACTTCAAGAGAATCTAGTCATATCTATGCTTATAAGTATAAAGCGCTTGTTCGTTCACAGCTAGAATATGCAGTGTCAATAGAGAATCCTTTCTACAAAAAATATTCTGAAATAGTTGAAAATGTACAGTACATATTCTTGCGTTCTACAGATGCCACAAATCCTACTTATACTCTCAATTACTTAGCAAGTACAAGCTCCTCCCCCTTAGCTTTAGAAGGAATTACCTCGAAGCCACAGTACTATATAAACATGTCAGAAACAAGTTTAACTGTACAAATCTGAACAGTATAAATGATTTGCTATGCTGTACCTCGAACCATTCACAGGCGGCAGGTACGCGCAGGTACTCTTTTCGCCTTGAATACTTGCCGAACTAACTCAGGTCTGCGCTCACCTGTTCGCCGTATGGTTGACACATACAACAGTACCTTTGTAAACATAGATATCTTCAATTGCACAATAAGTAAATTTAAAAACCTCATCCGCCTTTCCCTATTAGATATCACAACAAGTGCTCCTTAATATAATAATATTGTATAATTTTGTTATCTTTTTACTTTAATTTTGATATATATATATATAAGATATTTGTTCAAAATATATATTTATACATATATATATATATATATATGTAGGATTTCCGAGCTGACGACAACGAAAAATCAAGACAAAGAGGTATGTGAAATTGCGAGCGTACGGCCAGCGCCACGGATCGAGTCAAAGTGCCTCTCTACAACGCGCGCCGGCTGCTTTATAAAGGCACCGGTCGCCCCACTACCCCCACTTTGCTACAACAACCGATACTACTTCCGGCGCTGACGTCACTCGCAAGCCCACTCGGACTAAGCGGTCCCCTCTTTTGTTGAGCGACTTATTTACAATAAAATCTAAATCAGCGTTTACGATACAAAATTCAATTCACTACACAAATTAAATAAAAGAACGCAGAATAATAATATTCGCGCGTTCATATTATGACCGCGCCGTCATATATATATTTGTTTTTCTGTTTTCAGTAATTATTTTTTTCATCATTTAACTTTTTATTTAAGTATTAGGTCCTTACATATGAAATTAGCGTTTTGTCGTACTGACCACTTTGATCTGAAATATCTCCTCTTTGGTTAAGAATTCCAAATTCAAATTTATACATTCATTTAGCTGGTACATTTGAGTTTTGAAAACAGTCATTCATTTGTTTTTTTCTCATTATTTTTTTGGCGTCGCTTATTACCGCACAATGGAAAACATGGAATATCGGTATATTTACGAGTACGAGTTCTACCGTGGCACCAGTGCTGCAGAAACAGCTCGAAGGATTAATGATGTGTACGGCGCTGGTGTCGCAAAAGAAAGCACGGTACGTTTTTGGTTTCAACGTTTTCGTTCTGGAAATTTCGACCTTCAGAACCAACCCCGTGGACGGCCGGAGACCAAAGTGGAAAATGAAGAAGTAAACGCTATTGTGGAAGCGGGTCCATCACAAAGCACTTCAGAGATAGCTGCAGGCTTCGGGGTAAGTGATAAAACTGTACTAATCCACTTGAAGCAAATCGGGAAAATAAAAAAACTTGAATGGGTAGGTATACCTCATGAATTGAGTGAATCGAACTTGCAAACACGCGTCGACTGCTGTGTTACTTTGCTCAACCGACACAATAATGAAGGGATTTTAAATCGAATCATTACTTGTGATGAAAAGTGGATATGGTACGATAATCGGAAGCGCTCGTCGCAATGGCTGAACCCTGGAGAACCAGCCAAATCCTGCCCTAAACGAAAATTGACTCAGAAAAAGTTACTTGTGAGTGTTTGGTGGACTAGCGCCGGTGTCGTTCACTACAGCTTTCTAAAATCTGGCCAAACGATTACGGCAGATATCTATTGTCAGCAACTGCAAACCATGAAGGAAGAACTAGCTGCTAAACAACCAAGATTGGTCAATCGCTCTAGGCTACTGCTGCTTCACGACAACGCAAGACCACACACTGCACAACAAACAACCACTAAGTTAGATGAGCTACAATTGGAATGTCTGCGACATTCACCGTACTCCCCGGACCTTGCTCCAACAGATTACCATTTTTCCGGAATTTGGACAACTTCTTACAAGGAAAAAAATTCAACTCCGATGCGGCAGTCCAAACCGCCTTCAAAGAGTTCATTGATTCATTGCATACTTTGATTAATTAAATATATTATACAAAAAAATCGGTTGTCTGTAAAGTCGGTTTACTAACGATAGTTGAACGTGACAACGTCATAAGAAAATACTGATGGAATAGTTGCATTGCATTTGTTAATATTCGCTTGCACTTCAAGCCGCCATGGAACGCTACAACGCTACAGAGCAAGGCCGCGAGGTAACGCTACAAGAGTCATGTTTTTTCGTGTGTGCAGCCAGCTACATCGATTTATTAGACGTTGTCACGTCAAAAAAAATTGACTTTATATTCCTCCCGTACAAAACGCCAATTTCATATGTAAGGACCTAATATTTGCCACACGTACTGCGTTACTCGTACCTAGCGATTAGCTCTTTTTTTTTAAACTTCTATGCCTACTTGTGGACAGCGTTGTGGGTTACTTTATAATAACCAAATTGCTATTTTGTTAAATTGGTTGTAAGTTCTTATAATGTAACTGTTTGCTAATCCTTTCAATAAAAAAAAATATTGTAATAAAAAAACACCGGATTTTTGGCGCCATATTCAAATGTTCGGCACGTTTTCAAACTCAAACTCAAAGCATTTATTTCAATTAAACCATTTACAGGCACTTTTGAATTGTCAAGAAGTCGGTCAGTCAGAAAATATGAAGCTAGTTGCCCATTCCAAAGCGTAGGTACCTATGGAGAAGAACGGGCAAGAAACTCCATGGACACTCTTTTTAAATGATATTTTCCAAATTTATTAGTTACATCATTACTTTTGATTTTAAAATTATATAATGTGAGAACGATGTAAAAAATTAAAAAAGTCGTACGTGTTAATAGCGTCCAGAGTACAACAAATAGTACTTAACAAACTACAATCCTAAAATAAATTAATTAAAAATAAGCCGAGGCAGCTAAGTGATGACCAGCCCCAACTGAGGGCGACCGTTCACGAACATGACGCATAAATCAGCACCATTCAGCTCAACCATTTTGAAGGGAGCTAAATGATCCAACACACACGCCACTGTCAGCGAGACATTTGAGTGAGCATGACATACTATCAGCTGCCAGGGCACATTCGAGTCAATGAAAGACATATTATTCATTCTAGAAAGTCAGCCGTCTAGTCAGTAGATTGGAGTAATCTGCAATGTAATATAGGTATGTGCTCTCAATTCACTAAGCCTCCATTTCTAGAATGGGTCCCGACTGCTACCATTTATCTTGTATTTAAATATTGTTAAATACAATGAGCTCCTGTTCTATAATTTACCTACCCTTATTAGTCGAGTGCCCGTTTGCACTAAACTTCTTAGAGCGCCTAAAGACTATTATGTAAGGTCTAAATTGACATTTTTGTAAGGAATTGACGCTTATAAGCATCGCCTTAACAACTGGCGGTTTTTAAGTTAAGTGCAACGACTTTCTTGTTTTGGGGCTTTTTTATGAGTACTCAGAAAAGCAGTCGGGTTTTTTAGTTTTTTAAATTATTAAGGAAATTTCTCGCCGGCTGGTCGACACTTCACGTGACCAGAGGGCTGGGTCGTTCTTTGGTCAAAGAATTAGCATTGCCATTCAACATGGCAATCTTCCCAGTCTTCTGGTCATGCCAGTCTTCTGGTCATGTTTCCGGATGACAGCGATGCGGACGAGTACTTCGACGCCTGAGTGTCCTTTATTTTTGTATTTATTTGTATAGTAAGTTAGTCATTTAATTAAGTATCTAGTGTAAATAGTTTGCAAGTATTTACTTTTGATTAAAATTTTGTACTTCCAATAAAAAAATAAAAATTAGCATTTATATCCTGAAGAATAGGTATCATAATATATTTTTCTGATTTTGTTTACTGTAGTCGATCATATACTTTTATGCATTATAAAATTTGCGTTTAGGTCCTGTAGTCCCCATAGCAAGATACGTTATTAGTGACGTGGTTTGCACGTGGTAAGATTTCGCAGGGTTTAATACAAAATTGGGGCCCAGGTGCGTTGAAATGAAACAAAATTATAAAATATTAAAATAGTTTAATTGTACAAATCGACTTATAATAGTTCGTTACTCTCTGGTCTGCTTTTCTCTTGTCACCCGAAGAGCAAAGATCCCCTACTCGCTAAAAAAAACATAAAACATTAGAAAATTGACAGCGCCTTTGTGTCGTAGCAATAAGAGCGATATTGCGTTACGCAATTAGGATGCTGGGCGTATTATTCGCCCCGATTTTTAACGCATTCAGAGCGTATGTGGCAACCAGCAACCATTGTGTGCACCAGCAACCTTTAATAATTGTAGTCACGTCAGCGTGTTTGTACAGACGTCAGCACATCAAACTACCCGAAACTGTAAAATTTTCCCAATCAATTTTGAACCTAATGCTTTAGTGATAAAGTTGAAAATCTATTAAAGAAAGACAGATTGTAGTAGCTTGATGTGCTGCCGTAACACACTACAAGTAGCGATGACTTTTATTTTGTCATTTCAACAACATTCATTGCGTTATTTTAAATTGTTGAGCTGACAAATTTTTCGAACGTATGACGTAATCAATTAGCCTCCTTCAAATTCCTTCAAAATTATTAAAGAGATTTATTACGCAATTAGAGTGCCGGACAGACAGTCGGTGGACGACGGATTTAATGTTCCGTGTCTCATGATGTTAATTAGGTACTTTGCATACCTACTGTTGCATAGAATCAAGTTCTTCTAACTGGGTGCTTACTCTTCAATTTAATTCCGATAGATCGACATTGGAATTGTGACGTTTCGTACTCTTGAGTTCGATGCTAGCGCCAAATGATTTTTAGATTGGGTGTCCATTTTGGAGAACTAAGTGGAATTGGGTTCGGGCTTGGCGTGGGGTAATTGTTGACAATATTGTTTTCAAGAGTACCGAATCACGTGACTGTAAAATTAACATTGGAATCATATTGGCATCTCATTGGAATTAAAATTAGTTTGGAGAGTAAGCCCCCTGAACAGACATCTGTGCTGCTGGGGAGTTTGTTGCGCCACTTCTTCTCCCCAGCGAAAGCACTAGGAAGTGGTGAAGGGTGGGCGTGCCGGGGGACTGTCTTTTGTAATTTTGACGTTAAAAAGTGCTGATTCTCAGTCTAATTTGAATAAATGACTTTTGATTTAGTATATAGAAGTTAACTTTATTACCTGCTGGGATGTTGATCGCTTTCCCAGCCACATTGTGAGCTGCATCCGTAAGTATTCGTTATTAGTTATTGTTTTGAACATTCTTTCTGGTTACAAATAATATGGGAATAGAAGAAGAGTTTGCAGCCCTGAGTATTTGATATTAATTTCAACTTCATAACACCACGCGTTCCTGAGAAAAAGGTTCTTGAAAGACGGACAGACTATTATAAGATACTACTACTAGGAAATACGGAAACCTTATGGGTTCCGTATTTCCTCTGCGGTACGGAACCCTAACAAAACAAACTAAAATAGGTACGTGTCGTGCGTGCGTTGCGGCCGGTGCAGACCAGTGGACGTGTTGTGTTGTAATGATACATGTGTTTTTACGTACCGATTGGGGCGCCTGCACCCCCAACTGCGCCTTTTACAGCGCCTGCAACTCCAGCGCCAACACCGGCGGCTAACTTCACGGCTACACCTGTCACAAATATCACAATTAGCAGAAAAGAAGAAAGTAAGTAATAAGGAGAGTGAGTAAATGGTGACTTACGATTTTGACGCGGGACTAACCGCCATCTTGTTTTTTGTAATATACATATTTCATTAAACAATATTGTTTGTCATTCGAGCGACTTCGAGTGACTTAGATCAGACTGAGAACGTTCTTATAATTACGAAGACTGCCCAGTCTGTTAGTATGACCTATTTGTAACAATTAAAAGCACCCCATAAACATAAGAGAAAAAAATCATGAAATCCGACAAAATCCCAATTTACATGTATTTTTGGAAATTTCCCTTGGTACGGCTGGTTGTCAGACTTTCGGGCTTCTGACGACCCGTAAAAATTGTCAAAATTCCACGACTGACAGCCGGGACCAACAGCTTAGCATACTTTCTGATGCACGGAGGGGTCTCGGTATGTAAAGATGGTCACCCATCAAAGGACCGACAGCGGCAAGCGTAGCTTAACCTGATCGATTGACCCGTGCTGCTGTTAATACTTAGCCACGAGCCCCTCACTTAGCCACGCGCCCCTAACTACACCACGAGCCCCTAACTTCACCACGAGCCCCTCACTTAGCCACGAGCCCCTAACTTAGCCACGAGCCCCTCATTTAGCCACGAGCCCCTCATTTAGCCACGAGCCCCTAACTTAGCCACGATCCCCTCACTTAGCCACGAGCCCCTTACTTAGCCACGAGCCCCTAACTTAGCCACGAGCCCCTCACTTAGCCACGAGCCCCTAACTTCACCACGAGCCCCTCACTTGGCCACGAGCCCCTCTGTTACACCTTGTATTTTTTCTTAAACGTACAAAGCACTTACCTCCTGCACCATTAGCACCAGTTGATCCTCCGTTACTGCCCCCTTCACAGTCTGCACCGTCGGTGCCCTTGGATGCACCAGAACTGCCCGAGCCTGATCCATGGCCTGAATGAATGAGAGAATTATTTTACTTGTTAGAATACAAATAATACCAATACCAGACTAATAGAATTACACTGCAGGACAATGATCTTCTCATCACCAGGCTTGCTCAAGAGAGGTTGGCGATGTCATAAGTACTTTATGATCTAACTAAACCATAGATAATTATATGATTTTTTCACATTTTTATGATTAAAACTAATATATACAGTATGGAAACCACATAATAATCACACTAATATTATAAAGGCGAAAGTTTGATGACATTGCTTCAAGTCTTGCCAATTGCCAAATTTCATGATTCTAGGTCAACGGGAAGTGCCCGAAGTTTGATATGTTCACTGCTTCAAGAGATTGCAGCCGTATTTGATATTAATTTCAACTTATGACTCCATGCGTTCCTGATAAAAAAGGGTCTTGACATACGGACAGACAGACGGACAATGAAGCGATCTTATAAGGGTTCCGTATTTCCATTGGGTTATGGAACCCTAAAAAACAAACTAAAATCCGGTGCGTGTCGTGCGTGCGTTGCGGCCGGTGCAGACCAGTGGACGTGTTGTGTTGTAATGGTACAGACGCCAGCACATCAACCTACCACAATCTGTCAGATTTTCCCAATCAACTTTGAACCTTATGCCTTAGCGATAAAGTTGAAAATCTATTGAAGAAATCTGACAGATTGTGGTAGGTTGATGTGCTGGCGTCCGTACATGTGTTTTTACGTACCGATTGCGGCGCCTACACCCCCAACTGCGCCTTTTACAGCGCCTGCAACTCCGGCGCCAACACCGGCAGCTAACTTCACGGCTAAACCTGTCACAAATATCACATTTATCAGAAAAGAAGAAAGTAACTAATAAGGAGAGGAGTAATGGTGACTTACGATTTTGACGCGGGACTAACCGCCATCTTGTTTTTTGCAATACATTTCACTAAACAATATTGTTTGTCATTCGAGCGGCTCCCTCTCACAGAGCGAACTCTCAACACAACACAACAATCAATTAGGTACTACAATCAATTCAATCAATTCTATCTTATTGTAATTTTTGACGTTCAAAAGTGCCTTTAGTGTGGCTATTTGAAATAAATGATTTGACTTTGACTTTGTCCGACCGGATACACCTGAACAACGGTATTTTACATACAACTGCTTCTTTGACCACATCCACAACTCTGTTACTGAGTAATACTATGACCCTTATTGAGACTGGTTGTTAGACTTTTGTAGCGTCTTCGATTAATCCTTCGTGTTTTTATGTTGTAATAATAATAAAATTACCGATTTTCGCCTTTTCAACCGCAACAGCACCGCCTACCAATTTCGCGATAATACCTGTAACAAAATTTGCAATTAAACATTATTTTGTTTATATACAGGTGATTTGTAATTTGACGTATTCCTTCTAGGACGAAGGCCAATTCTCGTAAAAAAAGGACAGAAGATAAATTTTAGTTTAGTCTGGCAATTGTCAGCGCCTGACGTAAATTGACGTAACTTTAGTAGGCAAGTTTTTAATCACGTCTAAACTTGTATGGAGTAGTGTCAGGCGCTGATTAATTTAACAGGACTATACTAAAATTTATCTTCTGTCCTTTTCTTAATGAAATAGAAAGGTAAAGATGCATTAAGTTTGTGAACAAGTGAATCGGCGCCATTGACTCAAAATTTAGGCTAGAACTAAAGTTAGTTTTCGCTTTGTAACAAGACGGCCTATTTATTTGTAATATACAGGGTCAAATGAAAATAGCTAGCGAAGCTTCGTAGACTACAGGCTTCGTATGTACATCTAAATATGATAAAACAAAAAATAAGTTTTATATGAATTAAATTTTTGGAATCAACGACAGCTGGTAGAGTAGAATATCAGTGTAAAAATCAGTTTAAAAAAAAAATAAACTTCACTGACGTAACCCATCACGTCAGTGAAGTTTAGTTTAATTTTCCCAACTCATAAATGATAAATGATTTATTTTCTTTAAGTATATTTGTACAAACAGTTTTACACGTCAATTATATTTTTTTTTAAACTAGATGAGATCGGCGTTTCCTGTGTGACTGTTCTGAGAAGAAAGGCCGAAACAAACTCAGAGGTCACAGTCTCTTTTAAAGTCCAGACAAAATCTTGGTCAGATCGTGTGAAGATCATGTAGATTGGTGTCTGAAATGGTCTTTTGAGGAAAGAACGACGCAGATTGAGCGGACCTGTCCAATCAGTGCACACATTTGTCAAAAATCGTGCAGCTCAACTCAGAACTTGAGGAGCTCAATGATTCTTCATACTTCAAGTACATCTACACTACCAGCGGTCGTTGACCCCAAAACAACAAATCAATTTTTTTTATCATGTTTAGCTATCGCTACCCATAATGTCTGTGGAGTTTCGCTAGTTAATTTAATTTGGCCTCGTATAATGTGTAATTTTCGTTCTTCCGAATAGATATACAAAAAGTTTTATTTTTATTAAAACTTACCAGCGTTGTGACCTTTGGTGCCACCATGCTCCCCGCTGTCGCCATGTGCCCCGCTGCCGCCATGCTCCCCGGTGCCGCCATGTGCCCCGCTGCCGCCATGCTCCCCGCTGCCACCATGCTCCCCGGTGCCGCCATGTGCCCCGCTGCCGCCATGCTCCCCGGTGCCGCCATGCTCTCCGGTGCCGCCATGTGCCCCGCTGCCGCCATGCTCCCCGGTGCCGCCATGCTCGCCGCTGCCGCCATGCTCCCCGGTGCCGCCATGTGCCCCGCTGCCACCATGCTCCCCGGTGCCGCCATGTGCCCCACTGCCGCCATGCTCCCCGGTGCCGCCATGCTCCCCGCTGCCACCATGCTCCCCGGTGCCGCCATGTGCCCCGCTGCCGCCATGCTCCCCGGTGCCGCCATGCTCTCCGGTGCCGCCATGCTCCCCGCTGCCACCATGCTCCCCGGTGCCGCCATGTGCCCCGCTGCCGCCATGCTCCCCGGTGCCGCCATGCTCCCCGCTCCCGCCATGCTCTCCGGTGCCGCCATGCTCCCCGGTGCCGCCATGTGCCCCGCTGCCGCCATGCTCCCCGGTGCCGCCATGTGCCCCGCTGCCGCCATGCTCCCCGCTGCCACCATGCTCCCCGGTGCCGCCATGTGCCCCGCTGCCACCATGCTCCCCGGTGCCGCCATGCTCCCCGCTGCCACCATGCTCCCCGGTGCCGCCATGTGCCCCGCTGCCGCCATGCTCCCCGGTGCCGCCATGCTCCCCGCTCCCGCCGTGCTCTCCGGTGCCGCCATGCTCCCCGGTGCCGCCATGTGCCCCGCTGCCGCCATGCTCCCCGCTGCCGCCATGCTCCCCGGTGCCGCCATGCTCCCCGCTGCCACCATGCTCCCCGGTGCCGCCATGTGCCCCGCTGCCACCATGCTCCCCGGTGCCGCCATGTGCCCCGCTGCCGCCATGCTCCCCGCTGCCACCATGCTCCCCGGTGCCGCCATGTGCCCCGCTGCCACCATGCTCCCCGGTGCCGCCATGTGCCCCGCTGCCGCCATGCTCCCCGCTGCCGCCATGCTCTCCGGTGCCGCCATGCTCCCCAGTGCCGCCATGTGCCCCACTGCCACCATGCTCCCCGCTGCCGCCATATGCCCCGCCTAGACCAGAGCCGCCGCCTAGACTAGAGCCGCCGCCTAGACCAGAGCCGATGCCTAAAATCAGAATTCAAACATCAAATTCTGCAGGTGCTGCTGCATTTTCACGAAAAAAAACAGTCTCAAATTCGATCACAAAAGGGACCGTCAAAACAATTTTACAAAAAAAAAAAAAAAGAAGTGGCACTCCGGGAGTGCCGACAGAAGTGAAAACTTGAACAATTACGTGTGTACCTATTTTTTTAATCGTCCTAATAACAAAACACAAACAATACTTTCCCCACCACTCTGTAGGTGCTCTGTCTGTATTTATAGTCCACGTACACGGACGTAAAAATTATCGCTGCGGGATTTTATCGCTGCATTGGATTTTCAACTCTCAGTGTTGAGCCCAGTATTGAGAATCCAACAGATCGCAACTGAGAAATTCCTGATGAAAAGACCCAATATCGAACCCAGGACCTTATAGAGGTATAAGGAACATTTACCGGGTAATAATATGTTTTTCATTGACTGGAATGTACCCTGGCAGCTGATAGTATGTCATGCTCACTCAAATGTCTCGCTGACGGTGGCGTGTGTGTTGGATCATTTAGCTCCCTTCAAAATGGTTGAGCTAAATGGTGCTGATTTATGCGTCATGTTCGTGAACGGGCGCCGTCAGTTGGGGCTGGTCATCGCTTAGCTGCCTCGGCTTATTTTTAATTATTTTATTTTTGGATTGTTATTTTGTCAAGTAGGTACTATTTGTTGTACTCTGGACGCTTTACATTTTTTACATCGTTCTCATATCATATAATTCTAAATTCAAAAGTAATGATGTCATGTAACTAATATTTTTGTAAAATATAATTTAAAAAGAGTGTCCATGGAGTTTCTTGCCCGTTCTTCTCCATAGGTACCTACGCTTTGGAATGGGCAACTAGCTTCATATTTTCTGACCGACTTCTTGACAATTCAAAAGTGCCTGTAAATGGTTTAATTGAAATAAATGCTTTGAGTTTGAGTTCACTCATACTCTATTAGAAAAGAGAAGATCCTCCGACCAGGGCGGGTGTTGCGAGATGCAGGGTTTTATGTGACGTCAGTATGACGCGTAGTTCGCATGTGGCGTTTATAGATACCGCTACAGCCTTATATCAGCAGTAGCGCTTGCGACGGCTAGACCAACGAGGGTGCCTACTAATTAATTCATATCTCTAATTACTAACCCGTTGTGTCAGTTTTGAGTAGTGTCGTAAACGACGGGTCTTACTTTGTAAAGAAAAAAATTTAACTCATCTTCTAAAACTTCTGGAACATAACTACAAATTGAGCCTCTATATTTGTGAGCTTCTAATGATGCACACTAAAAAAATTAATGAGCCTCTTTTTAACTTTTAGGCCTTTTCTCACAGTTGGTTGCAGGCAGTAACTAAGCTAGGGCACCCCGACCAAATGGATTAGGTAAGAACTGTGACCAACCGCGCTATATCCAAGATCCAATTTGAAAGCGAGCTCATTTGTTAAAAACAAATGAGCTCGCTTTCAAATTGTGTGCGCTCACTTGAGTGAGGTGCCAAGTGA
Organism: Luperina nickerlii; assembly: GCA_963855955.1. Taxonomy (NCBI): domain Eukaryota; kingdom Metazoa; phylum Arthropoda; class Insecta; order Lepidoptera; family Noctuidae; genus Luperina; species Luperina nickerlii. Next base: position 1,233,830 of record OY979691.1, on the reverse strand, counting down.
ACTTTACAAAATCGTATAAACTTTGGACATTCATTTCATTAATTTGTTAAGTCTGCTTACCCCCATGAGGAAGGCAAAGGGCGCTGCTAACCTGTGAAAGAAGATTTATTTTAATAAGTATGTAACATTGCACAATTTCTCATGCATGATGGTTGTGGGGTCAAATCTGGGCGCTTACCAATGTGATTTTTTCAATTAGGTTTAAAGAGATTTTATTCCTCTTAAGAATTTAAATAACAGCCGGTCGATTCTGTAAAAAACTCACCGTGAAAACCTATGGTGAAGTGAGTTTGTTTTTGCTAGGAATTAACACAATTGACAGCTCACTCCACGCTCACTTCACCTAAGTTTTCACGGTGAGATTTTTACAGAATAGCACCACAGTTTACTTAAAATGAAATACAAAGTGCTTAGGTACATCTAAATAATAAATCCCACTAATATTATAAAGGCGAAAGATTGTGAGTTTGTTTGTGTGATTGTGTGTGTGTTTACATGTTTGTTGCTGGACCAATTTTGATAAAATTTTGTATGGAGGTAGCTGACACCCTGGATTAACATATAGGCTACTTTTTATCACGATATTTCCACGCGATCGATACTTATGCTGGTGAAGCTAGAAGGCCAATAAGGTCAATAAGAGGTCTAGAAGGCCAATTCCCATAATTAAAAACTAGGGGGTTAGAGTTTTGAAAACATATTTAAGGGAAAATAATCATAAGGATCAAAACATTCGTCCGCATCGTTGTCAACAGGAAAAGTACCCAAAAGGGTGGCAGCATTGCCACGTTGTATGGCGATGCTTATTGATACTAACCCCCTTACCAATAAACTTTGTATAGCGTCTGTATAGTTACAGACCGCTTTGTCTTCTTCTTTCGAAAGTCAAATTACTGACGAGTGAAAAAGAGAAATCGGTGTGTAACTATTTAGCTGATATAATATGTTAATTAGTAAGGGGGGTAAGTACAAAGTCTAGCCATAAATACTGTTACAATTAAAAATAAGAAAGACATTACATTTGAATTTGGAATCTGTCATTTTTATACGATTGTTCATTGAGTTTTCTAATTTTGGCGCCTAATACATTGTACAATATTTTGCGATATTAAAATGGAGTGGGGTGATAAAGAGAACCGAATTGCTGTGATTGCATTACACAAAGTTGGTATGGAGCCAAATGCAATTTTTAAAATTCTCCATACGCTTGGTATTAGTCAAATGTTTATGTACTGGGCTATTAATAGGTACAATGAGACCTCCTCTGTTTGTGATAGAAAAGGATCTGGCCGTCCACGTAGTGTTCGTACGAAAAAGGTGGTCAAAGCAGTAAGGGAAAGAATTCAAATAAATCCTGTCCGAAAGCAAAAGATTTTATCTCGGGAGATTAAGGTAGCACCCAGAACCATCCCAAGTAACACAAAATCGATATAATGGAAAAAGTGATGACCAGAAAATTTCTTCTAGCTTCGTTATAGAATTTGAAGGGTTTTAGCAATGTCTTGCTTCTGTATAACAGCATTTTATTAACTTTGTAGTTCCTAAAGCTATATAATCCTCTTTTTCAATCTTTTGTGCAGCTAAAGGTTTTGTTTTAGATATAATTTATGTCTCTATACAGCTTCTAATACAGCTGTAAGCATTATACAAAAGTGTAGGCCGTATGTAAGCATTAATTACGGCTTAGGCTATCAAAAAGCATTTTAAAATTCTTTAAAACTGCTCTATGTTTTATAACGACCTTTTGCATGGGTCACAACTGTTTAACGATGTACATTGGTGCTGTTTTAATGCCAGCTTTTTAAAAGCATTTCATCATAATATTATATAGCCTTTATCTATACAAACGTATAATGACAAGAATTTTAACAAGCTATAAGTCTTATACCGGCATTCGCATGCCTAAAGTTTTTAATTATGCTTACGCCATTTCGCTTTTTGTCTCGATAATATTTAAAATTTAATTTTATGGTAAATAGTCCTTTAGAAAGGACTTCAACCTATGGTATTGACCGGCCGGTACAATACAGGTATCATAATGACTAAAACTAAAGATTTCTTCGTAAGAGCATAATTTTTTTTACAATTCCACATATTTTTATAATATTTTTGTAATAAATAGCTCTTTAATTTGAAGGCGCATGAAATATTTGATTCAAATATATACATACTTTCACAGTAAACTGATACTCGCAACCTTAATTCACTCATAGAGAACAAAAACAAGAGTTTAATTACTTCCTTGTAGCACTTATATTTTTTGTTGAAAGTATCCATGTTCTTTTTGCACAAGATTTATTAATAATAACAGAAATTAAAAATAATATTTGAAAATGTTTTTATTTTACCTTTGTAATGGTACAAGCTGTATAAGAGCCACATTTAACATATGCGCACTGCTTTAACCTGTTTTCACAGCCCATTATAATGCGTTTATCATTCCGGTAGACAACCAATATAATGCTGCTAAAATGCCATTCTTACACTTAAGTCTGTATAATTTGGGGCCCAAATTAGCATTACAAGAGCTGTATAGTGGTTTATAATGCCTATATGTAGACTTCTTATAAATCTATAATAATATGCTAATTCTGTTATCCATCGATTATAAAGCTATTTTGTGCTACTTGGGATGTCGCGTATTTTAAAAGATGACTTGTAGCCTATAAGCGACGCACTGGTCATTTTTAACTGATAAATTAAAAAAGAATTGGGTGGTAAAATCGAAACAACTACTGAAGCGGTACGCAAAGGGAGGTCACAGAAAAAATTGTTTACGGATGAGAAAATCTTTACAATTGAGCTACATTTTAACAAACAAAATGACCGTATTTATGCTCAAAGCTCTAAGGAAGCGACGTGGGCATTATCCGACTTCAGTGATGGTTTGGTGAGGTGTTAGCTATGAAGGAGTGACTGAGCCATATTTTTGTGAAAAAGGTATCAAAACATCGGCACTAGTGTATCAAGATACCATTCTTGAGAAGGTAGTTAAGCCCCATAACAACACGATGTTCAATAACCAAGTATGGTCCTTCCAAGAAGACTCGGCGCCGAGTCTTAAAGCTCGGTCCACGCAGTCTTGGTTAGAAGTGAACGTTTCGGACTTCATCAGAGCTGAAAACTGGCCGTCGTCTAGTCCCGATCTTAATCTGCTGGATTATCATTTATGGTCAGTTTTACAGACTACGGCTTGCTCTAAACGCCATGATAATTTGGAGTCCCTAAAACAATCCATACGATTGGCAGTGAAGAATTTTCCCATGGAAAGAGTGCGTGCTTCTATTGATAACTGGCCTCAACGTTTAAAGGACTGTATTGCAGCCAATGGAGACCACTTCGAATAACTTTTTATATTTTAAATTATTTTATTAATGTATTAAACTAACACACTGTAAAAGTAATAAATATTATTTGCAATTAAAAAAATTTTTTTTCTTCGTGACAACATTTATGGCAAGACTAGGTACTTATATTAATGCTAATTTGTTCTAAAAACCAGCAACAATCAAAAGCCATATAAAAAGGTTTTCTTACCAAAATCCCAAAGAAAAATACAGTCTTCATTTTGGTGGAGTCGACGAACGCAGGAGAACTATAAAATTAAATTTTGGAGGCCCAATATATACCTAGACATTACAAAGGCGCATAATAAAAATTTTAGCAAAAATAAATATCACTTTTAGATAACAATTGGCTTTTGTTTTAATATTTGTGATGCTTATTATTACATATTATTTCTTTCTTTCTTTCTATATATATACATATACATAAATTTCCGTCCGGCAGTGCTATTCTGTAAAAATCTCACCGTGAAAACTTTGAGCTGTCAATAGTGTCAATTCCTAGCAAAAACAAACTCACTTCACCTAAGTTTTCACGGTGAGATTTTTACGGAATCAACCGGCTGCTGATGATCTGTTCGTTATTAATAACAGTTATTTTATTTCTTGACATTTTCTTTCACGGGTTATCATAAAGTATTATACGCATAAACCTAAAGGAATAAATTCTCTAAATTACGGTGAAAACCGCATCAAAATCCCTTGCGTAGTTTAAAAGAACAACGCGGTCAACCAGATAGATACGAAGGGCGACTTTAATAATTTATAATTATGTACCTACCTATGTATTTCAGTTCTGTGCCTTCGGCTTGATCTTCGGAGATAACCTACCTACTTACGCATGTGGACGCATGTGAGTACGATGTCTTACTTTTTTTTTTCTGGATGGGAAATCATCAAATGACCCCTCCCGCTCTGGGTGGAGCGGAAGGGAGTGTCAGACTCTTACTGACTAAAACCCACCCGTGTTCCTTCCTTAGCTCTTTATGTTCCGGGTCAGCGGTAACCCTTTCGGACAATCCCGCTGACCCGGCAGGCTTCGGCCCTGACAGGCCCCTTCAATTGATGCTGACATCTCTTTGAGGCGCTCGTGAAACACGTACGCGCCGTCCGGCACGGGCCTGGTCCTGATCGGACGGTGAGCTATCCATTACTCTCCGCCCGCAGGCCCATTTTAATGGGATCTTATTTAATTTTCTCTCTTCAAAAAGGTTCAGTTAGTTCTAAACAGAGACAAGAATTATAAGTGTTTGACAATAATGCACAAAATATAATCCTTCGTAAGAGACTGACGATGCGATAATCCCAAGTAATAAAAATTAAATAAATAAATAAAAGAACCTCTGTGGGAACATTGTAGGCTAATTATTATGCTCATCATAATATTATATACTGAAGCCGATGTACAGACGCCAGCAAATCAAGCTACCCGAAACTGTCAAATTTTCCCAAGCAACTTTGAACCTTACCTATGCTTTAGTGATAAAGTTGAAATCTATTAAAGAACTTTGACAGATTGTAGTACCTTGATGTGCTGGCGTCTGTACCTAGAGGAAAATTACTATCAGTCCGACTTTTAATTAGCTGCAGTAAAATGACACTTCTTACTAACTCATTTTGGACTGAGTTTAGAGTTACGCATATCAAATAAGTTTCGTTTGTTACACTATTCTGTACTAGAAAAACAAGATTTGGTTGATGGCCGCGAAAAAACAAAAAGACGTCAATTTCAGCCATTTAAGTACCTAACACATAAGCTGTCATTTTACTGCAGCTAATTAAAATTCCGACTATATACACAATAGGTTTGGATGATGAGAGAGAGGTATAAATAAAAAAAATTTAAATCTATTTCGGAAAAATAACACAAAACTAAGTAGTTACAGTGCGTGCCACGTAAGAAGAGACTTGACACCGCCTCCACCGCCTCTTTCCGCCGCCCCTATGACGTCCGGTCCCGTCCCGCACTCAGACCTCATACCGCTAAAGATACCTAAAATCGTGTTCTGCGCATGTCAGACCACGTGGTGTGTCAAGTCTCTTCTTACGTGGCACGCACTATACAGCAAGTATGAAAGAAAAGAAAGAAAGAAAGAAAATACATTTATTTAGCACAGACTAAGAGACACACAATACACCAGATAGTTAGATAATAGTCGTAAAAAATAAGATAAACATAAAAAGTGCAAAGTCCGATGTAAGAACGACATCGACATCGTCTGTTCGATGTATGACGATGATAGCTACAAAAGTAAATAGTAAATAGTACTAAGTAATGGTATACACATACAGTAAACAGTAAATAGCAGACAAATACAGGCGAAATAACATGTCTCATGAATAACAGAATGTCGTAAGTACATAATGGGTTAGTTATTTTCCATATATTATATTTGTTCAGATGTAGGTAGGTAATCTGGACGCTTTTAACGGTCTTTTTTATTTTTACATCGTTCTCATATTTATATAAGTAATTATAAATTCAAAAGTAAAGATGTAACTAATATTTTTGTAAAATATAATTTAAAAAGAGTGTCCATGGAGTTTCTTGCCCGTTCTTCTCCATAGGTACCTACGCTTTCGAATGGGCAACTAACTTCATATTTTCTGACTGACCGACTTCTTGACAATCCAAAAGTGCCAGTTAATGGTTTAATTGAAATAAATGCTTTGAGTTTGAGTTTGAGATGTTTCGATTTAATTGTAATTTATTATTTAATATATTCCTAACTATCCTAACTTAATATTATAAATGCGAAAGTAAGTTTGTTTGTTTGATACCTTTTCACGCCTAAACCACTGAACCGATCATCCTGAAATTTTGCATATACGTTGTCAGGTGTACAGAAACGGACATAGGGTACGTTTTATCCCGAAAAAAAGTGCTGTTCCCGAGGAAAACAACAATAACGTTTATGATAATAGATGGCGCCACGTGTCTTTCGAATAAAAAACAGGACAACGTCTGTCGGGTCAGCTAGCATATTAATATGAAATGTAATTAAATGGGTCAGCAATTATAAAATTTGGCGAGCCACCCAAAAGCAGCATTTAAATAATTTGGTCAGCATACAAAGATTTTGTTTGCAATAAAAAAAATCAGGCAGCAATTCTTGTTCCGCAACTAATTTTGATAATGGTCAAAAATTAAATCATACATAGGCAGCCAACAATAACATGAGTCTGCATAATAAACATTCAGTCCGCAAAATCAGCAAAAACTTGAGCGGCATGATTTTGTGGATTAGGCGTGAAAAGGTAACATAATTTTCATTTCATCGAATATTTATTTGCGATAACAACATTTGCGCTGTTGATCAAAATGTATAATGTTCATATGATGTTCCCACCCCGAGGTTCGGTTTTGTTAGGTTACTTTAAACCCTTTTCACAGAAATAGGAGCCCCGCGAAGCGGGGCTCCGTCGACATTGGATGCAAGAGCGAGTGAAGTTCTTTCTTTTCGTAGTCACTCATTTTTGTTCTAATATCAGCACGTTCTCCACTAATAAAAGTTTATATGTGCGTTTGTCTTTATTATTATCGACCACCTTATGCTGTACAAAAATAATTACAGCCATCCAGAATGACATAAATTGCTGATTGATTTTGAAATGTTTGCTGACCATGAGTTGCTGACCAATTAGCTATTTCTGCTCACCGATTATATTTTTCTGCTCACAGAAATAACAATACTATGCTAACCATTTAATTGACACCCTATTAATATGGCCATTAATGCATGTCCCCAATTTAATAATTATGAAATACAGGCTGGCACTTGGATTCAGTGCATGATTCTGAACCCCCTTCGTTGAATTTTAGCAACGGCAACCATATTAAAATGAGAATAAAGATCATTGTGATTTTAACAGACTAGTCAGTGGCAGTAACTCAACAGCGACCTTGGGGCCTAAAATGGCCACTTTGGCAGAATCATAAAAGGATAACATTATGAATCGTAATGGACAGTTAACTGTTAAGTTAATCGGATCAAATCCTATTGTTGAAGGATTTTTCAGTTATTTTTTTTTGTCTGTGCTAAAATACTTTAATCAATCCAATCCAAATCCAATCCCTATCTCTTTGATTATACCTACGAAGTGCAGCGAAAAAAAAGAAAAACACGGACAGTCTTCGCCATATTTTGATTCATAACGTTATCCTTTTACGATTCTGCCAAATTGGCCTTTTTAGGCACCATTTTTTTTTTCCAGGATCGGTAATCTTCAAATGACTCCTCCCGTTCTGTGTGGAGCGGAAGGGAGTGTCAGACTCTTACTGACTAAAACCCACCCGTGTTCCTTCCTTAGCCCTTTATGTTCCGGGCCAGCGGTAACCCTTTCGGACAATCCCGCTGACCCGGCAGGCTTCGGCCCTAACGGGCCCCTTCGGTTGATGCTGATTACGAGATTATAGATCACTCTGATTCTGATAGTGATGTAAAATCGCCTCTGATTTTGCATCACAGTGATCAATTACCGTTTGACATTTGTTTGTCACCAAGATGAGCCTGTTATAGATTTTGAACGTTTTAAATTACGAGGATTGGACTTCTGATCTAGGTATACTATTTTATTATTTATATTTTTAATATTATAAAGCTGAAGAGTTTGTTTGTTTGGTTGAACGCGCTAATCTCTGGAACTACCAGTCGGATTTGAAAAATTCTTTTTGCATTTGATAGCCCAATTCTTGAGGAAGGCTATAGGCTATTTAACATCACTCGCTATGTCGCTATGACCTTTAGGAGCCGACCAAAAAGAAAAAAGTCAGAAAGAACGCTAAGCAAAAACGAAGTAATAGCGCGGGCAGGCGATGCGATGCGACGGGGTGGGTCGGAGTAACAAGAAATTTCACGCGGACGAAGTCGCGGGCAGAAGCTAGTGTAAAATAACTATGAACGGACGGTAATACGATGACATTAGAGTTGTCAACTTTATCGTTGGTAGGTACCTGAGCATTTAAATAGTCTAGTCAAACCATTTTTTTTTCTGCAATACATAGCTATGTACAGGGTTATTTTAAATTGGCTAGCTAATCTCCGCAGACGCGTGTTATCGATATCATCTCATAATAACCTTTTCCCAACTATGTCGGGGTCGGCTTCCAGTCTAACCGGATACCTACAGCTGAATACCAGTATTTTACATTGAGCGACTGCCTATCTGACATCTACAACCCAGTGACTGGGTAAGACTGGTTGTCAGTCTTGGGCTTCTGATTACCCGTAACGATTGTCAAAGATCCACGAATGACATCCGGGACCAATGGCTTAACGTGCTTTACGAGGCACGGAGGGGTCTTCATATGAAAAAATGGCCATCCATCTACAGAACGACCGCGGCAAATGCAGCTTAACCTGATCGATCGAACCGTGCGGCTGTTTACTGCATTTGCATTTGTTTACTGGCTTTTTTGCATTACTTAGACACAGCCCCTTGGTAGATATCTGTCAAAAAGAGTAAACCTAGATAAAGCGGATAAGACGGAGATTAAAACAGAAGACGAACTAGCAGGGCCATCACAGCGGGCCCTATCAGGATACCAGCGCTGCGACATTTATTTTTAAAAGTCGCAGCATCATGCTGAGATAGGAGCCTCTTGGCCTCTTATATAGGACTTTCTATTTCATTTTCGTTTTGTTACTTTTTTTTACTCTGATGGATGGAACTTGGATTTTTATTTTACTGTGTTTAGTTTCGTTTGTGATCTTCCTGCAGTACGAGTCGCAATACTCGCAATAAATACTTTTTCTTTTCTTTCAGGGGATCGCGGAGAAGGGGGGTGGTTCAGGTTATCGGACCGGAATAAATCCGATATCTAAACATGATAAAATGAAAAAATAAGATTTGATGTTTTTTTTGGGAGGTTAACGACCGCTTTTAGTGTCGTTACGAATATTAATTATGTTATTGTAATATATTGACACAGCTGTTTTCATGTCCATCGTTTTAAGTTCCAAAATAATTATACACTCATCAGAATAATTGTACGTGTTGTATTTATATTCTTTTTGCCTACTTACTACTTGCAAGACCAACCGAAGGGCACCCCGAGGTTAGATTTGGTTAGGTTACTTTCCCCCCCGATGGGTTCCCGCATTGTCGAGGCGGGGGGCTCAGTAGCCGTGGCTTGGACACCCACGGTGAAGCGAAGAGGAACCCGAGGAGGGGCCGCTCGTCAAGGCTTTTGCTGACAAGCCAACGACGTAGCGGCCAAAAGTAGGTTGCGGTGTCGCTTGGGCGACATTGCAACTGAGGCGGGCCGCGATGTCGTACCGGAGGCATCGCGGCTGAGGGTTGGAGGCCGCGGCGGGAGAGGAGTGCCGGTATTACGGTGCGCCGCTCTCCCTACCTTCCGCGGCCTTGACGGAGTCGCCACCGCACGATGGCGGACGCGGTGGGGCTGCAGGGGAAGAGGAGTGTCGGTATTACGTTGGCCGCTCTCCCTATCCTCTGCAGCCGAAAATTGGCAGGCGGCAGGGCCAATGTCCTGACCCGTCGCAGGGGGGACCAAGGGTGCCCAGACACGGGGTCGTCTGGCGCCCATGTGCTGGTTTGGTCCCTGGGGTGGTCACGGCGTGCTATGTGTTCTGGTGCGCCGGTGATGGGGAGTACTCCCCAGAGGAGGGTCCGGTGACGGACAGCCGCGACGGGTTCACGGATGAGTGCTAACGCGTGCCCGTGTTCCCGCCGTAAGCGGCAGAGGAGGACACCGTGGAGTTTTAGTGGGTTAGAGTCCCACATAACTGCACTATCTCCCCGTGGTAGTGCAGTATGCATGAGCATTTGTCCACGTTAAAAAAAAAATGGTTAGGTTACTTTAATAAACCCTTTACACAGAAATAGGGGCCGTCGACATAGGATGCGAGAGCGGGCAAATGACAATACAAATACCAAGTAACATGTGTTTGGGATACACAAACATTTGATATTCAAATTGTACGATCGACCGTTAGCTTTTTTGCCTCCGTAAAACTGACTAAATTGAAAGTCGTTAAATAAAATATTGGTAACATCTATTTAGCGATAATATAAAATAACTATTCGGTCTGAAATTAACTTTAAAAGCGTTTATAAATCTTTATGGCATAGAATAAAAAGGTTAATTTCTACAATACTTTATGAAACACAATTTGGTGAGCATTTATCCATTCTAGCAGGTATTTCGATTTTTTGGTAGTAAAATAGGTACTTTTCTGGTAGGCGTTTAAATACAAGCCTTTTTCAAGTAACAACATCAGAACTGTAGGTATTCTCAGAAAGTGTAGGCAGAAGTGGTCGCCGTTGGTGTCGTGGTCGCAAGCGCGACTACTGAGTGGGGTCCTCGGTTTGATTCTGGTCCTGATGGGACGTTGAGCTACCCATTACTCTCCGCCCGCAAGCCCGTGCCTACGGTGGCTGGGAGCTGCCGCGCGGCTCCCGACGCGGCTGGGACGGGAGGCTCTCTCCCTCAGGTACTACGCCCCTTTGGGTATTAAAGATGTGATGATGAGAACGAAATAAATAGAAAATCAATCTGATTAGCCCTTTCCCAACTATACGTACCTACATACTCGTATTATGTTGGGTTCGGTTTCCAGTTTAACCGAATGCAGCTGAATACCATTGTTTTACGTAGAACGAATGTCTATCTCTATCTGACCTGCGCAACTCAGTGACTGGGTAATACGATACCCATTGGTAAGACTGGTTGTCCTAATTTATGGGCTTCAGATGACAGTCGAGACCAACGGCTTAACGTGCTTTCAGAGGCACGGAGAGGTCTTGGTATGTAAAGACTGTGATATATTGGCAACATTCGCCCCGACAAAAATAGATAATATATAATGTTTTGACAGCTGTGACAAAAACAAATGAATATAGTGTAAGACTGATTGGAAAAACTAAAGGTAGAAAGTAAAACAAAGAGTTAAACGAGTAATTGAATTTTATTCTCCGAAATATTGTAAAGAACTAAAGATGGTCACCCATCCACTGACCAACCGCGGCAAGCGTAGCTTAACCTGATCGATCGATCTGTGCAGCTGTTATAACTTAGCTACAAAACTTCATCATTCTCTGTCATTTTATGTGTTGTCAGAGGATTCTCCCTTTTCTAAGGAGGACAAGGAACTATAGACCCTGCCTCTTACCTCTATAGTTCTTTTTTTTTCAATTCTGATTTAATCACACAGGGAAACACCGATCATAGGCATCTCCACTGCACTTTGGATGACTTTAAAGCCGGATTTACATTACTGTGTTGTGTCGTGACGCAGAATACACCAATCAAACGATTCTGTACAGGACTACGTCAAATCACAAGGAGTTTTGATTGGCTAAAACTGCGTCAGAAAGCAACACAACACAGTAATCTAAATCCGACTTAAGTCTTCTAATGAGACCCATTGTGAGCGACCAAATTATATTACTCGAATGATGCTGATCATCAATACGTATCTTCGTGAACTGGCGCAGCGCAGTTAGTCAGTAGGTCTTGGGACGGTTCATCTCTTAGATGGCTTATTTTAATTTCTGAATTGTTTTCATCTTTTAACCTTTTAATCTTTTAACGTGCATTTCTTTTTACATTGTTCTCGCATGTATTATTATAACTTGAATGATGTAACCAACATTTTGATTTAAAAGAGTGTCCGTGGAATTTCTTGCCCGTTCTTCTCCATAGGTCCTACTATAAGCATTGGAATGGGCAACTAGCTTCATCTTTCTGACAGACCGAATCCTTGATAATTCAAAAGTGCCTGTAATTGTTTTACTATTCAAAACCAAAACAAAAAAGTGGCTAAAAAGGATATCACTGTTAACCCCAAAACTGCAAGTCGCTTGGAGGCTTTTAAAGTTAAACTCATTAATAAATTACCAGTTTTGTCTACTCATGCTGATCCTAATCATCTTTATGATAATTTTTTTAATATATACTGTAAACAATTTGATTCCACCTTTATTCCCAAGACTATCTCGGTTAATAGTAATGTATCGTTCAGTGATTGGGCTACCATTGGTATTCATAAAAGTAGAACACGGCTTTATGAACTGTACAATGAAAGGACTTATGTTAACACTGATGAATTTAATTTGTATGTTAGAAATTATTCAAAATTATTTAAAAAAGTTTGTTATATGGCCAAGTCACGTTATTTGGGTTCAAAAATTAAAAACAGCAGTAATGTAATTAAAACGACTTGGAACATTATTAATAGTGAAGCGGGAAGGTCTAGTAACCGAAATACTGATTACAGCCTGTCTATTAATGACAACATAATAAAATCTGACTCACAAGTCGCCGAGGCATTTGAAAATTTCTTTTCAGATATTCCCGTTTCAACTACTAAATCCCTAAACTCATCACCTTCTGTTGCTGAGTCTTTGCTTAAGGAAAATGTTAATGGTTGCGATTCGGATTTTAATTTTGAATATATTACATGTAGAGATATAATTAAAACCTTTCACACTTTAAATGTAAAAAAGACTGCAGATCTGTGGGGCAATTCTGTAGAAGTTGCTAAGTCTATTATTGACATTGTAGCTAGCGATGTTCAAATCCGCTATAAACTGTAAACGTGTTATAAACTATAAACTATATTCATATAGTCTGTTATTTTATACGCTATAATTATAGCGCGCTATTTCAAAACTCGAGCGCAGTCTGAACGCGGAGACGCTATAATTTAGCAACACGCTATCAGTGCTATCACGCTAAACGGACTTGATGAATTGATGATGCGCGGTAGATATTATTTCGCAACGCGCTATACATTATAGTCGCTAACGCTATCTTGCTATCTCGTTCTGGCCCCGCTGTGCGAACGCTATCTTACTATCTCGTTCTGGCCCCGCTGTGCGCGTTTAAACTATTATTCATTGAGTAGGTTGAGGCGCTATAATATAGCGCGAAGTCAGAGCCGCTATAGCACGCGCTATACGCTATGTACAAATAGTCTGTTATATTTTGGCGCTATACGCTTTATTAACCACCACTAATTGTAGCACCTACTCTTGCTCTTATCTTTAATAGTTGTATTGACAATGGGGAGTTTCCTGATCTTATGAAAAATAGTAAAATAATACCTTTGTTTAAATCAGGTAGTACATCAGACCCCACAAATTATAGACCTATTTCTGTACTACCTACCTTTAGTAAAATTTTTGAGAAATTAATTTTAGACCAAATGCAAAGATTTTTTAATAAATATAAATTATTACACAGCAAACAGTTCGGTTTTACAAGGGGTCGTTCAACTACTGATGCCGGTGTTGAACTTTTAGGACATATTTATAATGCATGGGAAGATAAATGCGATGCCTTGGGCATCTTTTGTGATTTGTCCAAGGCATTCGATTGCGTTCTTCACGAAACGTTAATCAGGAAACTCCACCACTACGGGATCCGGAATACTGCTCTGGATCTTCTTACTTCATACTTGAGTAAAAGGATTCAGAGCGTTGACGTTAATGGAGAAAGATCACCCGGATCTTTAGTAACGATGGGAGTCCCACAGGGCTCAATTCTTGGTCCTTTCTTGTTTCTTATTTATATCAATGACTTGCCGTACCTCATAAAGGATAATCATGATATAGTGTTGTTTGCAGATGACACTTCACTTTTGTTTAAACTTAAACGTCAGCAGTTGGTTACTGACGATGTAAATAGCGCGATTTCGAAAGTAGTCCACTGGTTCAATGTTAATAATTTGCTTCTAAACGAGAAAAAAACCAAATGCATTAAGTTTACACTACCCCACGTTAGGCAGGCGAAAACTAATGTGTTGATAAAGGGCGAGGAATTGAATCCTGAAGACAGCACAGTATTCTTGGGCATAACTTTGGATGCTAAGCTTCAGTGGGGTCCCCATATAGATAAACTGTCAAAAAAGCTAAGTTCCGCAGCATACGCCGTTAGAAAAATTCGTAATTTAACTGATATAGAGACTGCCCGTTTAGTGTACTTTAGTTATTTTCATAGTGTAATGTCGTACGGTATTCTATTGTGGGGAAATGCCGCCGATATTCAGACTATCTTTGTTTTGCAGAAGCGTGCTGTTCGATCAATTTATAAATTAAGTCCGAGACACTCTCTCAGAGACAAATTTAAAGAGATCAATGTAATGACTGTGCCTACTCAGTATATTTATGAAAATCTTTTATATGCCCATAAAAACATAAAATTGTTCAAAAAATACAGTGATATCCATAATATAAATACTAGAAACAAACACAAATATGTTGTACCTACAACAAGGCTCAAGAAAATAGGTGGCTCGTTCAGATGCCAATGTATACACTTTTATAATAAACTACCAAGCCACGTTCAAGATCTAAGCCTTAATAAATTTAAATCGTTCATTAAACGTAAGTTGTGCCAGAAAGCCTTTTATACCATTAAAGATTATATTGAGGATACAAAGGCTTGGGATTGAGTTGCTTCCAATTTCTGCATTTTGAGTGTTTTTGATGTTTTTTTTTTTATATACACATTGACATTAATGTTTTTTTTTTTTTTTAACTGACATTTGCTTACTTTTAAAGTATTACATTATTTTAATTATTGTGAATGTGAAGACGATGTGGGTCATTTAATTTAGACATTTTATATTTATTATTATTCTCTCTATGGTCTGGCAGTTTGAGTAATTCATGTGGCCTACCCAAATGTCCTTTCTTTGGTATTGTTCGTCGAATCGTTGAGCTCCTTAAGTCTTGAGTTGAGCTGCATGATTTCTGACAAATGCGTGCACTGACTGGACAGGTCCTCTCAATCTGTGTGGTTCTTTCCTCAAAAGACCATCTCAGACATCGACCTACATGGTCTTCATATAACTTGACCAAGATTATGTCTGGACTTTAAAAGAGACTATGACCTCTGAGTTTGTTTCGGCCTTTCTTCTCAGAGTAGTCAGATAGGAAACGCCGACCTCATCTAGTTTAAAAAAAATTATGATTGACGTGTAAAAGTGTTTGTGCAAACCTACTTACAGAAATAAAATCATTTATCATTTACTTGAAATAAATAAATACTTCGAATATCGATTAAATATGTAATTACCGTATTTCTTTTCAGTGTTCATATTATCTACAATCCTAACTTCATTTTCCCAAGGGATTAGAAAAAAGTTCATGAATTATGGGTACGAGAAGAAACCAGCTGACATGATATAGTATAGTGACATCATCAATATTTGGATACCTCAGAACGTTCCTCGGCTGAGGCGTAAAGAAAAACTGTTTAATATTAACTTGAGGACATGGGCTCCAACCAGAACAAGACATTACTGTTGAGATTTTGTTTTATTCTCCATCCTTTTTTCCTCTATCCGTGCAAGCACCAATTGATTTTTTTCATTTTGTATAATGATTATTAATCTGATTATGATTCTGTAAATCTATATTTGTTACGGCCGCGAATCATATATTAATCAACGTACAACTTAATACTGACCAGCAAATTGCAAAAAACGTAAAAAAAAATTGAATTTCACGGGCTAATGGCGACCGAGTTCGCGACTCGCGAGTGAGTATTGAGTGATTCACAGATCCAAATCACAGTGAACTTTATCCTCATTGTAATACGGTTCCTGTTGGCTTGCTGCCGCTGAAGTCTATCAAAATTATTGTGACCTTTATTCTCGTTATAATATGGCTGCTGTGAACAGACTATACATTCGATTCGAGTAAGGTACAGACGCCAGCACGTCAAGTTACTACATCTGTCAAATTTCTTTAATAGATTTTCAACTCGCTAAAGCATAAGGTTCAAAGTTGATTGGGAAAATTTGACAGTTTTGGGTAGCTTGATGTGCTGGCGTCTGTACGTAAGAAAAAACCGGCCAAGTGCGAGTTGGATTCGCACAAGGGTTCCGTACCACAAGGCATAAAACGCCGAAAAAAACGTTTCATTTATATCCCTTTCAATTTTAACTTTATTTTTATTATTTGTTATAGCGGCAACAGAAATACATTATCTGAAAATTTCAACTGTCTAGCTATGACGGTTCATGAGATACAGCCTGGTGACAGACAGACAGGACAGACCGACAGTGGAGTTTTAGTAATGGTCCCGTTTTTACCCTTTGGGTATGGAACCCTAAAAATTGGTTCTGAATAAAAAAAAATGTATATACAAAAATCACATCATTTATTTACAATACTTAAAAATACCTAGATTGAAACAACAAAAAAGAAAAAAAAAACTTAAAATTAAATAAATCAAAAATACTTATTCCTAATTAATTCTTAATGCGTGTAAAGGGCTCACAGCTGCAAATGGTAGAAAAACAGCCGCCAAATACGGCTGTCCCATTTCAAAACCTAGTTAGGGACACTTTTTACAAAAATCGTCTTATTGCATAATCTTGCTAACCTAGGTTTCTACCAAATACAAAAACACCAGCGTTTTAAACTTACATAAAAGGAGATATATTTAAGCATCGATACCTAGTAAGTGCACCTTTCACTCCCTAGTGACCATTTTAAAACCTAGTAAGTCACTTTAATCAATTCAAAAAATACATTCCATATGCTGACCAATATTACGTTTATGCGCTCTCCTGTAAAATTTCATTTTAAGGCCTTACTAGGTTTTGAAATGGGGCAGCCGAATAGGTCTACGAATTCTGAAAGCTTATTAAATTTTTTGCTAAGTAAGCGTCACATACGAATGCGAACATTATTCGTTTAGCATTAATGTTCATATTCCAATGAAACGCTTTCTCATATTCGCTTGAAACGAATATGAACATTATACGCATTGAAATGAAGTCCATATTCGTATGGAATACATACTTTACTCGATTTGGCTCTCAAACAAAGGGGAATGCAAAACAATTACTTAAACTTGAATTCAGAATCTTTGATAATTTATGCAATGAGGGTTTTCTGAAATGACGTTCGCCAGGTGGCAGCACCGACACGTCAGGTCCAGACATCTGTCAAAGAGCCTATATTTTCTTTAGTCATGACTGAATGATGAACGAATGAATGAATCGAATGATGAACGTCATCATAATATTTTGTATTGGGAGACCTCTTGTCACAGTGGTGCCAACTGGTGTCGTAAATTTTCACGAAAACCCTCATTGCCACTGACTCAACTATCTACTTTATGATTATGTCGTTTAAGTTGATTTTCGAGTAACCAATAGTAAAAAATAGGTCCTGAATAAATATCGGTTGCGGTGGATTTCAAACTTTGTCCAAAAGGGTTGAAAGTTATCTGAGACTCTCGAGTTGAAGTAGATACAGTAAGTAATACATGTCATGTACACTGTATAACTGCCTCATAATTGCTTTACCACTTTTGACAACAATTCCCAGTAACTTGGAACTTCAGTCAGGTTGAAAATATCTGTCACTTAGACACCAATTCTGTATTATTCCCTGCGTAATCTTACCACGTACAAACACATCCATATCGTGTCTTGTTAACGGGCAACGGAATCGAAATGTCAACCGTACGGACAACATATATTTTGACAGTTCAAACCACGCCAACTTCGCGTTCATTTCGCGCGGTTTCGTTCGTTGTGTCATAGAGAATACGTTATTAGCAGATGTCGTGATTAGCTAAGGAATTGCTAAGTGGTCTAAGAATCGAATTAAGGAATTGTTCAGTGGTCTAAGGGAATTAGAGGCCTTGTCGTTTTATGACGTGCAAGTAACATTCAACCTTACGGTGGTAATGCAATTACGAAGTCGACTATACAGTGCTCATTCTGGTGGGTCATATTATTTATTTAAAGATAGTTCAATGCAATATTACAAATCACATCCAATATTACAAATTATATAGGTGGTAACTACTCAAAAAATTGCCCATTTACATGAAAACCGTCGAAGATGACGAGTAAATACAGGGTGGCATCGACGCGCAATTGTAAGCATGGATTGAGCACATGAGCACCCCCTAGCGAAAAAATTTATGGACGGTTATCAAAAAAAATCTGCCGTTTCATTAAAAAGTGATAAACGTATGCGGTCAAAATGTATAGAACAACAAATTTGTAAGTTTTAGAGCCACAAGATACAAGCTATGCTTAGTTTGTATCTCACCGAATGACATTGTATTTTTACGTTTTGATGAATAAACTTATTATAGCTCATTGGATATGGGTGACCATGTTTACAGACCCCTCCGTGCCTCGGAAAGCACGTTAAGCCGCGGCTGTCATTCGTGGATCTTTGACAGTCGTTACGGGTAGCCAGAAGCCCGAAAGTCTGACAACCAATCTTACCATGGGGTATCGTATTACCCAGTAACTGGGTTGTGGAGGTCAGATAGGCAGTCGCTCCATGTAAAATACTGGTATTCAGCTGCATCCGGTTAGACTGGAAGCCGACCCCAACATAGTTGGAAAAAGGCAGGCAGATGATGAAACCTATTATTATTACATTACCGACGAAACATTTCAGTAACATGGTAACAAATTCTGCGTCAATGCTCTTGCCATAGTACTGATCATCTTTATATGAACGAGGCCTCAATCTTTA
>OY979691.1:0-10000 GCA_963855955.1 Luperina nickerlii | reverse complement strand
ACTAATTTTGCCCGAGCGCTCCGTTTCCTCTTCATCCAGGGTCACGAACCCGTTACTCGCGCTGTAGGCAGCCATGTACGACCCCTTCATTTCCCCTATGATGACCTGGGAAGTGACGTTGTCGTACACTGCCGCCTCAGATTCCCTGAGCAGTACCCTTAACAGTCCTTCAGATTCTCTGTGGAAGGTCTGCAGGATCTTCTTGCATGTCGCGAGATTGACCTCTCTGGTCGCTCTCACGATTGCTACGTACTCAAGGAATGCGCTCTTAACATGGTCCGTGGTGCCCGAAGTCACTGCGAGGGTCGGCGGGCTGACTTGCCCTTTGTCGGCTCTGGTTGGTTTGGGCTTCTGGGGTGTTGGTGTTTTTGGTGTAGTTTTAAAGAACTTTGTTACCGCTGTCTCCAGTTTGCGGGTTGGGTCCGATACGCGGCTGGTGTTTGGGAGCAGTGCGCCGAGGAAAGTGCCAATGGCTTTGAGGCTACTCCTCGACCGCGCCCGGTCCTCTGGGCTGGTTTTTGCGCTCTGCTCCTTTGCCGATTTTTCGGCCGCTGCCTTTGCCTGGGCCCTCTCTGATCCGCTTATTGTGGTCGGTCCTGTTGTGGGGGTCGTCGCGATGGCTGTTGGCCGTCCGGGGGACTTTAGGAAACTCAAGGTTTCCCCCCTGTCCTCATAGACGACCACCTCGTGTTTTTCTGAGGCCTTTAAACAGCCGAAGCGATCGACGACGTCTCCTCTCTCTCTTTCGACCACCATCGCGTCGATGCTGATGGTACGGGCTGTTACTGCCAGGTAGTCTGCTGCCTCCCTGATCTTTTGGAGTAGCGAGCTTGCCTGGGCAAATGGAGTTTCCTCTCCCCACTCGAGTAATGCGATCGTCTTTCCTTTAAATCGCACTAGACGGCATCGGTGAGAGGCTACTACCACTTGAGGCAGTGCAGCATACTTGCTGCCTTTCATGCTCGCTTTGGTGGTACTTCCGTTGATCAGGGCGGCAAGGCCTGGTGAGATGGGTATCCGGGCTCTGGCTCGGCTTGAACCTATGCAGAAGCTTATTCCCAACCTTTCCCTCTCCTGATTCATAAACAGGGCGACGCCTCGCAGTCTGATACTTGGGGCTCCATCTCCTCCGCATCCCAGGAACTGTGTTAATGACATGGCGTTAGGGGCTGGCTGAGGGCTGGCTTCCGCTGTTTCCGATTGTGATTCTGTTGGTATTTCCGCTTCTGCTGTTTGTTGGGTGGTGTTTCTGTGGGTGGTATGTATGCTAGTGGTGAGTGGTATGTGTGTTTGTGGTGTGTGTGTTCGGTGTTGAGTTGTTGTTGTTGTTGTGATGGTCGTTGTTGACGTGGTGGTTGTTGATGTTGTTGATGGCGTGGTGTCTGTTGACGTGTTGGTTTGTCTTTGTCGATTCTGACGAGGCAAGGTTGCGTCCGTTTTGTTTGCCGCCGCCGCGACCGCAGCGACTCCGCTCACGAACGCCAAGAATGGTGTCCTTGTGGCCAGTCTCCCCATGATGGTGTGGAGTGTGGACTGGCTTAGCTGGGTTTCCAATTTTACCTCCAGCTCCATTCTGTCGTGACCAAATCTTGGGCACTCAAAGAGCAAGTGCCAGACTGTTTCCTCGCAGCTAGGGTCACAGACGCATGAGGGACTATCTTTGAGATGGAAGCGGTGGAGGTACGCTGAGAATCCTCCGTGTCCTGTTAGGACTTGTACCTGGGCCGGTGTGAGAGCTGTGTCTCTGAGCATTCTTTTCGCCGCTAGGACGTCTGGGAAGAATACTTTCGTGACCGCCCCTGTACTCGAGGACTCGTATCGCGTCTGCCACTTCCTTATAGTCTCCTCCCGTATCTTCCTCCTCACGAACGATACGGGGACCTTGCTGTAGTCAGATGTTGTGTGTGTAAGTGCTGCCTCCTTGGCCAGCTCGTCCGCTCTCTCATTCCCGGCCGTTCCCACTGGCCAGCTCGTCCGCTCTCTCATTCCCGGCCGTTCCCACGTGTGCCTTGAGCCAGAAAAGCCTCACTTCCCTGTCCTCCAATCTCATCTCTCGGACGTCTCTTTTTATCTGGAGTGCCAGGTGGTGAGTTACGGACGGTCTCTTCAGCAGGTCGAGTGACGATCTTGAGTCGCTCAAGATGCTTACAGAGGCCGCCCTAGATTCTCTTGCCATCCTGACAGCTCTGTAGAGGGCGTACATTTCCGATTGGAAGACTGTGTTGTGAGGCTCCAGGCCGAAAGTACTGGACTTTGACTCCTTACCGTTCTCCCACCAAGTAAGGGCAGCTCCGACTTTCCCCTCTATCTTGCTGCCGTCGGTGTATATTTGGGGACCGGTTACTTGATGAGTTTCCAGTGTTTCAGGAGTCAAGTCCTCAAGGCGTGCATATTCCGTTGTAATGAGTAGTGCTGGATGGGGTTGTTGGGAGAAGTGCACGTTGCACTCCAGTTCGCAGTCCGATGGTATGAACTCCCGGGAATGGCCCTTTTTGATCGTGAAAAGGGTTGCCGCCTCGATTACCCGGAGATCTAGGGGTAGTTGGCCTGACAGGATGAGTGCCGATGTCAGAGAAACCGTGCGGTATGCCTTGCAGATTTTCTGCGCGAATCCCCTCTGCAGTGAGTCAAACTGATTCCTTGTCATCAATTTCCCAGCTGCGGGGGCCCACGCACTCGCTGCATACAACACGATAGGCTCTATCACCGACACGTATATTGTCCTGATTATCTCTCTGTTCAGACCCCAAGTCACTTTTGCTGCGCATGCCAACTGCTTGTAAATGTCCGCGGCCTTTTTACAGGTCGCAGCCACGTGCGCATTGAAAGTTAGTTTAGAATCTATTGTCAGACCTAACAGCTTGACCTCTTCGACCAGGTTGAGTCGCACACCCGACATATAGAGTATCGGAACGTCGTATTTTAGCTTTTTCGTTAACACCATCGCGTTGGTCTTATGCGCGGCGAAACGTAGCTTGTTTTTGACGCCCCATTCCGATACTATGTCTAGTGTGTCATTGGCCGATTGCTGCAGGGGACCAGTTGTAAAGTCCGAGAAAACCAGGACAACATCGTCTGCGAAGGCTTGACAGTATACCCCCATTCTAGCCATTCTGTGAAGGAGCGAGTCTAGGATAAGGTTCCAGAACGTCGGTCCGGCAATTGAGCCCTGGACGCATCCTTTCGTGGTGCCCTTCTCGCTAGTCGCTCTGGCATAGTTGACCCTGATGTTCCGGTCTTCCAGGTATGAGGTGACGAGAGCGTAGATGTTGGTGGGGCAGTTCTTAACTACCAACTGTCTTTTGAGAGCTGGCCACCACGCGTTATCGAAGGCCCCCTCTATGTCCAATGATATCAAAAGCACGATTTTTTTTGCTTTGATTTCGGCACGTATGTGTCCCATTAGGGCATAGAGGGCGTCCTCGGTACCGCGCTGCGGCATGAAACCGTACTGATTTGTGTTTAGAGTCGGGAGGAAGTGCCACTGGAGTCTGCCTACAAGGAGTTTCTCGACGATTTTCCCCAGGACCGAGAGCAGGCCTATTGGCCTGTACGACTTTGGGTTGGTATAGTCGTCCTTTCCTGGCTTGCGGAGAATGCACACGTGGGCGACCTTCCACTGCTTCTGTTTGCTATCGCCAAGAACACCTCCCTATCGCAGTTTATTGCCGCCGTGCAGATGTCCGCTGTCAATCCGTCGGGGCCGGGGGCTTTTTTCGGATTCTGGTTTTGGAGAACCATTTCCAGCTCCGCGGCCGTGAAAGATGGATCATCAGCGGACAGTCCTTGGGGGTTTTCCTCCTCCGCTAGCCTCCTCAGAGCCGTGTGGTATGGTTGTTCGGCATCCGTTGAGTCATCGGGGTAGAAGGTCTTTGCCAGAAGATCCGCCGACTGCTCTGGGCTGAGCGTCTCACCCGCGGTGTTTCTCAGGAGCGCGTCGTCCTGTCTTCTGGCTGTCTTCCTTAGTACCCTGTAGATGCCGTCCCACATGCTCTCTCGGTCCTGCTTCGTGCAGAACTCCTTCCAGCCGGCCGTGGCGGCTTCCGTCGCCGCTGTGGTGTAAGTGTTTTTTGCTATTATGTAGTCTTGGATGGTGAAGTGTCTCCGGCATTCGGCCGCGTTTCGGATCCTTCTCTTCTTCCTCATTGCGTCTTTTTTGAGACGCTCCAGAGAAGGAGTCCACCATGGGGGCTTTTCCTCGTGTTTAGGCGACCCCAGTTTTGGGATCGCTACCTCGCATGAGCAGTGGATGTTATGCGTGTATTTCTTGACTATTGTCTCCAGATCCTCCGGGTTCGAGACGTTCGAGACTCCGGCTGATGTGATGCCTTCTTCTGCCAGGGCGGTCTTGAAGTGCGTGCTGAAGTCTGACCACCTTGCCTTCTTGGTGTTATAGATGCGCGTCGAGATTGGCCTTAAGGGTTCCAAGGCCTTCTCTAAGCGCATCGAGAAGGTTATAGCATTGTGGTCCGAAGTTGTTACACTTCTTTCAACACGCCAATCCTCGACCTTACCCAACAGCGACAGGCTGCATGCGGTCACATCAACGATGCTTGTGCACCACCTGTCCCCTCTGTAAGTCTCGAACGTTGGTGTTTGGCCCGTGTTTAGGATGTGGAGATCCCGCTCGTTGAGGAACGAGTTGTACGCTGCCCCGCGATGGTTTTCGGAAACACTTCCCCACCACTGGCTCCAGGCGTTTACGTCTCCTCCCACCAGGATGTTTGTTGTGCGTAGTTTTTGTATAGTGTTGTTTATTTCCGAAAGGTAGGGTTCAATGTCCTGGTCACCCTCCAAATAGACCGATAGCACTCCGAGACTGAGCTGGCCCACCTTCAGTAAAACGGCGGCGATGTTCTCTGTCACAAGCTGGGGGTCGTGGATGACCTCCAGGTTGTTCCCGAAAACAACGATCGCCGCTTTTACTGGTTTCTGGCGGTTTAGGCTGCACTGGATGACTTGCGTGCCGGGGTTTTGCTTCATCACACCTGTTCTTCCTACATAGGGCTCTTGAACAAGTGCTACTGAAACTCCCCTTGCTTGTGCCGCCATATGAAGTTCTTCTGTGGCCAGCTTGGAGCGCTGAAGATTGCCTTGGATGAATTTCAATCTTGGTATCGGTCTCTTTGAATTTTGGGGGGTGTCCGCTTGTGTGATTGGTGTTTCCGTCTCGTTGCCCTTAGCAATAGGAGACGCGCGACCTCGCTATGCCATCCCATTTTTGGCGTTCCGGGCAGTCTTCGCTGAACGCTGTGTGCGCCAGGTCTCTGCCCGTCTTGTGGATGATCTTGCAGTTAATACATGTGGGTTCTTTGCCCTCCGTTCTTATGAGGCAGTCCCTTCCACTGTGCGCGCCGCTGCAGAAGCTGCAGATGTCTTTTGCGGCTTTGCACAATTGTCTGTTGTGCCCGTATTGTAGGCACTTTGTGCACTGCACAAGGGGCGACTGATCCTCGATCGGGCATCGTTTAATGCCCACATGTATTTTCTGCACCGCCGTGTAACTTTTCCAGAGCTCTGGGGAGAGCTCCAGAACAGGGTGACATTCGAGGGGGTTCCTCGCACGCTTCCTATACCGTACTTTTAGGGTCTGTCTCTCCACAGCGACGTTCTGCAGAAGATGCTTATTCTGCGCTTTCACGAGATCTATGATTTCCCCGTCGCTGTAACTCGACAGTACTCCCCTTATGCAAACGAGCGGATTTTGCGGTTTGGGCTCTTGGACCTTGAGCCCCGCGCTCGACTGGACTTGTTCCTTGACCTTCCTCAAGTCCTCCTTGCTGGCGCACCTCATAACCACTTTTTGGTTACGGGCTTTCCGCACAGTGTCGACCCGGGCTCCGCTCGATTTGAGGTCCAAGGCTGTCCTGATCCTCTCGATCACGTTGTCCCCGGTGTGTTGTGGGTCCGTGGATGAGACGATCAGGGTGTGGTTTGCTTGTGTGGCTGGTTTCGGGGGTTTTGGTGTGCTGGCTACCTGGGCAAAGGTCTTTGGACCCTGTTGTTGTTGGGGCGGTCTATCCGCTCTGCCCAGGTCCGCTACCCCTTTTTGGATGTTCTGGAGGGTCTTTTTGACCTCCCCGACTGCTAGTTCCGCTTCCAGGTTCATCACCGGAGGTGCCTGGGTTGGCGGTTCTTTGTCGCGCAGTGCGCGGAGGTCCGCCGAGACGATCTCCAGCCTTTCGGAAATGGGTTTGAGATGATGCGTGAAGTTTATTGGAGTTGGTGGTGGTGGGGGGGAGGCTACGGGTCTGTTGGTGAGTGCCTGCAGTAGGCCGCGGAGTTCTTCAAAGGCCTCCTCGAACTTTGAGGTGGTGAGTAGGAGGCCCGTCTCCTGAATGCTCAGGTCCGGGTTCGGTTTGACCGGACGGTTGAGGTCTTCCTTGAGTCGCTCGAGATCCTTCCGGAGCACGTCAAGCTGGTTCGACGCGCTGATCACGTTTGAGTCCAGGCGTGAGAGGATTGTCCCCATTGATTCCCATTTGGGGTCGCCCGGGGCTCTTGCTCCTTCCTGCCTGGTCTTCTCGTGCTCCTTTAGGTTCCTGAGGCTCGCCGCTGTGACCTCTTCCTTAATCTCCTTGATGCCTTTGAAGGCCTCAAGGGTTTCGTGGCCCAGCCATTCCCTGATCCCTTTCGACTCTTTGAGCGTATCCGAAACGTCCGTTCTCATTAGGGAGAGCTCGACCTTCATTTGCATTATATCACGATTGTGGGCTCTCTCGACGCGCACAAGTTCTTGTGCGTGTCGAGAGCGCTCCTTCTCGAGGTTGTACTTATGCCGTGATCTAGAGTCTGCCAGTGAGAGGGTTATCTCGTACAGGCCCTGCAAGCACTCGTGGGTTGTGGTTTTGCATTCCCGCTTCATGTTCCCGGCGGCCTCCAAAGCCTCCTTACCTTTCTGAAGCAGGTCGTTTGCTTCGCGTGTTGCCAGGTCCATCTCCACCCCAGTGCCTCTTTTCGGAGTCCTGTAGAGGATACTCGGCCGTCCGATCGCTGGACGATCGGCCTGACTAGAGGCCACCGAGCTTTCCTCGTCCGAGATGATCTGGTGGGGAGGGGAAATTCCGCATTGCTCCCAGTTTATTACTATCTCGGAGATCCTGCTACGGTCCCCCGTCTGAGACGTACCGGACACCGATGGTGGTGGCGGCATCGTGGTCGATGCGTCCGGTTCCGACTCTGCCCTCGGCTCCTGTGGCTTCTGCGATGGACGCGCCGTCTTTTCAGATACGAATGATTTTTCCGACACCATGGACTTCGCGGTGTTTTTTAGAACCTTTTCTCTAAGTGTTTTAGTGACTTTTGCGGCCTCCGTGGTCATCTTGCGGGACGTACTATTTTGAGACATGTTGGTATGTAGTGGTTAGTGGGTAGGTGGTTGTTAATGTAGTTTGTAGTTGTTAGTTTTTACAGAAAGATACATTTACTAGTGAATTAATTAAAATTATTGAGTAACTTAGTTCTACAATGTGATGAAATAGTATTCGTAATGTCTATGACTGTGTTGTATTATATACTAGGATGGACTCACGGGAAACTTCGCTGGTGGTCTGCGTGTTGTCCGGTGAGGAGTCCGATAACTGCAGGGCTCTGATGGTCTAAGCCCTAGTGAGTACGCTGGTGGTGGTTCTCAGCGGAATTGCTTCGGCGTGGCTAGGCTAAGCTGGTGCGGTGCTGATGCTGGTGTCGCTTTAGAGATTCTGGCGGGGCCAGATTAAAGAGCGTTTTGCGCCCTTCAAAATGAGCCCAAACTCGGCGTCCTAGGTCCAACGGGTACGAAGTTAGACTGCGGGGGGGTGAGGTACCTCTGAGAGGGGTGAGGGGGGGAGGGGGGGAAGGTTTCGTGGGGCGGCTATTGGAGGGGGGGTCTTGAGTTGAGGGGGAGGAGGTCAAGGGGGTCGGGGGGGGGAGGTTTCGTGGGGCGACGATTGAGGAGGGGGTCAAAGTGGGGGTCAAAGGGGGTCTCGGGGGGGGGTTTCGTGGGAAGACGATTGAGGGGGGGGTCAAAAATTTAAAACGGGGGTCAAGAGGGGGGGTCGGAACAAACAAAAAAAAGGGGAGGGGGAAGTTCGTGAGAAGACGATTAAGGAGGGGGCCCGGGGCAAGGGCAAAGGGGGGGTACGCCAATTGCGGGGGTGACGTCTTGTTGGTGGTGGAAGAGGGGGGTGGTGAATGGAGGGGGGGTTGGATTTGAGGAAGAGGAGGGGTGGGGGTGTGTGGAAGGATTGTGATGTCCCGAGTCGGAAGAGCCCAAACTCGGGGGGGGTAGGAATAGGGGTATAGGAGTTCTCTCGGGGAATGTCTTGGTGATGGTCGTGGAGTCGTCACTCTGGTGCGTGTTCTGCAGACGGATTCCTCGGCCGGCTTCGGAGTCTCCAGTACGGGCTGTGATGGCTAGTTCGACGTCGCGCCTCGTGGTTTTACAAACACGTGTTGGTAAAGTTAGGTTATTTTAGGTTATTTTGACGGAAAACCACGTGTTTTTTCCGTGTTTTTGAACCTTAATAACTCCACAGCCGCTGCTCCGATTTTTCTGATCCCGATGTTGCTGGATTGGATTTTGCCGCGTCTCTCCGGTGTATTGGAGGTAGATTGATTCCACTGACCTGTGAGATGTTATTCGCAGTCAAAGTTCAGGGGGTCCTGCTCCGAGACCCGTGGTGGTAGACACTTGCGCACACTAATCCTGGTGACTTGTCACTACACAATTTCACTGATACCTTTTTCACGTACGTACCTCAACGCGTGTAATTTTAGTGAATTTTTCTCGCGGAGGTGATGTTGTTCGTGCGATTGTTAGTCGGTTACGGTTGGGTTAGGTTAGGTTAGGTTAGGTTAGGTTAGGTTAGGTTAGGTTAGGTTAGGTTAGGTTAGGTTAGGTTAGGTTAGGTTAGGTTAGGTTAGGTTAGGTTAGGTTAGGTTAGGTTAGGTTAGGTTAGGTTAGGTTAGGTTAGGTTAGGTTAGGTTAGGTTAGGTTAGGTTAGGTTAGGTTAGGTTAGGTTAGGTTAGGTTAGGTTAGGTTAGGTTAGGTTAGGTTAGGTTAGGTTAGGTTAGGTTAGGTTAGGTTAGGTTAGGTTAGGTTAGGTTAGGTTAGGTTAGGTTAGGTTAGGTTAGGTTAGGTTAGGTTAGGTTAGGTTAGGTTAGGTTAGGTTAGGTTAGGTTAGGTTAGGTTAGGTTAGGTTAGGTTAGGTTAGGTTAGGTTAGGTTAGGTTAGGTTAGGTTAGGTTAGGTTAGGTTAGGTTAGGTTAGGTTAGGTTAGGTTAGGTTAGGTTAGGTTAGGTTAGGTTAGGTTAGGTTAGGTTAGGTTAGGTTAGGTTAGGTTAGGTTAGGTTAGGTTAGGTTAGGTTAGGTTAGGTTAGGTTAGGTTAGGTTAGGTTAGGTTAGGTTAGGTTAGGTTAGGTTAGGTTAGGTTAGGTTAGGTTAGGTTAGGTTAGGTTAGGTTAGGTTAGGTTAGGTTAGGTTAGGTTAGGTTAGGTTAGGTTAGGTTAGGTTAGGTTAGGTTAGGTTAGGTTAGGTTAGGTTAGGTTAGGTTAGGTTAGGTTAGGTTAGGTTAGGTTAGGTTAGGTTAGGTTAGGTTAGGTTAGGTTAGGTTAGGTTAGGTTAGGTTAGGTTAGGTTAGGTTAGGTTAGGTTAGGTTAGGTTAGGTTAGGTTAGGTTAGGTTAGGTTAGGTTAGGTTAGGTTAGGTTAGGTTAGGTTAGGTTAGGTTAGGTTAGGTTAGGTTAGGTTAGGTTAGGTTAGGTTAGGTTAGGTTAGGTTAGGTTAGGTTAGGTTAGGTTAGGTTAGGTTAGGTTAGGTTAGGTTAGGTTAGGTTAGGTTAGGTTAGGTTAGGTTAGGTTAGGTTAGGTTAGGTTAGGTTAGGTTAGGTTAGGTTAGGTTAGGTTAGGTTAGGTTAGGTTAGGTTAGGTTAGGTTAGGTTAGGTTAGGTTAGGTTAGGTTAGGTTAGGTTAGGTTAGGTTAGGTTAGGTTAGGTTAGGTTAGGTTAGGTTAGGTTAGGTTAGG
>OY979690.1:11280000-11285436 GCA_963855955.1 Luperina nickerlii | reverse complement strand
CCTAACCTAACCGAACCTAACCTAACCTAACCTAACCTAACCTAACCTAACCTAACCTAACCTTAACCTAACCTAACCTAACCTAACCTAACCTAACCTAACCTAACCTAACCTAACCTAACCTAACCTAACCTAACCTAACCTAACCTAACCTAACCTAACCTAACCTAACCTAACCTAACCTAACCTAACCTAACCTAACAACCTAACCTAACCTAACCTAACCTAACCTAACCTAACCTAACCTAACCTAACCACCTAACCTAACCTAACCTAACCTAACCTAACCTAACCTAACCTAACCTAACCTAACCTAACCTAACCTAACCTAACCTAACCTAACCTAAACCTAACCTAACCTAACCTAACCCTAACCTAACCTAACCTAACCTAACCTAACCTAACCTAACCTAACCTAACCTAACCTAACCTAACCTAACCTAACCTAACCTAACCTAACCTAACCTAACCTAACCTAACCTAACCTAACCTAACTAACCTAACCTAACCTAACCTAACCTAACCTAACCTAACCTAACCTAACCTAACCTAACCTAACCTAACCTAACCTAACCTAACCTAACCTAACCTAACCTAACCTAACCTAACCTAACCTAACCTAACCTAACCTAACCTAACCTAACCTAACCTAACCTAACCTAACCTAACCTAACCTAACCTAACCTAACCTAACCTAACCTAACCTAACCTAACCTAACCTAACCTAACCTAACCTAACCTAACCTAACCTAACCTAACCTAACCTAACCTAACCTAACCTAACCTAACCTAACCTAACCTAACCTAACCTAACCTAACCTAACCTAACCTAACCTAACCTAACCTAACCTAACCTAACCTAACCTAACCTAACCTAACCTAACCTAACCTAACCTAACCTAACCTAACCTAACCTAACCTAACCTAACCTAACCTAACCTAACCTAACCTAACCTAACCTAACCTAACCTAACCTAACCTAACCTAACCTAACCTAACCTAACCTAACCTAACCTAACCTAACCTAACCTAACCTAACCTAACCTAACCTAACCTAACCTAACCTAACCTAACCTAACCTAACCTAACCTAACCTAACCCCTTACTGTGTCGAAGGTCGGGGTTTCTCCTGCGTTGAGTATATGCAGCCCGAGCTCACCGAGAGTTCCGCACACTTCCTCTCCCCTACGGTCGACCGTCTGGCTGCCCCACCAAGTGCTTTTCGCGTTTACGTCGCCTCCAACGATTATGGGCTTAGAGCCATTTTTGGCAACTACTTCCCTAAGATGGTCTAGGTAGGGCTCAACTGGTTTGTCTGGCTCGCAGTATATCGACACCAGGGTGATCTCCCAGGCACTAGTCTGTATCCCCCACCACAACGATGTTATTAGTGGTGAGTTTTGGGTACTGTTTTATATTAAGATTGCTATCGAAGACTGCAATTGCAGCCTTAACAGTCCCTTCTCTGTCGTCGGTGCTCTGGAAGATCCTTACTCCTCTGTGGCTCTTCATTGTCTTGCTTCCCCCTATATATGGTTCTTGCAGTAGGGCTACGGCTATCCCTTGTTTTTGAGCCTCGAGCATCAGCTCGATTGTTGCAAGCCTTTTTCGCTGGAGGTTCGCTTGCATATAGCCATATGTGGTGGTGGCAACGTTGGCGTTAACAATATGCGACGGTCGACCGGGCCAATTCGTCCCATCTGCGGCGTACGGGGCAGTCTGAACTGAAGGCGTTGTGCTCCATCTGCGTTAATTTCGCTTTATTGCAGTTTCTGCAGGCGGGTGGCTCTCCAGCTAGCGAGTCCGGGCACTCCGTTTTCAGGTGAGGACCACCGCAATGGCTGCATGCGTCTGCGGTCTCTTGGCAGTACTTTCTGCCGTGGCCGTACCCCAAGCAACGCGTGCACTGGACTAGAGGAGTCTGGTCTTCCGCTCTAATCCGCTGGAGATCTATGTAAACATAGCCCCTTTCCGTCACCCGCCTCCAGACGCTGGGCGACACGCTTATAATCACATGGCTTGTGTGAGGGTTTCTGGCTCTTCTTCTATATTTTATAACTATTCTATCCTCCCCCTCACCGAGACCGTGGAAGACAGCCCCATTCTGGTTCCGAAGAGCCTTGATGATGTCCTCATCGGTATTTACCGACAGGACATCCCCAAGCCTGATCAGCGGGTCTTTGTTTTCCACGTCCTCGATGGTGAGGCTGCCTCCTTCTTTTCCTATTCTATCCTTTACTTTATCTCGTTCTTCCTTGGACCCAAAGCCCATTATTACTTTCCTGTTTTTGGCCTTTCTGACCCTTTCCACCTTTACCCATCCTTCTTTAGCGTCTATAGCCTTTCTAACTCTTTCGAGTACTTCCTCTCCTGTTTCCGTCTCCACGGTCGAGGTGACCGCGACCGAGTGTAGTGTGCGCTTTTGCAGTGCCCTGTCACTCTGGGTCGCGGTCACCCCGGCGTAGGTAGGCGTTTCTATCTTTTCAATCTTTTCAGCGTGCCTCTCAATCGTCGCCTTCAGTTCTTCCATTTTCTTGCCACTTTCCCGGATGAGGTTTGTGTGTTCCTCTAATCGTGCCATGAGTAGGCTTTCGCCGGAGGTAGAGGAGGGAGGGGGGGTGGGGGTTGGGAGGTTGAGCAGCGTGTGCTCCCACTCCCAAGTCCACCCATCCTCCCTTTATATTTCCCTTCAACTTGAGCTCCTTTTCAGCTTCCTTGACTAATTCAAGGAGTCGCGCAAGTGCCTTTTCGACGCCGTCTTTTATTTCGGTCTTCAGATTCCGTGAAGCCCTCAAATGTGCCTTCGCCTTGTTCAGACAGGCTGCCGCTTCCGCTGCTCTACTGACGTAGTGTTTTTTGGGGGATTCGTCATTTCCCGTTGATACCCTGGGCGCCGCTGTAGTGTTTCCCGCTGGTTTTGTGACCAGATAGGTAGTTTCTGCAGGGCCTGCCTGCATTGTCACGCTGGTCCTTGCTGGTTCTACACTTGCTTTTGCAGCGGCCTCCAGTCTATCTATACTTTTGCGGACGGCCACCTTTGGGGGTGACTTCTCGGTCTCTACTGCGACCCGCTTTTTGACAGGCGTATGGAGCCCAATTCCAAACATTTTGGGAATGTGATGCGGAGGGGCAGATAAATTTGTAAAAGTTGTAAATAGCTACCCCTTTTGTCGTGACCGCTAATAAAATTACACAGTTAAAATAAAGAAAAATAATAAAATAAAATGAAGAAAAGTTTCTCTATGTAGAGTCACTTGACTGCGTCAACTTATCCTAAAGTACTATTAGCGATAGTGTCCGTCAAAAGTAAAAACAGAATGTAAATTTCTATTTAGTCACTCTAGGTAGAGTCGACTCTACTGTAGTCACTATATGCTGTATAGTATACTTAGTCTAATTATATCTAAGTTGGGTGTAAAATTTACAAAAATAAAATAAAAAATTTTTTGGCTCTATGTAGAGTCTCTAAACTCTATCCAAAAACTTCTCCAGACCGAGCCCTATAGCAGGCAAAAAACCCCGTCTCTCTAGCTCTCTCCGTTCACGAGATATAAAATTATTTAGTTTAGGGGTTGCGACCCCTAAAGGGACTTAATATACTGTATGCTACGTTATGTGAATACTATATTATTAACGAAAATAAAATAAAAAATTTTTGGATGATGTTTAAAATTTTGTTCTCTAATTTTTCTAAGTCCAGAAATTAAAAGTAAGTTTTTAGGGGTAGGGGGTTGGGACTATAGGGGTTGGGTGCAGGGGGGGGGTGAGTTTAAGGGGGTTCGGGTTCGCGGAGCGAGGGGGGTAGGTTAGGGAGGGGGGTGGAAAATTTTCGTTATTTTTGAGCTAGGACGCACGGTTTCCGAGATATGAGCAATTTTTGAAAATTTTTGGCTTATAAATACCTAAACAATTTTATCTCTTTGCCGTCAGACGGCTTGGAAGGGTGTTTTTTAATATCCTGTCAAAAATTTCCTAATAGTCCTAGTTCGTCGGGAGAAGTTTTGGGTTACAGCTGGTTAGTCGAGCCGTCGGGTCCCGTGAGTCCCACAGGGGTGGGTCACTTGGTCGATTTAATATTCACCCTCAAAGTTAGGGGTAGGTTTGTGCCAACTACGTTTGCTTGGTTTCGCCCTTAGGAACGAGATATCGAAACGGGGAAAAATATTGGGGTATAGGTCGTGGCCCAAATTTACTGGCAAACCCCTTGCTTTTCTTTTTGGAAAATCAGGAATACAAAATTTTTCCTGTTTTTCCAAAAAATCTCATAGGGGGTGGTCGATATAGCAGCTTTGTCGACATAACAGCTTGTTCGGCAAATATCCTCGACAAGGTTGCAGACTGGAAAGTCGTCGAGGGTCTGAGCAGCTCCGACCACAACGGCATCGTCTTCAAAATTTTACAGACTAAATCAAAAGGATTAAAGGTAGAAAGAACGACAAGGATTTTTAATACAAAAAAGGCCAACTGGTCTGCTTTTCATGAGAAAATCACCCAGCTGAGCCAACAATATACCATCACAAAAGAAGAAATAGGAAAAATAACTAAAGTAGAGCAATTAGACGAATTAGTAAACAAGTACACAGAAATAGTAACAAAAGCATGTAAGGCAGCTATGCCAATCAAAAAACATACAGAAAAACTTACCTTGCCGTGGTGGTCGGAGAGACTCGAAAAACTGAAGAAAGCTGTAGCAACCAAAAAGAGGAGGATCAGGTGTGCTGCTCCAGTCCGTAGATCCATCGTTGTCGAAGAGTACCTGCAACAGAAAGAAGAGTATGAATTAGAAGCAGCCAGAGCCCAAACCGAGAGCTGGAAGGAGTTCTGCTGTAAACAGGATAGGGAAGGGGTATGGGAGGGGATATATAGGGTTATAGGAAGGACATCGAGCAGGGTGGAAGATCCGCCGCTGGTGAAAGACGGGAAAGTGCTGGACGCAGAAGAGTCCGCCCGATACATAGCAGAGACCCTGTATCCAGAGGACCACCCAGCTGCGGACAACCCTCACCACAGCCGTGTCAGACTAGAGGCAGAATCAGTGAATGAAGGGGAAAATGGTGAGCCATACGACCCTCCATTCACTATAGCCGAACTGAAGGCGTCGAGCGAGTCTTTCAACCCAAAAAAAGGCTCCAGGAATGGACGGCCTCACAGCCGATATTTGCTACCGTGCTATCAGCAAAGACCCCGAAATTTTCCTGGCAATCCTGAACAGATGCCTCGCATGCAATCACTTCCCCAGAGCGTGGAAAGAGGCAACAGTGGTTGTATTACGGAAGCCAGGGAAAACGGACTACACAACACCTAAGGCGTACCGCCCGATCGGCTTGTTGCCGGTACTCGGGAAAATTTATGAGAAAATGTTGGTGGCCCGACTCAGGTTCTACATTACACCGAGGATGAGTACTCGCCAGTACGGATTCATGCCACAAAGGAGTA
>OY979690.1:11270000-11272500 GCA_963855955.1 Luperina nickerlii | reverse complement strand
TAACCTAACCTAACCTAACCTAACCTAACCTAACCTAACCTAACCTAACCTAACCTAACCTAACCTAACCTAACCTAACCTAACCTAACCTAACCTAACCTAACCTAACCTAACCTAACCTAACCTAACCTAACCTAACCTAACCTAACCTAACCTAACCTAACCTAACCTAACCTAACCTAACCTAACCTAACCTAACCTAACCTAACCTAACCTAACCTAACCTAACCTAACCTAACCTAACCTAACCTAACCTAACCTAACCTAACCTAACCTAACCTAACCTAACCTAACCTAACCTAACCTAACCTAACCTA
Source organism: Luperina nickerlii (assembly GCA_963855955.1). NCBI lineage: Eukaryota > Metazoa > Arthropoda > Insecta > Lepidoptera > Noctuidae > Luperina > Luperina nickerlii. Next base: position 11,272,183 of record OY979690.1, on the reverse strand, counting down.
ACCTAACCTAACCTAACCTAACCTAACCTAACCTAACCTAACCTAACCTAACCTAACCTAACCTAACCTAACCTAACCTAACCTAACCTAACCTAACCTAACCTAACCTAACCTAACCTAACCTAACCTAACCTAACCTAACCTAACCTAACCTAACCTAACCTAACCTAACCTAACCTAACCTAACCTAACCTAACCTAACCTAACCTAACCTAACCTAACCTAACCTAACCTAACCTAACCTAACCTAACCTAACCTAACCTAACCTAACCTAACCTAACCTAACCTAACCTAACCTAACCTAACCTAACCTAACCTAACCTAACCTAACCTAACCTAACCTAACCTAACCTAACCTAACCTAACCTAACCTAACCTAACCTAACCTAACCTAACCTAACCTAACCTAACCTAACCTAACCTAACCTAACCTAACCTAACCTAACCTAACCTAACCTAACCTAACCTAACCTAACCTAACCTAACCTAACCTAACCTAACCTAACCTAACCTAACCTAACCTAACCTAACCTAACCTAACCTAACCTAACCTAACCTAACCTAACCTAACCTAACCTAACCTAACCTAACCTAACCTAACCTAACCTAACCTAACCTAACCTAACCTAACCTAACCTAACCTAACCTAACCTAACCTAACCTAACCTAACCTAACCTAACCTAACCTAACCTAACCTAACCTAACCTAACCTAACCTAACCTAACCTAACCTAACCTAACCTAACCTAACCTAACCTAACCTAACCTAACCTAACCTAACCTAACCTAACCTAACCTAACCTAACCTAACCTAACCTAACCTAACCTAACCTAACCTAACCTAACCTAACCTAACCTAACCTAACCTAACCTAACCTAACCTAACCTAACCTAACCTAACCTAACCTAACCTAACCTAACCTAACCTAACCTAACCTAACCTAACCTAACCTAACCTAACCTAACCTAACCTAACCTAACCTAACCTAACCTAACCTAACCTAACCTAACCTAACCTAACCTAACCTAACCTAACCTAACCTAACCTAACCTAACCTAACCTAACCTAACCTAACCTAACCTAACCTAACCTAACCTAACCTAACCTAACCTAACCTAACCTAACCTAACCTAACCTAACCTAACCTAACCTAACCTAACCTAACCTAACCTAACCTAACCTAACCTAACCTAACCTAACCTAACCTAACCTAACCTAACCTAACCTAACCTAACCTAACCTAACCTAACCTAACCTAACCTAACCTAACCTAACCTAACCTAACCTAACCTAACCTAACCTAACCTAACCTAACCTAACCTAACCTAACCTAACCTAACCTAACCTAACCTAACCTAACCTAACCTAACCTAACCTAACCTAACCTAACCTAACCTAACCTAACCTAACCTAACCTAACCTAACCTAACCTAACCTAACCTAACCTAACCTAACCTAACCTAACCTAACCTAACCTAACCTAACCTAACCTAACCTAACCTAACCTAACCTAACCTAACCTAACCTAACCTAACCTAACCTAACCTAACCTAACCTAACCTAACCTAACCTAACCTAACCTAACCTAACCTAACCTAACCTAACCTAACCTAACCTAACCTAACCTAACCTAACCTAACCTAACCTAACCTAACCTAACCTAACCTAACCTAACCTAACCTAACCTAACCTAACCTAACCTAACCTAACCTAACCTAACCTAACCTAACCTAACCTAACCTAACCTAACCTAACCTAACCTAACCTAACCTAACCTAACCTAACCTAACCTAACCTAACCTAACCTAACCTAACCTAACCTAACCTAACCTAACCTAACCTAACCTAACCTAACCTAACCTAACCTAACCTAACCTAACCTAACCTAACCTAACCTAACCTAACCTAACCTAACCTAACCTAACCTAACCTAACCTAACCTAACCTAACCTAACCTAACCTAACCTAACCTAACCTAACCTAACCTAACCTAACCTAACCTAACCTAACCTAACCTAACCTAACCTAACCTAACCTAACCTAACCTAACCTAACCTAACCTAACCTAACCTAACCTAACCTAACCTAACCTAACCTAACCTAACCTAACCTAACCTAACCTAACCTAACCTAACCTAACCTAACCTAACCTAACCTAACCTAACCTAACCTAACCTAACC